>WAAD01016688.1:740-257043 GCA_013389945.1 Fregata magnificens
TTTCATTATAATATTATTATTGTTATCAATATTATCAATATTAATAACATTGTTTTATTTTAATTATTAAACTGTTCTTATCTCAACCCATGAGTTACTTTTGCCCTTCTGATTCTCTCCCCCATCCCACTGAGGGGTGGGGGGGTGAGTGAGCGGCTGTGTGGTGTTTAGCTGCCTGCCAGGTTAAACCACAACATGTACAAAAGTATTTACATATTTACAACTTTATTTTGGCAGTTACCTTGGATTTGTGACTTCCCTCTCCATTTCCTTTGTTTATGGTTTATTCCAGGTACTTTCTCTTGTTGGAGGCAGCTAAACAAACATACCTATGTCCACTGCAGTGCAGAAAGAAATATAATTTCTCAGGGACAGGTGTACTGAAAGAATCCCCTCTTTTAAAAATGAGCCTGGTCCCTAGCACAGCCCATGAATGGAATACCACGCTCTTGTAACTCAGTGCAGCTGCATGGGCAGAAGACAATACTTATTATCCTGCTGTCTGTCCAGAGCAGATGTGTTGGTCTCAATGTCCTTCAATACTTTTCAAAACTGTCACAGCTGTATCTGAATGAAGAAAGGAGTGTCCAAAGAACAGTAAAACAGGACAAGGGAACACGCATAAGGTGGAAGGCGTAGGGATTAAAGCTGTCTCTGCAACCTCATTGCAGGGCTTCCCAGTGATGTCCATTATGCGTGCATAGACTTCTTGCCCCCCTGCATGCCCTTCCCTCGATCAGTGCAGCAGGCTGTAGCACAATGCACTCACAGGGACGCTAAACTGATACTGAGTTCTGGCATCTCCTTAATTTGAATGTCGGGTCTCGCTTGCACAAAATGTCAATATTTAAAGAACTGTCAATATTGTTGCAGTTCCCTAGGTTAAAACAACTGTGTGTGGGGGGAAAGGTCTATCATGTGATGGCATACTGATTCCCAATGCACAATTCTACAAGTTTGAGCTGGTTCACAGTCAGCAAGATGTGGCTGAAAAACTTACTCAACTGTGCGCTTACAAACATAGAGAGATTTCTGCCTTGTAGCATGTCAGCTTGACTTGGTTGTGTGCATTGCTCTTTTAAGACAGTCGCCAAAAGGAGTACAGTGCAACCTTAAGACTTCCTCCTGTCCTGATGCAAATTGTCTGTCAGTGGCTTCAGCAGGGACTTTGTGTGCATGTAAAAATCTCAAGCTGGACCTGGGAAACAATAACAACACGCTTTCCCCTGCCTTCTTACCTTTATTTTCCTGGCAGTGGTGCCAGCAGCACTCCTACGACAAAGCCCAGGCCACAGCTGACTCTATCTGAACGGCTGTAACCCCGCAGACCCTCTTCCAACGCTGCTGTCGGGGTCCGCTGGCAGTCCTGCAGGCAGTCATGCGCTGTCACCGGGGTGGCCACTGGGATGCTCATGGGGTCCAGGTGCCTCATCAGCTTAGAGACCAAGTTTTTTTGTGCTTTAGAGTTTGTGCAAGGTTTTCTTCTGTGTTGTTATTTTCTGTTTCCACGCACGGAGGATTTTTTCAAAAAAGGCTCACTCCATGGACCTATATAGTTATTAAATAGAAATCTGTTTGCTGTATTTGGGGGCTAAGTAATGTACTTCTGCACTTATTCTCTAAGCAGACACTTCCATCTCCTTCTTACTGCATGTAAAAGAATAGGTGGTGAATCCTTTATATTGCTTTTACATTGCTTAACAGGTTCCAACACTGACTGATTTCCAGAAATACTAAAATGTTATATCTCTCCTATTTATTGCTAATAGGGTATTTGCACCATTTCAGTGAGTGTTATTGTCAAGGCCCAGAGTTTGTGTTCTTTGCCTGTCTAATACTACTGGATTTTTTTGTGTGTGCAGGAAGTTCAACATTCTCTCCTATATTTCATCTTCAGAGCTAAACCGGCATGTGTGTTCCTGCAAGTAAATGAACTTCAAGTGGCTAAATATTCAGTTACTGTTAGACATTTCAACATCTGAAAGGCAAAATCAGAAGATAATTATGGGTTACAAGAATTCAGCAAAAAAATGTGATTCCCTACAATGTAGTTATTAAACAGAAAAATGTATTAATTTGCAGCATATCATTAGGAGGGTTAGTGTTCACTAGACTTTCTGCTTTACAACATGTGCTGGACTATCCCTTTTAGAATGAAAAAGGTACTGTAGGAGTGAGCGTTGTACCTGTCATTCATCAGGGAAAATAGAAGAAATGTGAATACACTGGATTTTGAGCAAGTGTAAGGCAACAGTGACTAAACCATTTACATTAACTGAGACAGAAGTTCAGTTTTGTTTGCTGTCCTAATTCCAAAGGTGTCAATGAATTTATGATAATTTTGACCTGAAAAGATTCTGCTTCATTGCTTTAACAGCAGAGTGCTCGTCTGAGTTTTCTCTTAATACCACATACCTTCTATGGTTAAAATCTGAAGGAGCACCCTCATTTGCCTCTTTTGGCCTACTTCTGACTTTCTGTTTCTGTTTTCTCTTTCTTTTAAGTCCCTTTTAGAGAAGAAAAAGGAAGGAAAAAGTATAGGGATGGTGGTGTCAGGTAGCCAGAGATAAGTGAGGCTGCAGAGAGTGCCGTGGCCTTCCAAGGCATCCTGGGATTCATGTGACTCTATGGGTTAAACAGCATCCTCAGAAAAATAACTGAAAGAAAGTATGTATCTACGGGCAATCTAACAATTTTTTTTCCCTTTCTCATATGCTCTTGTGGGAGGGAACAATCTGATTTACTGAAACAAGTATTAATTTACTGTCACCTACTCAATAAATGTTTAAATAAAATTTCTTCACCAAAATGCAACCCATGAAAGTTAAGGAGTGATCACTTATCCAGGTCAGGTTCTTTACAGCCGAGACTGGTGAGCATATACATCTAATATAAAACACAGTTTCTCCCATAAGATGTTGCTGCATGCTACTAATTCAACTCACAGGATGGGGGCTAGATAAACAAAGCAGCAAAACAACAAAGGGTCTAGAAAACAAGTCTTATGAGGAGCGGCTGAGAGAACTGGGGCTGTTTAGCTTGGAGAAGAGGAGGCTGAGGGGAGACCTTATCGCTCTCTACAACTACCTGAAGGGAGGTTGTAGGGAAGCAGGTGTTGGACTCTTCTCCCAAGAAACTAGGGATAGGACGAGAGGGAATGGCCTCAAGTTGCGTCAGGGGAGGTTNAACGGTGGTTACAATTTCATGTTCTTATTGTTTTCTATCCATATAATTGGGTTTTATCTAATCAGTCTTCAGACTCTGCCACTGCCTTGGGTTGTCCTTTCTGTCTGACCTTCGTGTTTCCCATTGGCCTCGTCCTTCAGTCAATTCCTTTCTCCCTTTCAGAGGGCCAAGCTAGAGCAGTGCTCCGCTGGTTCCTCCTGAATTTCACCCTTACTAATCAAGGGTGCTCCCTCAACGGGCCAGGCAGGATCAGTGTTGGTGCAGCCCAGGCTGCTCCATGGGCTCATCAAGGCAGGGGGTCTTGCCCCGCCGATAGTGCCAGGCTGGGGATGGCACGCACAGACACACCCACCTGCATGCACACTCGGTGTGTGTGCACGTGGTCTTTACACGTATGTGAGATTCACAAGTAATGTGCAACATTCAAACCACAGCGGTTTTAAGATTTATAGTTTATATTGAAAACATGTCTTTTACTTCTGCATTAAGCTGTTTTGATAAGCCTCCATTGCCAGAAATACTTTGTAGCATTAAGTTTAATGAAACCTCAGTTTAAAAAAGAGGAACAGAAGAGAACTTTCCAGACATTTGTATTGAAAGTGGGTAATATTAATATCTCACACTAAAGCAACCTAATTATTTCTACAGGGACCCCCATTTAGAGGAGTAATTTGGCAGTCACGTGGAAGTGTTTGATCTCTTCATGTGAAGAAGGGTAGGACTCCGTTAATTTCAAGCAGAGACAATCACATAATTAATTTACCCAGCAGGAAAACAGAGTTCATTGAGCAAGTGTGCCCAGAGCTGTTAGTGCCAGGGAATGACCTCTCACATCTGATTTTACACTGTAATAACTAATGGCACAGCTCTCTGCAATTCCATCTTTGTTCAGCAAACTTAAAGAGAAAGCACTTTTAATACTTTTAAGCACAGCTTCTGTTTTGCTCCCTCCAAAAATACCTGCACCTGCCACAGCGTGGGCTTGGAAATGTCCAGAGAGGAATGTTTCCTCTCCTGAAAAATTGCTTTTTGTTTTGTTTTGTTTTTTTTGGTAGACTCTGCTTCTTCAGGAAGTATATTGAGGATGGTTACACTTTTTCCTCTTCATTTCTTTAGGAATCATGTCACATTTTCTTCCCATGTGTTGTTCCCTGGGAAGTGAATCCTTGCAAATAATTCTGATCCCTTCTTATTTTGTCCCAAAAAGTCCCCGTTTATTAGGTGCAGTGATCATCTTGACAGAAGCATTGGGTAAGAATAGAGCTGCTTCCTGCCACCACAGTTCTGATTAGTCTCTCAAAACCTTGATATAATAGGAGGACACTGCTTGTCCTGATCTTTGTCATCCACTCTCTATTTCCAGAACCATTTACAAAAACCAGACTGGGGCTATATGCAGCTAGGCTATATCTGTGACAAATGATCACCTCAAATTTCCACCTTGGTTTGTGTTTTTACTTCATCTCCTTTAACTCTGTTGGTATATAGTTTGCCAACTGGGTGCTATGACTTTAATCTCATTTAGGGTAGTTTTTAGAAAGGAATACCTTTGCAAGTTCAGAGCAATGCCAGTCCCTGCACAAAGGTGGGAAAGAATGTTCTTCCTCAGAGAAATAAGGTTCTCGCACAAATATTATGCATTATTATGCAACACAATAAACAGGTAAAAAACAATGCAACAGGGAGGGTATGTAGAGAAACCATGAATTAGTAGATTAGATAGCGCCAGGGAATATTCCCAGACACTGAAACTTGAAAATTATTCTCTCAGACAATCCCCAGGTGTGGTTGGGGTGTTAGCGTAGGCCAGAGAGCATTTCCAGTAGGCAATAGGATGTCACCACCCTCTTTTTTTAGAGAGTGAGAGAGTTCAGTAATATAGATGTGGGCCACCCTTTGCCAGTTGCTTTCAGTGCCATGCATTTAACCCACTGCTATAGACATAATCTGGAAGTCTGTACACCAGCTTGGATTACGTTTGCCTATTGATTTGCTGGACAGTTTTAGGGATTAAGGAAGGATTTCCTCCAGGTCCTGCTCTGACAGGCAGAGACACAGCCTTTCAGCCTTCTCACTATGAGCACCTCTCTTCTCTCTTCTGCCAGCTGGCCACCGCAGGCCTGACCCATGTTGCAGAAACTCTCTGTCTCTCTTCTGGTGGGTGGAATGGGGGTTTGAGTCCAAATGTTCATGCCACCCATTCTGCTCAGACACAAGCCCAAGCTGAGGCCAGGTCAAGTTGCACCAAATCCTGGAAGGAGAAAATTCATGTAGAGCAAGCCCAAGCTGTCAGTCACGCAGTCTGGGTGGATCAGGCATCAGCAGTACTAAGCACTACGGCCTTTTAAGGGTCTAAGCACTTCTTAAGACAACAGCTGCAAATATAACCAAATCTGCAGCCTTCAGTGGAGTTCCAGATGTCAGAAAGCCTACCTTTGATAAATCTGCCTGAGATTTTAAGCCTTTACTTCTAAGCCACAGTAGTAACCCTAAACGTCCACCCCTTACACACGCACATGCACGTTCAGGTACAAGAGGAAAGCTATGAAAGATGCAACCAAGTTTAATTGGAAGATACACACCTCTATCCACGGGGCAAGAACTGACCTTTTTTTTTCTTCTGTAGGTCTAACAACACAGGCTTTGATAAAAGCTGACAGGAACATATAAAAGGGCCTCTATCCTCTTCAGCACCTTCATACCTTTAAGGTTTTCTTCTGCTGAGAGTACCACATAGATAGTGACAATGGCAGAAATGGATAAAGAGTAAAAATATGTCTTTTAACTTTGTTGTGGTTAAAAAATGCCCATTAATGGCCATTAGCCTTCTCCTTGTGATCTCACTTTTAGGATCTCTTGAAAATGCTCCTTCCACAAGTATTACAGACTGTATCAGAGGGCTGGTAAGATGAGGCTTCAGTGAGATACAACATCCATATAGAAATGACAGATTGCAGTGACAAGCCGGTATCAGTAGCTTGGAAGACAGTGAAATGAAATCGCTTCAGAAAACAGACTGCGCAGAGCAGTTCTGCTGAAAGCTGCTGGTGCCACGGGACGACCTCACACATCTAATTCCCCACCAGTGAAGGCAGATGGGGCTATGTGGTGTGCTGTAGGCACTAGGTTGCTTCCCTTGCATGATCAAATACAAGGGCTGAAGCAATGACTGAGACAGAAAATTGTACAACACTGCCACTCATATCTGCAAACTGTCTACAGAGGAGCTTATAAAAAAGAAGTGATTGGGAGGAAACAGAAATGTATAAATGAAGATAATGATGCAGGCTTCTTTGGCAAAGTGCTTTCAGGTCAGCAGATAAAAGCAACATGTGTAAGCTGAGCATAGTATTATTAGTATTAGTATTTGGCAAACTGATGGATTACAACATTTTGAACAAGGAAATTTAGAGTGATCGCAACTTTTAAAAGGGAAAAAAACCTCCCAAGAGACAGGTACAGAGGTGCCCCTTGCTTGCAGAATAAGTAACACTAGACAGTGCTTCAGAAGTTTGCTTAAAACATGCTCTTCAGCATCGCATTAACTGGATTGCTTTTCACATTTTCTTTTTTAAAGTCATCTTTGAAAGTAAGTGACATCATGGCTATACCAGCTGGAGAACGGCACAAACAAAGTGTACAGAAACAGGAGTGACAGACTGCAGGGCAGCTTTAATTAATAAATGGCTTACCTTGCCAGGAGCAAAGCAGTTGGGTATTGACCGGCCAAAGAAATGGAGTTTTTCTGTGAGTAATAGAGTACTAATTAAAGCAGTGTATACGTGTTTTGGGAAAGTACATAGCAGGGGGCTGTCTGGAAGAAGGAAGGTTCCTGGATTTTGCTTCTTTGTTTACTGCTTCTTCCTTTCTTCCTTTGCTGTACGCTTTTCAGTCTGAAACTGGAAGGGTTGTTAATAGGCAGTTATTCTTCTGCAGCAGCGAAGGGCTCCACCACAGCCCTCATTCCTATGATGCCCTCACTCTCCATGTGCACTCAGTTAGAGAAAAGATGAGCACAGCTGAAGTAAAAAAGTCTTGCATGAGGTGACAGGCACTTCCTGGAGGAATATGTGTACTTCAGAGTATGATTTGTCGTTAGAAAGGTTTATTTATGATGACCCTATGCAGGCCTCTGTCAAAGTGAACCACTAAATGTCAAGATAGGTTTTATACCATTCTATGTATGTTCACTACTTCCTATATGTGTGAAAACCTGCAGGTAGTAATTATGTAAAGTGATATTTGTCAAGTGTGTTTTCTCTCTCTTGTGCACCCACACTTCTTTGTTGTTAAAATCTCTCTGGGCATCACTAGGACTTCTGCTTTGGGTGAAATACGTAACTTTTTAAATGCATCAACAGGACTGATTAGTAATGGGGAGTGACTGGCTGAGAGTTGGGTGTTCAGCTTGATGACAGCTGGGAGGCAGGGATGTTTTAACCATGGCAAAATGCAAACCAGCAGGTTTGGTTTCAAGCCTACTGTGTATTGGTAGACGGCTCTTGGGGATCTTTAGGGCTGAAAAACCTGAGGTCTACAACACATGAACATTGGGATACCAATTCTCAGAGATTCCTTATAATCTGCATTTTTTCTATTCACTATTTCTTTCAAAAAGTTTCACAAAGCTGACTAAACTCTCCTTGTAGCTCTATGGGCCTTTTAAGCTCTATATGGGTCTTTAAGCTCCCTACAGATGATGTATACACCACAACTTTTACCTTGGCTTGTTCTGCTCACACAGCCTTCTGGCAAGACTGTGTTTGCCTTGGGCTAGCTCCAAAGGCCTATGCTCACACCTCTCAAATACCCTAGTGGCTTAGCAATACTCCTTTCTGCGTCTCTGTCCTCAGGTTGGGCTGGTTTGGAGGTTGCTTGTTCTGGGAGACACAACAGTGGAGGCAAATTGGTGTAAGCACTGGAGAGAGATTTTCAATACAAAATGTGTTGTGCAAATAAGGAGCAGGCAAAATAATAATAATAATCACCATCATCATCATCATCATCTGTAAATTGATCCTGGACTCTTTTTATTCATAACTAAAGTATTCTTTGGGGTTTGATCAGTCATCTTCCATGATTCCTGATCCTCTTGCTCTGAAGTTTCTCAGATATTTACCTATGGCTTAGGGGTTTTTTGCCCTTTGTCCCACTTACAGCCAGCTTGCTTTGTCAGACAAAGCAATTAATTCACCAGTTCCACTGCACCCAGAAAAAGGCTGCTTTTCTTTCAACCCAAACACACCTTATTTCTTGGGAGGGAGGGATACCTGTTTCCTTGGTTTCTCATTTCATGCCTGTACTAGATGACCTGGTAATGGTGGATTCTGCCAGGACACACACCTGTCTTAGAACCAGACCAAAAGTCATTTAGTGCAAATAGTGTGGTTTGCTTATTCTGGAGCTTCTTCCAGAGAGAACATGTGATATGCGCTTTTCCAAGGCCCAGTAGTGATTTATTTCAAATTGAAGGTTTGAGTTACATATGAAACTTATAATCACAAATTGATAAAAGGCCCTTTAAAAAAAAAAGAAAAAGGCAAAAAACCCCCCCCAAAACACCTTCCCCTTCAAATAAAATTAACATAGAAAGGCCTCCAAAACACTATTCGTTAACTGTATATTAAGGTCAAAAGTTAAACAGGCAATTCTACAGCCTCTTCTCACACAAGTGGGGTCGCTTGGGCAACGCAACTCAAGTTAGGATCACAGTTTTAGAGACTGGATTCATCCCACTAGCTGCAGTCATCTGCAGTGTACAGATCTACATATAAGCTATTTGGTCACCCATAGATATTTCTAGAGAGCAATTTACCTGATCTGTTGCAGATACCTACTTGTATATCATCTTCTGTAAGTGCCTCCATCTTTACCTTTAATACGGTGCCTCTGGGTAAGTGTCTCAGGAATCTCGCCACAGATCTTTATGACTGTGCCTTGCAATTTCAAGGTTGCACAGTTAAAATTATCTGGGATGATATATCCTGGTAATTACACTGGAATCATTATCAAGGACACATTTGCTTCTACAATTGCAGCAATGGAATTATATTTCTGCCATAAAATTAGGCTCTGTTAAATGAGATGGTGGTTTTCCACCTTCAAGGTGCTACCAATTTCCATATCCCATTTTCTGTGTGCACAAACGAAAAAGGATTTTACCATCTAGACCCCCAAACTCATCCCGGATTTTAACAGCTCTGCTGTGTTTTTTCCAGTTCATGCACCAGCACTTCTGCAAGTTTTTAGATGGCAAATATGGTTACAAAGGGAACCCTTACAAACAATGGCAGGATAACAGTTACACAGGTACAATAAGATCTGTTTGCATTTACAAAGGATGCATGAGATGATGAGCACATTACCCATGATAAGGCTTATCAATTAAGAAAAGCAAGGCAAGACACTTATCATGTACACGACTCACAGTTTTTCCTATGACTGTATTTTTAAACACAAATATCTAGAAGTTATTTCCACATATATTTAAAATCAAAAAGAGGGCTTTTTCTTTATTTTTTCCATAAAAACACGGAAATAGAAATGGGAGTTTTTTTCAGATTTATTACCACAGAAATAGAGACTTGACATTTGGCAAGCACTTACCTATTACTGAACCTCACAGGCATGTGTTGAATACACTATTGGTACCAGGGGATGGCATAAATCTTGCAATTAGAACACAAAGTCAACTCCAAAGATCTTAACTTAATAACTAATTTTAGCACAAAAAAAATACCAGTTGGAAAAGCTTTTATCCACCAGGAAAAAATGCCAGATATTGAGAACAAAGAAACAGTTTAATACTTGTATAAATAGTTCATAATAGTCAACTTGTAATTGTCATTTCAAAGAGCCACTTTGTTGTCATGGAGTCTGCTCTTGTGCCTTGTGCCCCAAGTGTCCTGTAGAATTAATATGCAGAAAACACTGCTGAGGAGAACCAGTCTCTTAGGAAACTAGCATAGCAATTTCTATTACACAAATTATTTGGTGCATATTTCCATCACAAACCTTGTGATAGATCTGTAATGGGAGTAGGTCTAATTCCCTACCGGGCTAGATCTGCTAGGAAAGCCTTGCATCCAGTAGCAAGGAGTGCGGCACAACAGGAACCAGTTTGTAGAGCATCAGTTGCTGCTGAAGACCTAGCATCCAAACTACATGCAGTTCAAGAGGTCTTTTATTTGGATTAACTCTAGTTTGGTCATGGTGTCTGAATATCCACTGAAGTGTGCTTTAGGATCCTCTTTTGGTTTAGTTTCATCTGAGAGTAAGAGTCTAAGTGCTGTGAATAGTTTCTTGACAAGAACCAGGGTGCAATAGGTGGGGAAATTAGAAGACTTACTTCCAAACCTCAATTCCCATTTGACACTAATGCACTAATTAAACACTAATGCAGCTGCACCCAGTAAGCAGTATGCAAAAAGGGTAATGTAGCTGATTTCCCCAAACTCCTTTACAATAAATTGAGTAAACTGAGTAAAATAGAAGTTAAAAGTGGTCTTGAACTTTATTTCTGGCTGTACCAGTTACAGTGTCTCCTCTGTAGGGAGCAGTGAGGACTTAGGGCACAGTAAGCACAGAAAAGTACCATTAAGGCATACAGGAGCAACAGGGTAGTTAAAAATAAACTGGTATTTAGCGGTTTTGCTGGACTGATCTTGGCTGAATTATCATAGTCTTTAAGAAAGGATTTCGCAAAGGCACAAGCTGCATGAAGGAGCATAGCACATCCCGGTCTCTCTCAGGTTCACAACAGGTAGATGTGGTGTCCACTGTGCTATGTCCCACAGAGGTCCAGGCTGGGCTGGCTCCCAGCACAGCCAGACCCACCTTTGGCCAGTCTGTAAGGAATCAGAGAGGTCTTATATGGCACTGGCGAAGGAGATGAAAACGTGTTGCATTTTTTCCTTATGCACCCAGAAGAAGATCCCCAGTGACTGATACGAGACCTAGGACTACTGATACTCTACTGATCAGACAGCTGTCCATTGAAACACAAATTTGTCAGGATCAGTATCCTGTTTCATGACATTTCCCTGATAAAATTGAAAATAAGAATTGCATTAATTAAGCTTAGTTATTTAGATTGTTGCATTTCAATGTATATTAAAAAGCATTCACTTACAATGTTGTGTTCTATATTACCATTTTTATCTTATCGAGACACAGAAATCTTAGTTTTTCTGAACTGAGATGCTACGGAATTTCCTACGGGTCTATGAAAAATTTAGAATTTCAATTTTTGCTTTAATTTAGAAAGGAAACATGGTTTGAAACAGATTTCACTTGAGAACAAAATCTCTTATCAGTCCATCTCTAGCCCATAATTCTGTATTCTTCAATTTCTTACCAATAATACTTTATTATGGCTGGCTTTAGTGCGAGTTTACAGAGTATGCTGAATCCCGCCTCTTTGTGTTTTATCTACCTCTCACCTCTGTTCCTTTATCTGTACTCTGTATGACTTTGGGCTCATCCTGCAGCCTTTGAAGGTAACAGTAAGAGATCAGCAGGAGCAAAGCTAAGGTCTGAGGCTCACAGTGCATGAAATTACAGCTCATGAACTGATTGATTCATCCTCAAACTACCCTTTGTCTTCAAGGACACTCCATTTAGAGACAACATTCCTCCTGTGCACTATCAATGGCAGGATCATGGCCATAGGCTTTCTATAAGCGCTTTGGGCAGGGAAATGTCTCCCTGCATTTGTCTGAAAAGTGACATTAAAACCCAAGGATGTTGTGGCAATGAAGTAATAATAATGTTGAATTTTAAATAGAGTGCACATTTTGCATCCTTTCCCCTCCAAATTCAGTGCACATTTTCAAATGCATTATGTGCAGCCAAGTTCAAGCCTTTAGAACCTGCCCTTGAGAAATGTCTGTTAATGGTGTACTTTATCTCAGTAAAATTTACTTACAGAAATAAACATCATAAAGCTGTTGTGCTCCTTAATATGTTTAAATTTCCATGTACAATGAATTTTAATGCACTGTTCTTACAGCATTGACTTATTTCATTCTAATAATTTGCAATATTGATCAAATTGATTTGCGAGTGCTGAAAGATGCCGCATTACCACATGGTTACTTATACCTCCAGCTTACATAAATTCACAGTTTATTTTAAAATTGGCAATAAAAAAAAAGTGATTTGCATCTAAATAAAAATTTTTTTCTGGAATAGCGGTTGGCTGTGTGGTCCATTTCTGCCAGGATCATATGCACCTACCAACACTACTTTTTTGCTCTCTGTACAGATTACTTATAAGCAACCAATTTAGTAGGGATTGAATTATTAGAACAATATAAAAATGGTTTTCGTGCCTGGACTGAGCCCACACGGATTTCCAGATGATGAGTAAGAGAAGAAACAGGATTTGGAACGTTCAATCAGGCATGCAGATGCAAAGATGCATCATGGTCCTTTCACTTGGCTTACCCTGCAAAAAAACTGTTTCTTAATCTCCCCATAGTAAAATCTTTATCTAACAAGGCTTCGGTAAATTAGAAAGCATGGTCTTTGAAGGCGATTATTCCCTTAATAAAGGAGGCTAAGAAGCCTGACAGAAGGGACCCATAAATGTTGCTGTAATTATCTCATACAAAAAAATGTTATTGCTCTCTATAAAGGTATTATTATACAAACAGATGAAAGTGCTTACTAGATTTTAGCATATTTGAAGACTAAGTTGTAGGTGACATTTCTGTCATGACACACAGGTATAAAACGTTATCTGCATCAGCAGTCTAACATTCCAAAATCTAAACGTAAAACAACATTAAAAATGACGTAAAAAATGCAAATATCTACCTCTAATTAGTTTTATGAAAGCTGGAATCCAAACTACATTACCTGGTCTGCTGGAGACTGGAAATCTCCAGCAGAAACACGATGCTGGAAACGTGCACTGCATTACTCAGCAGAGTTGGAAATGATAAGTGATTAAGAGTGATGAGGGACCTGAATGTTAGTATTCAACTCTGCAACTTCTTTTAAGCACCGTGGCACCGCACACTCCTGAGACCTTACTCTTTGAAGTAAGTCCAGTTTAAGTAGGTCCAGTAAGCTCAGTTTAGTATGGACTGCAGAACCAAGTGCTGAAACAATTTTTTTCTCATGAGGACAGTTGTTCCATGTGATTTTTGTTACTAAAAATTACTGACTGTCTCTTAGCCTGAGAAACCTGTGCTGAGTGAGAATCTAGATTTACATGCTCTGAATTGCCCTCTGGAGGAAGCTGTTTCTCTCCATCAGTTAGGCTGGCCAGGGAGATGAGGTTTTCAAAATTAAAGTAGTCTTTTAATTGAGCTCATAAGAAGCTTCACTTTCTAATTATTTTCCTCTGGTTTTGTTTTGCAGAAGATATCTTCTGGGACACATTCTTACTTTCTACTGCAGCCCTATGACAGAAATACTTGACTTCCAATTGAATCTGCACTGTTAGAAGTATCTCATGCAGCTCAGTTTCCTCATAATATCTATGCACTCGACTGTCTCTAGGCAGTCTTCACTTCATCTAAGTGAAAGTGTGACTAGAAATGAGAGAATAATATTTTAAGAGAGATCCAGAAATGTCTGCTTTAATTTTCAAATGAATTTGCTTTGGCAGTCTCACTCCTCTTTTGTGTTTTGTGTATGAATATTCCAAAACCCAGGATGATAGAAATGTTGGACAAAAAAGGCAGATTGGAAATAAATAACAAAAATATGGAAGAAAATTATTATCGTATTTTAATTAAGGGTACTCGCACTGGAAATCCAAGTCTATGAGGTGTATTTAGTTATGAACATAAATATGCCACATGATCAGTGGAGCCAAACAGCATATATCAAACTGAACAGTCAATACACCAAGTGATTCTTCAGTTCAGGAATCTCTTCCAGAAATTGGTGGGGCGAAGTTCATCTCACTTGATTGTAATCATTGAAAATGCAGATATGTAAGTCAGATCAAATAGACTCTTTTTACTTGCCCTAGCCAGTGGGGAGAAATAACAGCTCTAGAGAGCAACTCCCTCTGCCTGCTACAGGCACCTGTATGAGAAGAAGATGATGAGCTTTCTAGACAGAGGCTGAAGCGACTAGTTCGCATTCAGAAGTTTTAGAAACCTAAGTGAAGGCACCATCAGTGACTAACTTCCAACAGCACACTCATACAAGTCTTGAAAACTGTAATCTGTTAATGATGAAAGCCAGCAAGCTACAGCTCAAACAGAAGATCCGATCTCATCCACAGATAATGGAAAGCACAGAAAGAGGCAGAGAAGACGATGAGAAAATGATAAAATAAGAGACTTGAAAGCCAGAACAATGGGAATAGGACTACAAATTATTTAAATAAATATAACCCCCTTTGTTCACATGAACCTGCCTTTCAGGGAGGATGAAGTTACTATTTCTACAAAGAAGGTGCATTCATATCTTACCGTGGAGAAACCCAGGTAGGATGTAGCTCATGGAGATGAGACTACAAGACTGATCGTTACCATTTAAAATCTCATTTTTCATTTGTTTCAGGTAATATTGTTGGTGGGAACTCTCAGCTGATATTGGATGATAATTAGAAGGGACTGGGGCAAAGTGAAGGCAAAATGCTTTTTAAGATGTTTCTTTGGGAATATTTACTCTTTAAATGAGCAGAAACTTACCATTTACTTGTATGAACCCAGCATTATGCCCTAGCTCTTTTCCAACAATGTTTGATCTATAAAGAATATAATACACAGCAACACTGCTACAGCCATTCACACTGATATCCTTGGCCACTTGTGCATTGTTTCAGCATGAATCTTCAACAGAATTTCATCTACTGGTTCCTCTTAAATTTTCATAATTTGTGGCAAAACTACCTATTCTTATATATGGAATTTTCTAACAGATCATTTATTCTGTCAGAAAGCAATAGTCTATCAAAACTAAAAGTTTTTGTGAAGAATTTTTCTAATTTTATTTACAAATCCTGTCCCCCCCCCAAAAAAAAAAAAAAAAAAAAAAAAAAAGAAAGATCAGGAAAGGTTGAGATTTTCCATGCGCAGAACATAAATCTTTTCAGAGGCACGGGTCTAATCACAAAATAGCCAACGGTCCCTGAGTTATGACATGCACATGAAGCCAGGGGAGTGGGATGAGACAGTTGTAAATCTGGACCTCTCATATAACAAGTAGGTGTCTTAAGCTACTGGCCAGTCTGTGGTTTCTGTGGTTTTGGGAAGGCTGAGCAAGTTACTGCCCGCTCTTTCGTGCTCTTCCAGCTCACCCTTTCCTCACCTTCAGCAGGCACTGAGGCTGCTTCAAACAGGACACAGATTTGTCATCTTTATTTTTGGTGAGTGCTTAGCTTTTGAATATTTCATTTGCCCTCTCTAAGCAATACTTATTCTGATCCTTTCCTGCATTTCAGAGGATTATTCTAGACTGGATTCAGAACCTAGAAATAATGTACATGCACAGCTGACAAGATATTGCTGGTTGGGAAGCGTGTTGCCCTTGATATGGGCAGACAATGGGATCATACAGCCTAAAAAAAAATCCTCACAACTTCGATCACTGCTATTACTTTGTTGAATTAAAATCGCCAATCAGTTGTCAAAAATAAAGTCAAGGGATCATTTTTCTCATACCGCTTCCTGCAATGCATTTGTTTTTCTTTCATCAGAAAGTATAAAAACAAGTGTAAGCATTCAAGATCTAACCCCATGGCTTTTCTATCTAATACCATCAGGTCTGACAGTGACCAGTAACAGATGTTTTACAGGAAGGTCCAATAATAAAGTCCACAGAATGGATATTTTATTTGCTTACAGAGGAAGTCCTTTCCAAATTCCTACCAACTGGTATTTGATTAATGCCTGAAGCATAAAGATTATATAATTCTTTAGGTTTTTGGTTTGGTTGTTCGTGATATACTTGGGCATTCAGCTGTTTTACCCTATCAAAGATAAGCAGAATGTCTAAATCTATGTATCATTCTCTTTACTTGTGTGAGTTTTTTCATTAACTTAAAAGAGAAACAAAAAACTTGTGAAAGAGTATGGCAATACTTTAGCTACCAAAAACTTGTCCTAAAGGCTAGATGTATGCAACTGGCCAAGCTTGCACGTGGTGAAGCTGGGAGCCATAGGACATGAGACCCTGCTGCAGGGATGTACTAAGTACCTAACAGGTATTTCAGACCAGTTGTACATAGACCACTTCCCTCTGCAGGTGCAGATCCTGCCTCTTTTCTCCCATTTTCCTCCCTTTCTGGATAACATGCACTCAAGGAGATACGTGGAGAAATCCCCATGCTGTATAGAGGGTTAGGCACATGGCCACCCTTGCTGCTTGTTCAGAAGCCCTGAAAGGAGCGGTAATCCTTTCCCATACACAAACCGTGGCCAGTCTCACTCTCTTCTGACAATTATTTTTTCATCTAATTTCACCAAATGTTAAGTCTTTCCATTTTGGTCAGCCCATCCAGTACTATAAAAGTACCTCACCAAGTTCAACTACTACACACACCCCAGACAAAACTCAGTATTAATTCCTGCCCACTCACATGCCGCCACAGCAGTCCTGGGATCCTGACTCTCACAGCCTTACTGACACGGAGAACCCCCTCACTGCTCAAGTAGTCTTCTTGCTTGACAGCAAACCAATTTTGATATATAGGAAATATATCTATGAACAATCTAGTTAAATCTGGCCACAGCTACATGCAGAAAACAAAAGGTTATATTAGTTTTTCTCTTTTCAGGAAAATGAGCAAGCCATAAAAGCTGAAGTTGTGTAATCATGAGTGACATAGTGTATACAGTGATAACATGCGTTGCAACATCTACTGATGTACTGTGAAAACTCAAACAACTTTTTTTTCATTAAAAACTTGATGGCTCCATTGGAAGCAATGAGAACTACATTACATACAAGACATTACAAATATTTCCTGTCATCATTTCAAGACAGTTTTTGCATAGTTTTCATTGAAGCAACAGAGCAGAAATATAATTTTAAACTTCATAGCCATTCATCTCCATTACTTTGTTAATATGCTGTGCCATTGCCACGTCTCCAATCAACCGAAAAGTATCCTGAATAGTAATAAGAGGATCAGCACCTTCCAAAATAACTGTTTGATCAGGTATGAAGCATCTCTTTCATACAGAGTCTTTACATTAATAACTGGGTTTAATTAGACTGGTTAGAAGTCAGAAAGAAGCAATTCATTCTCAGCATAATAAACTGCTAATTACTAACTGCACAAAAAAAGATTATGAATAAAGAGGACTTTTGCTATTAAGGCACACAGCAGAACAACTTCCATTCCCCTCACATTTCCTACATTTATTATAAACAATGGCAAGAATCTTTTCAAGCCTTGTTGGTCTCTCTTCCACTACACTACTCTGAGATAAAGAAGCAGCTTTAATGCCAGCTGTGTCATTTTCATTTATATAGAGGGCGTAGAGGTATTTTAAGCAATGTTCTCAAGACCAGTGACGATAGACCCTCAGAATTTCTATTTCGCTAAAATTTTTTTTTCTTCTCATTCAGAAACCAAATAACAGACACTTCAAAAACTCCTGTAAAAATGATATTTGCAAGCGTTGTTTGGGAAATTCTTTTCATTTCTAAATACTGAGATTTGGGGCCAGAGAATGTCAAAGTAATCATGATTACAATAGTGAGTAATCTTGTAATATGATCTTAAAGCAAAGGTAGTAGCTGCTTAATAATTCTTTGAATATTTGATTTTTCTTCTTAAGTCAAAGTAGTTTCTGCTCACTTTGCAGTGTCCCACTATTTATTTGTACCACTTCATACACAGTGATACTTCCTAGTACTTCCATGACACAATGAAATGGTGTAGCAAAATAAAAATAATTTAATAGAATTTTAAGTGATTTTACGAACTTGAAAAAAAAAATTTTAGATTTTCCAAAACAAGACACAATTTAAAATGTTATTTGGAGTTGGTAACATTCTTTTTATGAAAACCTGGTTTTGGCAAAAATTCACAGCTACTCTAGTCATGTGTCTACTTTGGTGAAGGAAAACAGACCACAAAGAAAACTTTCTTCTAGAGCTGTTTCCTACTTTGCTATTAGTAGCTTCCAGTGTGAAAGCTGAGGATGCTGCTCTAAGCTACCAAATTCTCTGTGGCCAAACTATGAAAGTGTCTTATTCTCCACTTTTTTACTTGTGTGCCAGGTCACAAGAGCTTAAAGGTACTATTCTGACTGCTGAAGTTAGGGGAAATTCAGTGGAAGCAGGATTTCATCTGATATACATTAAAGAACAATTCCAGAAGTAGAGAAGAACTGAACGTCAGTGAGGGTTTTTTAGATGTTCATGTTTTGAAACCCAAGGAACAAAAGGTCTGTGTACAAGATGTGAATTTTCCTTTGAAAAAGTGGAGCTATGGAGGCAAGACATTAGGAAAACCCTTTTTCAATATAGGACCTTTTTCCTATTTCTTCTTTTTTTTCTCTGTGTGTTCGATTCCTGCCCCCCCCGCCCTCCCCCAGTTCATTCTGAGAAAGATTGCCAGCTAACATTACCAACCCGCTGGTACTCAGAGGAAATTGTATGCAAACATTGCAGCTCAGCTCAATGACGTCCAGTCTAGCTCAGACGCTGGAGCTCTCAAGCAGTACAGAGCTCTGCAGAAGCAATCCCACCCTAACACGGGGATGGGAGCCCCCATGACGGCCATCCCTGTCCTTCCTGCATGGGGGCATCACCTGTGTTTGCATCCCAGCGAGGCAGTCACATGGCCTTCTCTCCCTGTGGGATAATTCAGGCTGGAAGGGGCCTCAGGAGGTCTCTAGTCCAACCCCCTGTCCGAAGCTGGTCCAGCTCTGGGGTTAGACCAGGCGGCTGAGGGCTTGGTCCAGTCATGGCTTGAAACCCTCCAAAGATGGAGATGGCACAACCTCTCAGGACAACCTTCTCCATTGCTCATGGGGGAAAGGTTTCCCTTTATACCCAGTCTGAACCTCTCTTGTTTTAATCTCTGCCAGTTGGCCCTCCCGCCTTGCAGCACTGTGAGGAATCTGGCCCTGTCATCTCAAAAAGCTGCTTTCAGGTATCAGAAAGCTGTCGTCAGAGCCCACCCCAAGCCCAAGTAGCATGCTATAGGAGGGCATGCAGACTCTAGTGAAGCAGAGTCCACATGCTATCAATAAAATAAGTTCTGTTATTAAATCTCTTCAACAATGGTAATTTCCTGGAGGGGTGAGGGGGGAAGCCCTACAGTAAATTATGGAAAAGCAACACACTCAAACACAAGGTGGAAAACAGGAGTATGTCCAGCAGAGCTCTCTCGCAAAACACTAGTTGAAAATATGATTCTAAAATTAAATAATTGCATGCATGGTAATTCTTAGTATAGAAATTCGTTATTAACATTAGGAAGAGCACTGTGTGGCTGTAGAAAAACATAAACACATTTCTTATGTCTCATTCTTTCATGCTAAGATACCTATGAATGGTACTCTAACAGATCTGTTTTTTCCCAGGTGCCCATGAGCAGTTCAATGAGTTTGACCCTAATCATAAATTCAAAAGAGCATGATGAATGCAGAAGCATTATTAATCCTTCATGAGCTTAGATTGATTATTTTGTGTAGCTTATTGTTCAGCTATGAGTTCAGGAAAAAGGCTCAAAAAATAATTTTAATACTGACACAAAGAAATGCATTTCAAGTTATTACTATTGCAAAGGATCTACCCAAGGACTGACTTCACCTGGCCTGTCAGATCCAGAGCAGAGAAGCATTAAATTTTTTTTGTCTTTGCTTGGTGTTGACTTTAGATACTAGAACATTCCTTGGCATAAATTAGAGGATCCTATCTGATTTGTAGAATTTCATTGCATTGGCTAGACCACCTGAAAGCAGAAAGCTGCACTCACACGCTCTCCTCTGCTTTCATGATCCTCCAGCCAAGTAGGCTGTCATATGGGAGGAAAATTCTCCTAAAGAAAGGAATTTGTGGTATCCCCCTTTGACAGTAAAACTGCTTTCATTGTGCCACTCCGTCAGCTGCAAGGAACTACAGCTTCTGACTGCATCAGATTAGGTTTCCTTTAGGAAACCTGCATCCCCCAGATTTATTATGTCTTGTTGCTAAAGGCTCCTTTGGGCAAAGGATTCCCCGAGCTCTATAAATAGCAGTGCAGTTGGATCCTAAGCATTGTGCTTTACTACATTTAACTAGGACAGTGGTTTACAGTTCACCATCTTAATTCATTATCTGATTCATATCCGAAATTGTCAGAGGGACCAAGATGGAAAATTCTTCAGTTCCTGGTATTACCATGATTTAAACATGTCTTCTCCAGAAACTATTTTCATCTCTTTGACTTTGTTAAATGCATTTTCTTATTTAAAATATAGTTACTCTTCCAACTGTTGCATTTGTTTTGCTACTATAGTAACAAAGGCAGGGGAAAAAAAAAAGAGCAAAAGAATAACAACTAGTTCTTTGTGTTCCCACTGAGTCACAGCATAAAGTCACAAAGGAAATCCAGGATATAAACTCCATTAGCAGACTGCAGACTTTATAGGTCTATCTCCCACATGCAGTGTTAAAAATATATCCTATTACAAAATGTCTGTGGCTTTGCTGCTGAAAGCAATAATTAGCAGGGCCTGTGATGAAACATAATAAGTGTCTAAAATGAATGGGCACTGATTATGTAATTGTTGCCCAGGTACTTTCATTGACTGTAGCATCCTAATAGTACTTCCCATAAGACACTGCATTCTTGCTCTCAGTGGAGCATAGCAGGAAGACAGCCTTGCCACCCATTTGCCTTCACTTCTCTTGTTCTTCAATCCTAATGTTGAAAACCATTCTCAATGGGAATGGCACAGGTTTTAGAAATATGATAAGCAGGTGGACAGGTGGATAGATAAGAAGCATTTAGAGTTTTATGCAGAAACCACTGGGCAAATAGGCAAATGTCTGATAGCTAGTTAGAGGGCCATACCGGGTATCCTCATCAAAGAAGGCAGAAAACACTCTGGTATTTCAAAATTCAGACAGCTGCCTACTCACTTCACAAACTTCAAACCAAAACAAATAGCATATCTGGAAAGTCTCATTGCAGTGGGTTGTAACTCAAATCATCCACCAGGACTCCCTGTAACGGGGAAAAAACTTTAAATATTGTATACCTGCAGTATTCCTCATTAATCCCAGTGTTTTTACCCTGAGATGGCCAGATGATGAAGCTGAGCTCCTTTATGGCAGAGGAGGAACTCAGCCTTCTGTCTTCAGAGGGCTGTGCAATGATAAACAAAAATCCTTCATTACATCCCTGTGTTAACTGCTGCACAGAACTTGCCTCATAAGAACCAGAATCACTTTCAGCCATGGGAGGAAAGCTGGAAGCACACAGAGCTGCTAATGCCTCGGCCCATCACAGACCACAAAGATTCATCAGGCATCTCTCAACTTCCAGGCAAAGCAAAGGCTGTTGTCAACTTGCCTTGACTGATACTATGACAATGCACTTAGATGAGCTGGTTGTTTTAAAAGAATTACAAATAGATTGTTTCATATATATATATATACATACACACATATATATGTATATACACACATCTGTGTACACATGTAGAGATTGTACATTTTTTTCATACAGGTATGTGAAAGCCATCTTTCTCTCTTTAGATAATATACATTTAAGTGGGAATTTATTTTAATCTTTATTTCCTCACATCTCTTTGTCTAGTTTAGTGTAATTTTCTTTAAATAATGAAGCCTATGAAGAGTTATGTTGTCTAACATGTTTTAATTCAACGTTTACACAGCACAATTTGCCTCTGTATAATCCGATATTAAGGTTAAAATTCAGGTCACGCTTTTCTCACAGAGTATTTAAGTCTTGGGGATCTCTTACAGGTTCCCTCACCTTCCACCCAAGACGTTCTACCTTGGGAGAGCTGCCCCTGCACCTTTGTAACCCATCTGAGGTCGTGGCGAATCACAGTGAGGCAGCATGTCCTGAGGGGAACACGTCCTGTTAAAAGGGCAGTTTCTTCGAGCCAAACTTCAAGTGGGCAACATGGATCTCTTCTTACAAAATGCAGGCATTTTGTGGTTTTTCAGCGAGCTTTAGAATATATCTGGTGTATGTGCAGCCCTAAAATATCTCTTCCCTGTGTCTGGGGCTCACTGCATTGGGTCATGAATTTTAAGACCTTTGTACCCAAACAGAGCCCAAGCAGCGCTTGTGCCTGGGGTTTTAAGGCACAGTCCTGGTGTGCAAATCTTCTGCTGACCACAACTGCAGTATGAAGGTTGTGATTCTGCTGCAGAAGTGAGACACCCCCAAGGAACCTACCTGAAGAAGCACAGTTGCAGTGGGGGCAGACACCTCAACTTTTCAGAGGGGTGCTGTGGGGAAATCCTCCTCTTCTGGTGACAGTTTCGAACAAGACTCTAAAACACCCCCATTCCTTTCTTAGCAGTGGGAGATGGTGGACCATACAGACTTCCCATGCAGTCTCTGCCTCCTCTCTCTGGTGGCCAATGACTTGCTGAGTGCCATTCATTGCCCCCTCGGTGCCAACGTCTCCCATCCAGCAGAACACCACTCATCTTCTGAGCTCCAAAGGCTCCATTGTCTGCTCCAGCGCACCTTGATTTGCTAATGACAGTTGCACAGCCATACCAGCCACTCAACACACTCTTCTCCTTCCTTGTGGCTTTGTCCATTTCTTTCTATAAATGTTGTACTTCATTAAAATGTGAGACTTTATAATTTGCTAGCAGTTGTCAAGTACAGACCACACCACGTATCAAAGAATCACAAGCAAGAAGAATGGGAAGAGACATCAAGAGCAAGACAAACAAAACCAGACAAATAGGTACATGTCAGAAAAATTACTGTGTATGCTAAACATCTTTGTCTTCAAGAAGTCTGATATTAGATTCACGAAGGTTATGTTTGCAGTCCAGATCCCACTGAGATTAACAATGAATTTCAATTCACCAAAGCAAAAGTTGATTTAATTTTTGAAGACGGCTATGTTGTTTATGCTTCAGCAGAAGTTCAGGAATTTTTTTTCTAGATAGTTGTTCTCAACAATGTTTTTACAGAGTGAAAATTATTCTCTTTAACAGTTTACATTGATTGCAGAAGTCAGCAACTTTCTGGATCTCCTCAAATACCTCTAATCTGAAATCTTACTATAAAGTAATATTACTATAGTAATATTACTATAAAGGTGATATCATAATATCTTCCTCATCTTCTCAACTTGGTTTCTGATATCGGTATAGTTAATTATTAAAATAAAAAGTACTGGATCTCTCACATCTTAAAAAATGAGAAGGCTTACTATAGATAGTGAAAATGTGTCTTTCTGAAATGTGATCGGTAAAAGCAAAATGTACTTTGCAACTCAGGGAGAAACTGTAAGTTCTATTTATTTTTTCACATTACTTTTTTATTTAACCTGAGCACAAATGAGTTATATATTTCTTCCTTCCAGAGAATTTTAATCATCACAGTAGTAAAAAAAAATTAAAAAATAAAATCACCAAGGAAAATACAGAACTAGTCTCTGAAAAAAACCAATAATTTTTTTTCTGAGTATAAGTTGCTTCTTGCATAACTTATGCCTTCTTTGGAAATGGGCATAATTTTTCCAAGGAAAGAAAATCTGAGAAGTTAATCAGTGGATGAAATTGGTTTAGTTCCCTTTTCTACTGTAGACTTCAGTTTTCTTAAGTGGAAGGAAAACAATTCACATCACATATAGCGCACAGTGTAGAAAGTGTTTGGTGCATATCATTCCTCAGTGATACAAAACAAAGATAAACAAATGAGACAGCTGGATTTTTTGCTTTTTGGTTTTTTACTGCTTTTCCAGCAACTTTTTCACATCAAAATGGAGACTCAGATGTTCCTGAATGACAGTGGAACAATAGGAATCAGAAAATTCATCCCAGTCTATTTAATGTACTGTTCAATGTTAATTACAGCCAACTATACTCTGCTTCTTTCTTTCAGATTCAATAGGCAGATGCTGTCATAAAAGTTATTGACTGTATAAAGATTATGTTGTTGCCAGGTATAGATTATTTCAGTTCAGAAACGCAGTAGCTTGAACTGTTTCAGATGCTATTAACCTGCCCATTCCTATTACAGAAAGTAAGAAAATTTACAAAAATCAACCCAAACCTTATGTAGCTACAGGCAACGTACCTACATAGTTTGAAGTGCAATGTAAAGAAGTACATTCAGGTGTTTTGAAATGCCCAGAGGCCTGAATCTATGCCATAAATCGGAAGAATAAATTCTGCTACAGAAAATGGATTTCTGCTTAAGTTCAAGTAACACTCAGACTTTTAAAATTTATACCTCCGTTCTCAAAATGACAACAGAAGATAGTTGGAGATTGCTTGTCATTACAGGTCTGGTGTGTGGGCTGCAAAGCCTATCATCATTATATCACACTAATATAACCTGATGACAGTGGCCACATTTGCCTTTTCCACAACACATACTATTTTTCTGCAACCAGAGAGGCCAAATTCACCTGATGAAATAGTGTTATTCCTGATGACTTTATAGAACAAGTATTTCTTGGTATGTACCACGGTGCATTCCATGTATTATGGATGATTTTGCTGTCAATCAACAGATTTTCAGCTTGCCAGAGAAGTCAAAATTGACATACAATAGAAAACCATAGGACCCCTTTTATCAGGCAAAGCTTAGTACATCAGAAATTGTTTCTTTTCCCAAAGAGACCAGTGAATTGTCAAAGGCAATAGTGGATGTTCCAGAGAGCCCGTCATCCAGGGAAAATTATTCACAGCACTTACTGACTGCAAAAGACTTGTATATTTTTGCTGCCCCCAGGATGACTGAAACCATAAAAGATCAGTTTCACAAAGCGCCACAATGGGATATAATTTAAACAACAACAACAAAAAATCTCCTAGTGTATCTTCCCCATATTTTAAACTATGGGCTTCATTTTTCCATCTTTCCAGTTCCATTTTTAATGTATTCAACATAAAATTGTAAGAAGGGTTGAGCCAAGAAAAGTCCAGCCAGCCCTTTGTCCTCCAGCAGTGCCCAGGAGGGCTGGCAACATAAAAGCAGTATAAAATTTTAACAATAGCAATTATTTAGCAATATTAACATACTCAGAAATACTTCCTCAAAATACTCTTCCAGTCTTCTGCAACTTGTGGCTTGGAGACTTCCTGAGTGGGGACAGTCTTTGCCTTTGGAGGTCACTAATTCATTTTTTGCCTCCCTTGATTTGTCCAGCTGCTTCTTGACATCATGCAAACTTCTAACTCCACCACAGCCAATTGTAAGATTCATGGGTCACATACACAATGTGTGAAAACCAGTCTCCTTTTTCTTGTTTTAAATCTGCTACTTGCTAGTTTTGTTAGATCCCCCTTGCTTCTTGCACTGAAACAGACAGGGAAAATCCATTCCCTGTTGATGTTCAGGTCAGTCAGCATATTACCTGTGTCGTGTCCCTTTCAATTATTTCTTTTTTCCATCAGGTGAGCCCTTAGTCTATTTAGTCATTCCTCATTTAAAACCGCTCCCCTCCTTTGGCCCTTCTTGTTGTCTTCAGAGGGTGTTTCCTACTTCTACTTTGTCCCCTCTGAAACAGAGACCTAAGACCTCTATTAAGTGTTCAAGATGCAAACACCCTGTAGATTTATACTGTGCCATGAAGATGCTGCTGGTTTGTCTCTTCTACTTTCCTAATACTTCCCAACGTTTGGCGTACCTTCTGGTGACTGCTGCCTGCTGACCTGGTGTCGTGAGACAGCTGTCCCTGCAGCCCTCTGGCCTGGGGGATCAGCAGCTGCTTTAGAGGAGCCAGAGGCCATGGCCATCTCTGTATTTAGGCATGCATCTAATGAGTGGCATCATTAATAACTCAGGATTTAGGACCTGGTCGAAGATTCATGGAAATCCCTGACATTTTTTCAAAGACAGGATCAACCTTTCCACCATACGGTTTTCTCTGGGGGAAGGCATGGACTGAATTTTTGGCCAGTCCTTGGCCATGAGAGTAAACCTTCCCCATCTTTACCAGCAGACTTAGACTGACAGCAGTCTAGCCCACACTGTAATGTTCTCCCAGACTTGCTGTTGCAGTTTTAATTTAAAATGTTTTACATTGGAGACATGTTTGATGCTTTATACCCTAGTTACACTCGTTGAAGTGTTGTTGAGCACAGTGTGATGCTTATTATTTTAATCATACTAGGCCCCATTTGGGAGCTAAATTGTGTGCAGTTATTGTGGGCTCTTTATCTCTTAGATTCATTTTCCCCACCCCCTTTAGGAGGATGAAAGGTTTTAATGAAACAGCCAGTGCAGAGAGTGCTATAATGGGTACTAGCAGCACACCACTGTTCCCTTTCAGGGCAAGAGCCATGGAGTGATCTGTTTTTTTCTTTTACATCTAAAGAAACACATTTATAGAGCTTACACTCTGCTTGTAGGACCCCTGGACATGCCCAGGTATCTGTTTTGCAATGTGAGGATCTAATCAAATTCCCTTTTAGAAAGCATTCAAAGTGTTTGGCTCTGAAGAATAGACACGCAGGACCACTTGAGAGCTGAAATTAAGAAATGAGGTGCACAAATGAAACATACTAGTGCCATGTACTTTTATTTAAGCATGGGATTATAGCACATTATGCATTTTAAGAGATCACATCATCATCAGTGTGTTCTCTAACAAAAATTAAAGAAAAAAGGAATGGCAGATTTTGTTCCATTTTGCTTTCTCCGTTGGGCTTTGAATTGATCAAGACTGATATAAAAGCATAGCTTTGGCAGAAGGGGACTGAATTTTGCTTTATTACCTCAATATATGTGGCGACAGTGAAAGCACACCAGTTTGAAAGAACTGACTTAAGGGATTCACTGAGGAATCCACAAAACTAAGAATTATTGTCCTTGACAGGCAGGGGAAGTGTTAAACAAATACAAAGAAAAGGGCGAAGAGAGAAATGAGGTATGCTGTTGTATATAATTTCAAGGATACTTGAATTTTTGAACGCCAGCTGTTACCTTTCTTGCTTGGCTCAAATGCTTTGCTTCATAGCTCTGATGAAGACATTTGAACAGACTTATGGTACTCGCCTAAAAAGGTATTTAAATCCAACGATGACTAAGTAGAGCTTGTTACTGTTTCCAGAACAGATGGCCTTTTTCAGCCTTTTATATTCTTAACTCTTGTTTTCTTCTTGACATCCCTTTGGTTTTAATTTTTATGAACTTGACTGTGGGCAGGAAGGTACTGAAGGACCTTCACTCCCACACCTGGAGGTGGGACTTTCAGCAGTCAGGCCCAGAGCTAGCTATGGAAAATGGGGGCTGACACCACCAACCACTTGTCTTGGCACCATTCACTTGCTACTTCAGATTCACTCACCTTGTAGATGCAATTAGGGAAGAACAAGCAAAACTTTGGCTTAGCAAGTAAGCATAATAATATAAATTAATTACTAATCGGAAAAAAAAAATTAGCAGAGGATTTGGGTTGCAGAACAAAAGATGCATTGGATCGGTGAGCTGGTTTCAGTTTCTACAGTAGCAGTAGGAATAAAAAATCAGGTGGAATAAAATCTGATATCTTTCTTGACAGCTGTAACTACACATCATGGCAGTGAATAAAATTACAGTTCATTTAAATCTGAATTTCTGTTGAAATATTTATTAATATGAGCAACCTGGCATGGCAGAAAAACATAACAGTAAATGATCAGGAAGAGTTTGATGCACTTCCAACAGGAAACCAAAATTAGTATTTTACTCTGCTGTCACTTTAAAATGCCTCTCCTTCCTATGACAATCCTCTTTTACTCTTTCACAAAGGCTTAATAATTATGCACCCAAGGCAGCAGTAGGCTCTCCAACAGTTTTAAAAACTAGGGCACCTTATCATCTCTGTGACTGTCATTATGAAAACGGGACGCTCATGAAACTGGGGCTCCTGGTGACCTTACCAAAGATAAATGTTCAAAATAGTAATGTTAAAGCAGATAGACAATCTAAATGAATCACATTTTTAGAAAGCTAAAATTATTCCCATATAAGTGATGGTAGGAATGGAATTTGGAAAGTTAATGCACATATATTTGCATTCAGCCGATGTCGGCATACACACAGATTGGGTGTTCCCATAAGCCCACAGGCAGAAAGGCAACAGGCATTTGCAAATGGCAAAGCAGCCACCTCTGGGTTAGAAGAGCTGAAGTTGTGGCACCCGGGACAGCTGACAGCAAGGCAGCCTCTTCACCATCAGGACTGTAGTTTCTTGACACGCTAGTTCAAGGAGCACTTCACCTCCACCCCTCTCACCCCTCGCTGTTCAGTCCTTCTCCGGGCAGCCCCCTGAGCTCTACTCATGTCACTTTTTTCCGGGGAATTTCTGAAGACCAGCTCGATGACACCTGGGTTGACTAGAAACACATACAAGCAGACCAGTTCACCGATGTGGTTTCACATCCCAGCTCCACAGGCAGTGGTGCTGGTGCAACCAGAGGAGCCATGGGACAGCCCCATCAGCTGGGGTCACTGCTGCAGTCTCCAGGCTGGGAGACTCTAGGTTGAGGGAACAGGTTGGCCCCGTGCTGGAGCTGGTCCTGAGTGGAGGTGTCCTGCCCAGCCTGGGGCATGGGCAAGGTAATAGGGCCATAACCTGCCTGAGCTATGCCAGGGGATCTGTGGGAAGAGGGGGATGGGGATTCAGAGGAGAACCAAATATAGGTCCTTCAGAGGAGCTGTTTCAAAACAGCTTTTACCAGACTTTTCTGCAGTTGGTCAAGGAGACAGAGAATAGGCGACAGGATCTGGGGGAATCTGCATAAGTAAAGCTTATGCATACCTAATTTATTAGAAAACCACACTATTATGGAAGTCTTCAGTAAATATGCAATTTGCACTCTGCCTGCAGTGCTGTGCTGTTCATCAGCCAGGCAGGGGATAACATTATTTATTCAACTGCCTGAGTAGAGACATCTTGGTGGCGTGGAGAGGGCCAATTTGGGGACAGAAAACTTTTTCACCTTAGAGTTGTGAGAAGACAAGGGAAAAGAGTGTGGAAAAATATTCAGCAGCAGAACAAAGCATCCAAAGCACCCCTATTAGCTTTAGGGAATGGGAGATTTATATATTATCTATTTATCTGTTGACGCCACTGTAGGATTTCTGTTGTAGGTGTAAAGAGCTTACTGTTTTTATAACCTTATACACAGATTGCCTGTGTTGTGTTACACCTGCATGTGGCCTTGAAAAAGCTAAGTTGTAAACAACACTAACACCAGTCATCTTCCCAGGAAATAATGTGCTTAATTATTAAAGCAGCTTGGGGTTCTCAGCTCATCCTGGAGGCCTGAGGAGACTGGCTAGGCTTTGATTTGAGGACTGTTGTGGTCTCACTTCAGGTGTCCCCCAACAGGTTTTTGTCCTGACTCCAGGCCAGGACAACCCTGTGGGGATGCGTGTGGAAGAGCAGGAGAAGAGCAAGCCTGCCTGTCTGGATGTGTAGGGCAGCTGTAGAGATCACCGCCCATTTTATTACACTTTCAGAAAACGTGTGCAAAAGCTGAGCATGGCTGCTGGTGGTATTGTGTAAAATTCAAGCTCCTTTCTACCAGGCATCACAGAGTTTTCACACAGGCACTTGAAAAATCAGTGCGGTTTCCATATTCCCAAATGCTCCTATGACTTTTTTTATGGTACTCTATCACTTAATCCTTTGTCTTTATGCATTAATACAATGCATTTTCTACAAGGATTTCACTGTGATCCTCAAATTATTACTGAGATAGTGATTCCTAGCTTATGTGGAATTTCAAACAAAATTCTGTCTTTAATTTTTACTCTCTATCATATTTGAAGAACTTAGCCTTTTGGCGTTTGTATCTTTGCTGAGGTAAAAAAAAATAAAGAAGAAGAAAAGCAGTTGCTGCTTTCTTGGCTATTTTACAGTTTGGGGATCTTACCAAGAAACTGTAGCGTTCTTGATGTATGAGCTCAACTCCTGCCTTAGCTCTGTCGGAAGATTTGGCACCAAAAATGAAGCTGGGATCTAGTGTTCACAATGTCAAGAAAAATTCAAAGCCGGGTACAGAAATATGTCAGTTCTTCCAGCCTGATAATGGAGGGGGGTTATTGTTCATTTAATTTAAGGACAAGAGTATGGAACAAACCAGTGTGGCTTAAACTTGCATGTTTTCAAACGCCACTGTAGCATGACATTTTTAATTAAAATACAGTGGCTGTGGTGGGACAATGCAATGGAGCATTTATCACGGCACTCCGTGAAAACAAGGCTCTGTTTCACAATTAATTATTAACTTCTGTTCAGTATGTAGTGCTAAGAAAAGTATGCTGCAAGAACACTAGTTCTCTTCTAGTTATCAGAGACAAAATCTGGAGCGCTATAACTATTACTAACTTGGATTTTGAGATTGTCTGTAACCATTAATAAAGTCCATTTTCTGTTAGTGTTTATCAGTGTCTGTTGGCAGAGCTTAGCACCTTGAGTTAGGAGCAGTGAATACTAGCTCAGGAGCTACTTACAGCTGTTCACACCTTGACTTTGACAGTATCCATTTTAGAGGACAGAAACAGCCTCTTTCTCTCTCCCTCCTTTTGCAGTTGGTTACCACATTTGCAATATCCATATTAATTTAGATCTCCAAAGGAGAATCAATTTTGCATGTTTTGACACCAGAAAATTTACCTCATTGCCTTTTGTCTGACCCCTCTCTTTTTTTAGTTCTTATTTAAATTCACACAGAGTCTTTATCACAAAGGTTATCCTAATGTTCATCTTTTGTATTTGTCACTGGAACAACTTGTTCTTGTCTATTGTATGAATATAGAACTCAGATCTCCTTGAAGATCTCCTTCTACAACATACTCCTTAATAAGAGGAAAGAATGATTTTGGCAGTCTCCCTTTTGACAAACAATAATTAAACAAAAAAGAAAAACACACTAAAACCTCATCATTCAACAGAGATGAGGTCGCAGCCAGGAATAGCTTAAGGAAGTGATTGAACCAGATTTGCTAAATCTGCAGAGTGTTATGATGAACAAAACTTAGAGAAGCCTGGTATATTCTCCATATATGACAGTGAGTGCAGTGGAGAAGATAGCACCATAAAGGACGTAAGTTGTCCCCCGTTAATGACAATTGATGATAACAAATTCTCAAATGACAGATCTCCTGTTGAGGTTGTGAATGACGAGGAACTTAGGTCCAAATAATGGCTTTAAATGAAATAGTTCAAAAACTATATATGAATCTTTACTAAGCCTTAGAATTAATGTATAAGAAGAAATATTGCCCTACATAAAAATCATACATTGCTGAAACTGGCCAAAGGTCTCATTTTGTCATAGAAGATAGAAAACATCTTCACAGATATCTAAAAATATTTAGGGTTTTTTTTCTATTCAATAAACATGGATAATTGTTAAGTGATGAATGGAAAAAACATAAGCAGAAATGGTCATTTCCATGCTCCTACACCTACTGTTAAGGTGCTCAAGTACTGCTGTGGTTTAACCCCAGCTGGCTGCTAAGCACTACACAGCCACTCACTCACTCCCCCCTGGTGGGATTTCATGGGTTGAGATAAAGACAGTTTAATGGGTAAAGCAAAAGCTGCGCGTGCAAGCAAAGCAAAACAAGGAATTCATTCACTGCTTCCCATCGGCAGGCAGGTGTTCAGCCATCTCCAGGAAAGCAGGACTCCATCACGCGTAACGGTTACTTGGGCAGACAAACGCCGTCACTCTGAACATCTCCCCCTTGCTTCTTCTTCCCCCAGCTTTATATGCTGAGCATGACGCCATATGGTGTGGAATATCCCTTTGGTCAGTTGGGGTCAGCTGTCCCAGCTGTGTCCCCTCCCAGCTTCTTGTGCACCCCCAGCCTACTCGCTGGTGGGGTGGGGTGAGGAGCAGAAAAGGCCTTGGCTCTGTGTAAGCGCTGCTCGGCAGTAATGAAAACATCCCTGAATTATCAACACTGTTTCCAGCACAAATCCAAAACACAGCCCCATACTAACTACTATGGAAAAAAATTAACTCTATCCCAGTCAAAACCAGGACAAGTACACAAACCATTCACTTCATTGTTCACAAATCCGTATCAAGTCACCTTGAAGTCTGCAAAATACACGTCCAAGGAAAGCAAGGGAACCTGCCCCCCAGAGCTAAGTATTTTTCTCCATTGACTGTAGAGGGAGCCTAGAAACTAACTTTGACTTGATGTTTAACATATGCTTAGTAAGGTGGAGGTGCAATCCTTCTTGCTTGTGTGTGCAGCCATGCACATTGCAAACAGACGGAGCAGGTCGCAGTCTCAAATGGCAGAGAATAACTACGACTTTGTATGTCTTTTCTTCCTTCCTGTGTCTTGAGCAGTTTTACTCAGCAAACATCCATCTTCAAATTTTTTTTACTGCTGTTGCATGACCAGTTTGTTCCAGCCAGCTCCTAAATGCTCCTGCTTAGTAAAGATTTTCTCAACAAGAAAAAATACAAAGCTACATGAAGCTTGTAGAGGGGTGCATGTGCCTGCTGTTACAAGTAGGTAAAGAAGTTTGTAATACAAACGTAAGATTTTTCTTCCTTTCATTCTTCAAAATATAAACAAAATAAAATAAGAAAAAGCTGTAATTTTTATTTTTGCTGTGTACTAATTTTTTCTTGATTATCATGCATTTTGAATTATCATTTTCTACTTAAAAATACAGCTGTCACCTGGCTGTAAAATATTGTGCAAGTACAAAAATGTGATAGCAGATGTTAGTCTTGCAGATGTGCTGATCAAAACACACAGAAAACAGGAAGATTTATCTTGCTTGCTGTGCACTTGACAGCTGCTTAAAAAAAAAAAAAAGGCATTCATCTGTATTGGAACAATTTAGCAGACTACACAGTTTGATGTATTTTACTGCTTAAAATTGATTCTTACCCTCCTGACAACTCACTGTTTGGATCTAACATGGCACAAGAATGGAACTAGGCAACAGTGATTAACAGATCGTATCTTTTCTAGTCCGCAAGCCTCCTCAAGGCCATTATTATGAGCCACTCTTTCAGAAAGTGAAAGATGGTCACCCAGGGTGCCCATGCAGAACGATACTTTCAGTGATGAAGGATGGGTTGGACTTGATTCATTGCCATTATCTCAAAGTTTCTTCCACTCCAGAATGGAAATAAAGCTTCTAGAAACTCCCTGTAACTTTTACAATTATTGGGGGGGTGATAAGAGAGACTTCATTTTGAGAAACGAAAACAAAAAGTTTCAGTTTGCCACCAGGTCCAAGGAGCAAAATCACCTCTGGCTTTTACCCAGGACATGCCTGTTTATTGCTCAACCCTGACCCCTCTCCTAAACAAGGCCCCTACTGTGGGCTCCTTTAGGTCTCACAGCGACTCTTTCAGCAGCTGCAGTGCAGCGTGACATCGTGTGCAGCCAGGGCACAAGTCAGATCTGCAATAACCTTTAAAAACAAGGCATTAGTTATTAAGAATCCCTTCAGCTTTAAATGAAGAAAACAAAATATGCGCACACGTCCATGCTGGCAGCATTACTCACTTGTCTGGCTCACCACCCTCAGGATTCATTCACTCCCTGCACCAGGCAGTCACCTTCCTAGTAAAGTGTCTGTAAAGAGACCTCCGTCCTTGGTTTGAAACTCTGGTCACAGCGTTTGCATGTGCTTTGTCCCCCTTGGCTGCCAGTTGTTAAAAAGTTAACGTCCAGTTGTTGATTGTCATTGCTGTCTCCGAGAGAGCACCATTTGTTGTCAGTCGCCTGGTAGGAATGTCTAGACGGATACCAACGCACTCCGGTCAGCATGCCGACTTTCACTCTTCTGGCCCAGAGAAGACATGAATCACATCCAATGCCGAGCAGATACTAACATAAGGCAACTACTCTGCATGCACAGATCCATTCTTTACAATCGGCATGCATTTAACAATAGTGTTATTTTAATATAAACAAAAAAGAAAAATGTCTTGAAAAGGTGTTTCTTTAAAATCTCATCTTTTATCAACAGAAACCCACCAAACCACCAAATAAGCCAACAGTCTCTGAAAATTTCAGACTAGATCCCACCCTTGTTCCCTTGTGCAGGCAGATGGGAAGGGCCACATTCTGCTCCTGACACTTTCACAGGGAGAACTGTGCATGTGCCCATTGCACATCTGGATATATAGGAGGTGAGGGGGGGCAGGGAAGGACCACATGGTTCCACAGCATTGGGAAGGGATCGCTGGACCACAGCTACCCTAAAACCTGCTAGGCATTTGTCCACTGACTATTCCAACAAATGTGGGGATACTGAACTAGAAACGTAACTCTGTTATTGGTACTATGAAACTAGNGCTTTGGCCTTTTGCAGAAAATTACCTGTAAAACATTTGATTGAAGAAACTTTAATATGAGCAGTCATCCAGTTGTATGCATCTGCTACCCGCAGCGATATTGCCAGGCTGTTCATAGGCTCATGCCCATAGGATCACATCCAGAACCTGCCTTGGTCTTGTCCTTCTCCATCCCAGTCTTAACCCTAGAGAAAGTCAGCTACCCATCTCAACCTTCGTAAGTCCAGGTAAGAGGAATCCACTTAGTTTCAGCCATAGTTACCACAATTCTTTGCAAGCTGTTTGCTCTGGGATCTTGTCTCTGATGCTATTTTATACCCTGAGAGTTTGTACAGTGTGGTTCTCAGTGCATTCAGGCAGGATGATATAGTACAAACTGAGGTAAGGAAGTCAGACAACACCCTCATTTTACAGAGGTACATCCTGGAAAGTGGAAAACAGCGGTTTGGAGGTAAGCAAATCTATGCAGTGCCTAGAAATCAGCCATACTATGATTAAGTCATAGCTCTAATATTATGTATATTTACTTTCAAAGTTATTCAAATGGGTACCTCAGTCTTTTTGCATGCACAGTTGGAGACCTTGAAAGAATATTGTTTCTCAGACCTCATCACTCTAAATTGCTGTTTTTCCAGGGCAGTACACAAAGTCACCGGTCACCTTTCAAAGATTTGACAGGTATGTCTTATCACATCAGTTAAATCCATGCGAGAAAACCCTTGGCTAGGAAACCTGCAATCAAGTGCAGTAACAGCACAGCAGTTAACTCCTTCCCTGCCGCTCTGGCCTCATGTTCATCCCTAACAATAAGCCCAGTATTACACCCATTAAGCATAGAATATTTGCAAGGGCAGAGGTACGAACAGAGGGAGCACTGAAAACCAACCGTCAGAAGATCGTGCTGGCATTTTATTCTTCACAGCTGATTTTCCTCTAAAAGATTGCTCAGTCACCCTTACGGCACAAGCACTGCAGCACTGCATAATGAAAAGCTGGCTGTAGAGTGACTTTTAGTGTTCCTGGTCTGTGCTCTGCTCCACTCTTTCTGTGCATCACAGAAAACAGGACTGTTTATGCTTTATAAGGAATACCATGCGCCTCTTCAAAGGAGAAGTAATAATCTCATCCCTAATTGCTTCTTCTGTGTAAGTAAGGAACATTCTTGACTCTCTGCTGCAGTTTGTACCATGGATCAGCTTGGGGCAGTCTTCCTCGAGTCAGGGAGAGGGTGTACAGGGTGTTTTGCAGACAGACTTGAGCATCTCCTGCCCAAGCTGACACAACGTTAGGAAGCTCTGCAGCCGGGGATGGGTAATCAGGGCATTGTCGTCCTGCCAACCCTGCACAGGGACCAGTCACAAGGAGGAGAACACCACCTTGTGCCCACTGTAGCAGCTTTTGTGATACACGTCTGTCATGTACGATCACAAAATGTAAGTTTTCATGAAAAAAAACAGGTACGTTCAACATAGCGATAAGTGTGGGGTGGATAAGCTATTTAGGTCTGAGGGTACATAGAGCTTAAGTAATCTACAAGAATGTTATCTACACTGTAGATGTAAAGTTACATCAAACAATCCTGCCCTTGGCACTGGCATCATTCAAACCAACCATTAAGATGCTCTGAATTTCGGCCAGAACTTGGTTAGAAGCCAACCTCAGGGCCAGGGCATGTGAAAGGAGGCTTAGATCCAGAAGCCAGGAGCTTGCAAAAAGAATTAATTATTTTTAAGCATCATGATCATTATAGCTGTTCCCTTTGAGACATCTGTGAGGGAGTTAATTTATAATTGATAACTTTCTAGTCCTTTTTGGAAATGGAGACGCCATATGTCAGAGCTGGTTTTCTGATAAGTTGTTTCTTTGGCTGACTTTTTCAAAGTTTCTGCTTCCCACTTGTTTTTTGTGTAATGAACTGAAACTCAGTTAAACTACATTCAAGAACTGAGCCCTATATCCCTCTTTAATGAGGATCAGCTTTTTTTCTTGGTCCTCCATTTTGTGATTCTTAGTCATAAATACTGCTTTTCTCAGATATAACATCAAGGCAAGAAAACTGTACAGATATATCCGCTTTTAGTGATGCAATCTGGCTTTAGATATGGAAAATACTACATGGCCTTTCCCTGCCCTAGATGATCCTGCAATTTGTGCTTTGGGTTGTGAACAGCTTCACTATGTTGTTTCTTTACCTGCTTGCTTTTTCCCCTTTTGCCACTTTTGATAGTGCCGGAGGTTTTACCTAACAGTGACTTAAGCAAGAGTTTACCATTAAGTTTCTCAGAAGTACCAATGACACCAGTAGTCCTTGAGCATGCGCTTATATACTTTGCTGATTTTTTTTAAGTTGGTAAAATAGGTACTACAAACCCAATTTTCTCCGTTTCTTAGTTTTACCAAGCAATCTGGTCTCTTCTTCATTCTGTCAAACAAAATGTGGTGTATCACCAGAGATGGAATCTGCCTGCAACCAAAAATAGCAATGAAAGCTACCACGCTGACCCAGAGCATCAAGGGACATATTCAGTCCAAAGCATCTGGGCTTAGTAATGCAAAAATTAAAACAACAACAAGACAAAATCTCCTTAAATGTCAGGAATTATATGGTTCAGACTGTGCTTTGTCGCATTGCATCAGTTCCCGTGGCATTATGTATTGCCACAGCACCTTTCTTAACTTAATTCCTCACAAAACCTTATATGATATCTCACATTTTAATCAGAAGTTGAGAATAACATTTTAGCTCCCCCTTTCTCCTAAAAAGAATTAATTCCAACATGAGCTGGAAGAAAATTAGTTGGCAAAATATTCTGGTTAATCCCAGAGAATATTTTTTTTTTTTTCAATTTGATTAATGCTTGCAGGTATACATTTCTCATCTCTGTCAGGGTGGAGTAAATGGAATTTCAGAATATGAGATAGAAGAGCCAGGGACTGAACACAGTATGTGGTACTGAAGGGTGGCAGCTGACCATGCCAGCTCTGATCTGGTATGATTTGAAGGGTATAGCAAGAAGGTCTTTCCAATCTTTTTTCAGTGTTGATACTTGTTTCTTAAGTTTTGGGGGAATTTCTTTCTCTGTGTGTTGAGAACGTAGGTTCCATTTTTAATACGTAAGTATTAAAGACCACCCTTTTCATTGCTCTCCATCCATAAAGAAAAATCTTCAAGATTTCTGGAGTCTTTTTCTTTTTTTTTCATGGACGAGTTGCTACTTAAGCTTTTCAGGGCATAAGGACTGTAATTCCCTGATCTAGCAGAACAGTTAGACCTTCCTGAAACCTGGGGAATTTCACTTTAGGCAGATGAGGTGCTGAATTTTCTTTCTATGCTGAGACTCTTTTGACAGTACCAGTGCCCAGCTGCAACAGTAAATACACTAAGCTTTAAAGATGACTAAATTAGGTACAAAGCCACAGGGGATTTCCTATTACCTCCGTAAATGTAAGTATCTCCTGCTGATTAAATGTCCTGTAAACATTCTTAGACAGTTACTCATGCAGGTTGATTGTACAGTAGGACTAAAGAAAAACACCTACTTAGCTGAATAAGATATTCTGGAAACATTTTTAAAGTAATAAACTGGCTATAAGAACTACGGCAATTTTAACACTGAGAGGAAAAGAACAGCTGGATGCTGTTGGGGGGGTTGTGCATCTGTCCTCTTCATGCTTCTCTCATCCAACAGCACTGTAGCTTAAGTTATCTGGATCCTGTCCCCACTCCCATGAGATATTTCTACCCAGATAATAGGGTAAAATAACACTGTTGTTTCATTTCTGAATAGCTTGAATGAATGGGAGAAATGCAGTAAAGTGTTCCATCTTAAATATATAGAAATAGATAATTTGAATGGATATGTGTAAAAAATGAGCATATATTTGTATGTGAAATTATCTTTACATTTTATTTTACCATCAAACTTTCACCATAAAATTTAGGATAGAATTAATTGTCACATAAATGTGCTTATAGCTATAATTGAATGATTTCTATTTCTCTTTAGTTTTAAGTGCCTGTTTTGGAGCACCTAGATGGTCTCTTTTAGTCACGCAAAAATTACCAAACGTTTACAACACCTTTGAAAATGAGGCCTGCAGTGAATATTTTATGTAAAACACATATTGTTCCTGCTTCTAATGGTTTCGGAGTTTGGGGTGGGGGGGGAGCGTTTTGGGTTTGGGTTTGTTTTTTTTACAGTTCTGGAATTTCCTGCACAAGGAAATGACACCTTTGAGGAGTATTGATGATGACATAACAGTATTAAAATTAATTTAAGAGTTTAATGTTAAATCTGTGGTAGAAAAGAAATATTGGGGAGAGGGGTGAATCAAACAACGATGAGCCATTTCCCCGAGGAGTGGAGTACAAAGTCCCAGTTGACAATATTCTCAAGTTCCCTTCCACTGATGTCTCCCCACTGTCCCAAGGAGAGCACACCAGGGACAGACAGACAAATATTCCCTCAGCTCAGAACTATTCTGCACCTTCTGCTGAGCCCACAGGAACCAGAAGACAGCCCTGCTAAGCAGAAAGAGATACTTCTCCCCTGCCTCCTCCTAGCAGGAATCTTGAGATTGATCTCAAACATGGATAAGTTTTTCAGGAGGTTCGTATGACTTCTGAATCCTCTTCAATTTTCCACCCTGGGACAGTAAACAGGGGGATAGTGCAGCTCAAACTGCGTTTGGCTGCTCTTTCTCCTTCAGTCACTGTTTTCTCCTTGTCCTCAAGCTACCCTCAGGGTGCCATCCTGCTCGACATTAGCTAAATGTTGGTATAGACGAGGGCACTTTGTTCTTTTATGATTCATGAAGATGTACTGGCCCATTAGCATCAGCAAGGATAAAATCCACTTTTCCTTTCATTTAAATAAATCTCTTGCATCTGTATGACTGCATCAGTCTGACAGTCTTGATGCTGATGTACCTTTCTTTGAGTACATACAAAATCAAAGCCAAAGGACAAAACGTACAGTAAAAAGGGAACTCTGTAATTCTTCTAACTGCAGAACAGAAAATGAAACAGACCAAGATTACACAAGGTGTTGACATATTTAGATTTCTGTAAGGCATCTGAAATGTTATACTGCACTAAAGCATTTAGGAGACTGAATGATATGAAAGAAACATGCCTTTCATTAGAAGGTTGATTGGTATGTCTCTACCTATAATCATAAGGAGTAAATCACTTTAAAGGGGCATTTTTTAAAATGAGATGCTTCTAGCTTTTGGAAGACAACATAAAACCAATTTTCTTATATTATTATACAGCTTTCTGATATTCAAAGACTGAGAAAATTGGAACCATAATGAGAACATGGTTTGGGGGTATTCTAATTTGCTCAGTAAAGTGGAAATTTCAGCACCAACTGAAGTGTACAACCAAAGCCAAGAAAAAGAGTAAGACTGTAGGACAAGCAGAATAACAGCTGCTAGCCTAGGAAGAAATGTCTCTGGAAAAAAACAGAGATAAATATTTAGATGAATATAATTTCTCATGCAGTGTTATGATCAAGAGATTAACGTGATAGAGTGGATGTATGCATTAACTGATGAACTGTGTGTAGGGACCCTGTGGGTGAAACTCAGCTGACTGAACAGGTGTCTAGTGCCATATGAAGTGCTGTTCAGTACCCAAAACAACCAAGCATGTCACACAGATATGACAAAGGACCTAACAGAGATGAAGACCCATTTGGGGTGGCAGCTGGAAGCTAAGCAAAATACACTTCTGCATCTAAATTTTCACTAGACACCTACACTTAGGCAAGCAAACCCTACCTCTGTTACTACTGGATTTTAGTACCAGTAACTACTACCAGGGCGTGGTATTGTGTTCTACTTTCAACAGCTCAAGAGAGAGTGTAAAGACAACTCAGAGACACCTGAGAATGATGCAATGAGTATCATGTATGCTACAGGTATCATGATAGCTACAGGGAACTCACCAGATTTTTAGGACACTTGAAGAAAAATACCATTGGCCATAGACCAGACTTTCCATATGAGAAATTCAAATCTGAGCATACACAGTTTTTCAATCTAAAAGATGCAATTCACCTAACTGCAAGTCAAAGTTAGATACATTCTTAGCAAAAAATGTGACGGGAGTTTTCACACAGATGGCAAGGGTTATAGCCTAGGAGGAACAAAAGAGTTTTGTTCATTTGTTTTCACTTACTACTGGAAAATGACAATTACATTTGAATACTTCTCTAAAAGAGCAGATCTAGTTCAAACAAAAATTAAGTTTTGGTCTTTGTAATGAATATGGATTGTTTTTTTAATCTGAGTTCATGAACTTGCTTCATTATATATTAAAATTACCTGAAGAGCAAATTATAGGCCTGGGTTCATGTTGACAGTGACCTTGAGAGGCTGGAGAAATGGGTCGACCAGAATCTCATGATATTCAACAAAAGGAAAAGCAAAGCCCTTCACCTGGAGAGGAATAACCTCATGTACCAGCACAGGCTGGGGACTCACCAGCTGGGAAGAAGCTGTGCAGAAAAGGCCCTGAGGGTCCTGGTGAGAAACAAGTCAACGTGAGCCAGGAATGCACCCTTGTGGCAAAGGCAGCCAATGGTCTGCTGGCCTGCATTAGGAGAAATGTTGCCAGCAGGTTGAGGGAGGTGATCCTTCCCCTCTGCTCAGCACGGGTGAGACACATCTGGAATGCTGGGTCCAGTTCTGGGCTCCCCAGCAGAGGAGAGACATGAACATACTCGAGTGAGTAGAGCAAAGAGCCACAAAGGTAGTATGAGGAGACGCTGAGAGAGCTGGGTCTGCCTGGAGAGGAGAAGACTCAGAGGGATCTTATCCATGTGTAAAAATACCTGATGGGGGGAGTAAAGATAGAGCCAGGCTCTTTTCAGTGATGCCCAGTGAGAGAACAGAAGGCAGTGGGCACAAACTGAAACACAAGACGTTCCATTTAATGATTAAAAACCCCCAAACTCTTATTTACTGTGAGGGTGGTCAAGGGTGGTCAAACACTAGAATAGGTTTCCAGAGAAGTTGTGGAGTCTGCATCCTTGGAGATATACAAAACTCAACTGGCCACAGCCCTGAACAACCTGCTCTAGCTGACCCCACTTTGAGCAGGGGCTAGGACTGGGTGACCTCCAGAGGTGCCTTCCTGCCTCAACCACCCCATGATTCTCTGATTCATATTTTTTTGAAGGCAAGATTCAACTGCATTGCACAGAAAAAAAAAAAAAAAGTTATTAAAATGGATGTTCTGGCCTGAAATGTAAGGAATTTGGATTTTGGCATGGCTCATGGATTACAGGAGATGAAGGAAGGGAAGAAGGAAGGGAAGGGAAGGGAAGGGAAGGGAAGGGAAGGGAAGGCCTTTGGAGGCAAACCCAGCATTTGTCAAATGCAAATTACGTGATTTAAGGTATTCAAAAAATCCAGCAGTGGCTTTAAATCTTTACTTGAAAAACCTTACAGATCTTACATTCTTCAGGCCATCCCTTTGCTAACTAATCTGCCAATAAATGAGAGATCAGATTTGGAATGTAAAGCACATGCCACTCATTCTTTCACAGAAGAATGCACTGCTGCTTGAAATTGGTTTAAATTAGCTCTAAAGTGAGACTTTGAAAACATAGAAGTGAGATCAGAGAGTAATGAAATGCATAAGCATGTTCCTATAACTCCTTTCAGAGAAATACATTGTTTTGGAGAATTGTTTGAAAAAGAGAACGTATACAAATGAAGAGGGGGGGGAGACACAACAAAGCTTTTCTCATTATTCAGACTACTGGTAGCACTTTTGACCTTTGTCTCATTATTGAACTTTCAAAAGATAAAAGGAAAGAACCAGTTCTTGGAGAACTCCAACCAAGCAGAATTATTTTAGAGGGGAGAAGCTATTTGTGGACAATCCTTTTTATAGACAGATTGAATTATTCTTAGCACAGAGCTAGATTTTCTGGTTTACATAAATGGTGATTCATTGTTCTTGTGATTTGCAGTTCTGCATGGCTGAATTAAGTACTGTTTAGTGGCCAGTCATTGTGAAACCACTTTACATTACACACAGGTGAATTAAAGGTAAACTTAACTTGCGCGTGGCAAGAAGAAAGGTGGATGACATACTTGGTCCTCTGGCTTCTTGGGCAATTTACAGAAAATAATTGCAGGAATGAATACAACAGGCTAGAAGGAAGGAAAAATGGGCTAGGAACCAGCCTGTCCGTATCAGGTATCTAACTTGCACCTAGCATTTTGCAGTCTGGTGAATGCTCTCCCTTCCAGTCCTTTCTTACCTGCTTGTGAAGAGGTGACTGAAGGCCTCCAGAGGGATAGCTGGGCTGACTTACTTAGGTGCCTCAATCATAGAATCATAGAATCATTAAGGTTGGAAAAGACCTCTAAGATCATCAAGTCCAACCATCAACTAACAATCAAGGATGTGAGACCCTCAGAGGTGCTTCTTTCTTCCTTGTACCAAGGGAACTGATGCACTTGAGAAGGCTACTTCCCTCTGAGCCCAAGATTTCTGTCCCTTTTATTTGCCTGAGCAACATACCATGGATCCCACCATTTTTAGTGTTGTCTTATAACCATGGAGTGGATCCCATATTCAAAGTCCTGCCCTGCCTGACTTATTAAATAGCTTTTTAACTTTTGTTTTTTAAAAGTTTGCCTGCAATTACTGATCCAGGAAAGCGATTACTCTTGTATCCCAAAAGGCTTTTTATCCAGCATGAAAGTAAAGCACACACCCAGCTACTCCACACCTCCCAAGATCTCCTCTCTGTTGTAACCTCCAAAAAAGTTCCCAGCTCCTTTACACAGCGGTCAGTATTGCCGTCCTATTGCCTCCACTGAGAACTGGACTCAAACTGCCAAACCTTTTTGCATTATCACTAGCAGTATCAGTCGCATACTACTCATTTAAGACAAATGTTAATTAACTGTTTGGAGGTCAAAAACCCAAATGTTGGTAATTCCAATTACAAGTCATTTGCTATGTAACAGAGATATATGCGCATTGTGCCTGGACACAGCTGTTTAATTTAAAATTAACTATCTGCTCAGTCAGGAGGAAGATATTTTCATTGGTACTTTTAGAGTAAAGCAGGGAGAACATAAAATCACTGAGATGTTTCACATGTTGGGAGGGGAAGAAAACTGCATTATGAATGAAGCAAAGTAATCAACCCAGCTGTCCTTTCCCCACCAGCTTCATCCTCTGTGGTATAAATTAGGGATGCTCAACTGGTTTGGATGAAATAAAAATAAATATGCACAATTTTTTTATTATATTTCAGATCAGCTAATTCAGAAATTTAAAAAGATCAAAGAGTCTTTGATTTAGATTGCTTTTTTAGTTCTGTGAATTTTCTTCAGGTTGTATAATTCTGTGGGAGATATATTTTTAGACCTTTATGCAGTAGGGAGTCCTCACTCAGGTGAGACTGAATCCACAAATACATAAGTACTTAACAGATTATTCTGAGATTTGCCCTTTTTATTGTGAAAGCTGTGGGAGGAGGAGAAGTTGAAGTTAAGAGGGGGGAATCTGAGAAACAGCACAGATTTTGGAGACAGGTTCATATGTTGGTGGCTGTTTTTCACTCCCATGATAATTTTGCCAATCCCTGGAATAACAGGAAGAGATGTACTCTGAAATAGGGTTTGCTGCTGTCCTCGCTCTCTGCCTCTGGCAGAAAGTCTTGGGTTCATTGACATGTGATTGCCAACTTTGTGCAATTTCAGAGAAGGGTCCTCTATGAAAAGATTTCCAACTTGAAAAAAGTCAAGGGAGTAAAAGGTGTCAAAGGTTTTAAACTGAGTGCACGGGGTTCATTATTTCGGCAATATACTATACACAATATAAACTGAAGCTGTGGGTAAAGTTGATGCATACACATGGTCTTCATACACCATACTCTCTCATAAAATGTCCTTTTTAATATAAGGTAATACTGGTTGCCACTATAGTTATACAGTTTTACCATTTTGGTTTAGGAGAAGACTGAAACCCCTTTATCTTTAAATGTATTTGACATTTACACTCAGCAATTAAGGTGACAAATGATTCCACAACAAACATGACACCTCTAACAGTTAAAAACATTGGATTTATAATTAGGCTGTTGCCTTTTATTTTTCACTTCTCTAAAACAAGGAACTGACATGCTGTAGAGGGTTGACGTTAACCCTGGCCAGCAACTAAGCACCAACCAGCCACTCGCTCAGTCTCCCCCAGAGGGATCGGGGAGACAATCAGAAGAACGAAAGCAAAAAACCCTTGAGGTTTGAGATAAAGACAGTTTAATAAGTGAAGCAAAGAGGAAAAAAACATGAACAAGTGATGAAAAGACCATCAGTCAACACCTCCCACTAGCAGACCAGTGACCAGCCAGAGTCTGAGCAGCAGCTACCTTAGAAAAACTACACCCCCTCCCCAGCTTTTACTGCTGAGCACAATGCCATATGGTATGGGATAGCCCTTTGGTCAGTTGGGGTCAGCTGTCCCAGCTGTGTCCCATCCCAGCCTCTTGCCCACCATCAGCCTACTCACTGCAGGGGCAGAGTGAGAAATAGAGAAAGCGTTGACGCTGTGCAAGCACTGCTCAGCAATAGCTAAAACATTGGTGTGTTATCAACACTGTTTTGGTCACAAATCTTACACAGCACTATATGGGCTGCCAAGAAGAAAGTTAACTCCATCCTAGCCAGACCCAGTACACTTGTATAAATTAATACCTGAGTCACCTTCTGCTTTCTTTAGGTTTTCAGCCACTGCTGCCCTTTCACATGTTAAAACATGCAAACCAAGTATAAAGTCAGATTGCAGTGTAGAGTAAAAATGGTTTCAGAGTGTTTGATCGCCTCCACTTGTATTGATTAGTTAAGCTCTTATGCTACTTGCTATTTACCAAGACTTGACTTTCTTGTCCACTGTATGGTCTAGTGGTGTTGTACGTATTTGTCTCATAATGGAAAATTACATTTCATGTTCTCTCGTCCATTCCAGTTGTCAGGCACATCACATAAGTCACAACTGCAGCAGCTAGAAACTGAACCTCTTCTGTAAAGAGGCTAAGGATTAAGTAGGCACAGACAACCCTCTTATTTTTAAGGTTACATCTATGCCAGAACTTAGAAGATAAATTGCAGCTTATGGAGACTGTTAAACTTGCCAGCTTGGGTCTTGACAACAGTGAAGGCAAGATAAGAGGCGGCTAAGGACAGACTATGGGTCCCATCAAGATTCCAAAGTAGGTATTTATGCAGACTGTATCAGACTAGCTCAGATATCTCTACAACTCAAAAAGTTTCAGTGTAGTAGTTCGTTTGTACAGTATAGAAGAAAAAAGCTTGCATAGCTGATGCCCTGTCATAGCTGTTCTGGCTGGAAGGCTGTAAGAAATAAAGAAATAAATTCTGTGTAGCTGGAAAAAACTTAAATTCTTATCTGAGATATATAGATAATCAAGGTTTTGGGAGTTGTATCTAGAAAAAAATGCTGGAAAAATCCACGAGCACAGAGGATCTAAGAAGACAATTCTGCGATGTTGTACTCAATGGATGTCTCCAAAGCCTTGAAACCAAGCAGAAGAGGAATGGTAGGACATGTAAAGGTGTGGTTTAACAGATAAAAGAACATGCTCACAATAGAGCCTGTTGTGAAATCCAATATCAAATGTCCAGAGAACTCAATTAACTTTCCAGTCTTTTAATTAACTATTTCTGAGAATTCCCACAAACAGAATGGGCAATGCATTATCTTGTTACATTGAGAATCTTTGCATTATATTGGGTTCACTTAATGACTGCTGCTTCATCTGTTGACGTTTAATCCAGAACACACACACTAGAGCAGCCATCAGTGGCCCACATGCCCATTACACATTGCATTCTAAGGGTGCATGTCTGGCACCCATTACATCCCACTGCTAATACAAATTTGGCTAGTAAGAACAGCTTTTCTGGTAAAGGCATGTTTTGGGGCAAGGGGAGCTATTAATGTCACATATGCTATATTTCACTTGATTACACTCCTCACAGAAAACAGAGCAGCTGAGCTTTGGAGAAAGGACACCTCAGTGTTAGCAGTCACCAAAATGTCAAACTGGACTATTAGGCCTCCAGTAACTGTTGAAACATGTTGTACCTGATGGAAAAATACAGCTGATGGGCACTAGGCAAATGCTGAGACAGGAGAACAGAACTAGGGCTCGGTTCCTGCCTTCAGAAATGAGCTAACACCAAAGATAAATGACTACCAGCAGATCCTCTCATTGATACTTCCTCTTATTATCTTGAAGTTTTGTTCACAGGAGATGGAAGTGTAACAGCCCTTCGTTTCAAGGGTAGAAACAGACTCCTGAGACGTCTGGTATCATGAGGGTATCACGTCTGGAGCTGCTTACTGCACATGATGTTTGGATTTGTCCTGTCCTCCAAACCACTCGGGAGTGACTGCCATAACACCTGTAAAGATCCACATCTAAAGATCTCTGTGTATCATTGTGCAGTTGAAGAAGAGTTATTCATGCAAGTGAGTGCGTATTTCTTTCTCGTATGCACTAAGAGCCATGTCTTGTAAAAAGAAATTGAGCAGTAGTTTATTGGTTGGACATGGGGCAACGCACCAAAACTTGTGAGCTTCTCTCTTTCTATTCATGTCTCAGTTCACTGACTGGCCCTTTATACTTCCATGCCAACTGTCTTAGGACCATTTTTATTTCCACCAGCCTATGTTGCTGAAAAAGTTGGACATCTCCTCCAGAAGAGTTGATCAGGCTTCTTCTGTTATCAGCTGACATGGTAGGCATCCCCAGAGCTGGTACGTACCTCCAGATACATCCAATAGACTTAATCGGGAGTCTATGTGTTAATTTAGACTACACGCAATAGGCTAGATGTCTTCATTGTGTGTCACAGTCACATCAACAGCAGTCTGCAACAAGTCATGTCGAAGACATTGTTCTTCCCAGTCCCAGCACAGTACATCAGTGACACAAAAAAACCCCATTTCACTGACCTGAGTCTTGGCTAGCAGGGGTCTAGGGCCAGTCAGTATACAGGATCTCAGATGTTTCTGAGGGAGAACTGGGCTTTGGATACCTGAAACAAAGCACTGAGTCTTCACTGTTAAAAAAAAAAGCCTCTTGCTCTCTTGTGTTCTGTTTTTCTTCTGCTGCTTGAGGAGACTTTTTTTCCAATTCTGGTTACAAGAAATGTTCTAATGAAGATATCTTTAAAATCTATTTTGCTACTTGCCAGCTCCCTTTGGAACTAACTGCAATGTTTCTAATTATGGCATGCCTCACTTCCAAATTTGAAAATATACTTTGATTTGTAGCGAATGAGGGAAATAGTTCTATACGCTGCAAGTTCCACAGTACTTTATTTTTCTTAAGGAGACAGATTTGCTTGGAAGGAAAATCAGATCTAATTCACTGAGTATTCAAAGGATACTGTTTGCACAAATAATGAAAAAAACCTCCCTCCATTATGATCAAGCTCTTTAGTTTTGCTTCATGCTCTACAGAAAAGAATTTGAACATTCATCTAAATGTTGACATACAGTTTATTTGGAGACGCAAGAAGCAGTCTGTATATACCTAATGCTAAATATTTGCTGTATATGGATCACTTAATGAGGGCTGTTTAAGATTTGTAAAGCTTAAAGGCCAACCAAAACATACCTTAGTAAGGCATTTGTGCAGCTTTCCTAGTCACTGTTGCTGAAATTGTTGTGAAACTCAGGGGAGTAAATTAGAGCAGGTATGAACCTGCAGTCTACCCTGGCACTCTTTGCCTTTCCTCTGCTTGTCTCCAGACGCAGTCAGCACAGGGGTGCCAGCTGCCAGAGCCTGTTGTTTACTGATTGTGCAGACAGAGCCGATGGAAAAAATCCTCTGCCTTCCACCGGGGCAAGAAAACGTGTGTGTGTCTTTGGTTGGCAGGGTGACTTCTTTGAGCTGCCTGTTTTGTCATTCAGCAGTGAACCGACTAAGGGCAAGGACAGAAAAAGCTTAGGTTGCCAGGTTGTTTTGGCAAAAGTCCCGTTTGGAGCAGCAGCAGGAGGAGGTCTCTGAGGACGAGATTTTGCAGCTCACATGCTAGAAAAGTGGATGTGGACCGCTGACTCCTGTCCTGAATTTCTCTTTATTTTTGGTAGGATGCAATGTCAACAATATGAAAATGTACCCCTTAGATGCTGTCCTTGAGGCTTTGCAAGTAGAATCACTAAAATCTGGACTGATTTAATGAAGTATACACTGTCAACAACTTACTGTGAATATCCAGCGTTAGGATAGGTTTCCCTCTCCAGCCATTGAGAAAAAGAGGCTTCTTCAAAACCTTCTCTCAACCATTGCAATTTGTGTGGTGGGTTGACCGCAGCTGGATGCCAGGCACCCACCAAAGCTGCTCTATCACTCCCCTTCTCAGCTGGACAGGGGAGAGAAAATGTAACGAAAAGCTCATGGGTCAAGATAAGGACAGGGAGAGATCACTCAGCAGTTACCGTCACAGGCAAAACAGACTCAACTTGGGGAAATTAGTTTAATTTATTACCAAACAAATCAGAATAGGGTAATGAGAAATAAAACCAAATCTTAAAAACACTTTACCCCCACCCCTCCTTTCTTCCTGGGCTCAACTTCACTCTCGAATTCCCTACCTCCTCCCCCCCAGCGGCATAGGGGGACAGGGAATGGGGGTTGCAGTCAGTTCACCGCATGTTGTTTCTGCCGCTCCTTCCTCCTCAGGGAGAGGACTCCTCACACTCTTCCCTTGCTCCAGTGAGGGGTCCCTCCCACAGGAGACAGTCCTCCATGAACTTCTCCAATGTGACTCCTTCCCACGGGCTACAGTTCTTCACAAACTGCTCCAGCGTGGGCCCCTCCCATGGGGTGCAGTCCTTCAGGAACAGACTGCTCCAGCGTGGGTCCCCCACAGGGTCACAAGTCCTGCCAGCAAACCAGCTCCTGCATGGGCTCCTCTCTCCACGGGTCCACAGGTCCTGCCAGGAGCCTGCTCCAGCACGGGCTTCCCACGGGGTCACAGCCTCCTTCGGGCATCCACCTGCTTCGGCGTGGGGTCCTCCACGGGCTGCAGGTGGATATCTGCTCCACCATGGACCTCCATGGGCTGCAGGGGGACAGCCTGCCTCACCATGGTCTTCACCACGAGCTGCAGGGGAACCAGCCTTGCTGGCTGCAGGGTCGTTCTTCTCTCTGGCTGCATTTGCGCAGTTTTTTCCCCTTCTTAAATATGTTATCCCAGAGGCGCTACCACTGTCGCTGATGGGTTCAGCCTTGGCCAGTGGCGGGTCCATCTTGGAGCCAGCTGGCATTGGCCATGGTATTGGACATGGCGGAGGCTTCTAGGAACTTCTCACAGAAGCCACTCCTGTAGCCCCCCCCCACTACCAAAACCTTGCCATGCAAACCCAATACAGTTTGATGGCCTGAATTTCCATACAATTGGTCTCTGTAGCTAGGAAGGGAGGGTGGCTTAGATGCCTGAAATACGGATCTAAGTACCCCTTCTAGCTACAAAAAGTCAAGAGGAAAGATCTATGTGGCTTCCATGGCTTTTCAGTGAAGAGCCATTCAGTTTTTTGCAGCTATTTCCCAGCTGTGACCCTGGATCTCAACATTCAAGAAATTTTCTGTAAGTGCTTAGCACTAAAACAAAACTGCAAAGAAAACTCGTATTTCACATTTGAGTAACGTGCAGCACAAAACATGTTTTCCTCACACTCATTAGCTTAATGTGCAATTAAAAAACCCCCACTCTTTTTATTGGTAATATAAAATACAGCAGAGAAAATGAAGACATATTCTAAAAAATCTGGAATAAAGCAACTGTCTCAGAGCTCATCTACTTCTTTAATATATCATTAAAATCCACTAGTCTTTGCTCAGATCATTTCATGTGAACATCTTCAAACCTTTCTTTAATTCCAGCCATCTTCAGCAGCCTGCTGTATTGCTCTTTGCATCGTTCTAGTGAAATTCATTCCACACACACAAAAAAAGGGGGGGTTGCCTTGTAGAATTCTTTTTATTTTTACTGAACCAATTTAAATTTTATTTTTTGTCATTTAAATTAAGGAAACATTCTCCAACTGCAAAACCAGACACATTCCTTCTTTTGGAAATTGCAGAAGGCTGCACATGAGCACTTTCAGCGGGGACTATCAGCAAGGCATCAGGATATGATGAAATGGGGGTTTAACCTTTTTGAGATTGGGACGCTGTTGCCAGGGTTCCCAGCACAATAGATCTTTTCTTATTGTTGTGCTCCCTTGCTGTTATCAGAGTATAAATATCAAAGAAATATTGTTAATTCTGCAGTATGTTGTTGTGGGGTTCAAAATATCCCAGAAGGATTTCAAACCAACATGAATAAGACTACTCTAGAGGTAACAGGGACTTTGTACTGAAGTACATTAATCTCTCCAGCATGATGAAAGCTTTTATATACAATTATCCTAGGTGATTAAAAAAAAAATAGAAAGGCATGTGTGATTCTAAGTCAAAGTGAAGTACTATAAAAATGTAATGTGTTTATTTTTTATTTTTATATTTTACTATCACTCCCTCCTCTTTGTATTCATAACCCTCATTCCATTTTTTATGCCTGTGTATGAGCCCAGTTACATGTATCTAGGTGTTTAAGCATATAGTTATCTTTCTACACTCTTAAATCATTCTCTTTGCCGGAACGAAACGAGCTCTATGCAGAACATTAGGCATCTGTGTAAATGGCTGGTGGCTGTCAGCCTAGGTGTGAAGTCCTCTGTGGAGCGTGGTACGAAGGTGAAGCCTCTAAGTGCCAGGATGAAAGGATGGCCAAATGAGCTACAAAATGTTTCCAGTAATATCATTAAGGAGCTAGCAACTAAACATTTCCACATGATTATCATAAAATGTTTCACCAATCAATATTTGCAAGTTTAAGTGCCAAACTGTAATTAGAGGCTAAAGGCCAGGAGCCAGGTGCCATGCGGTAGCTGCGATTAGTTCTGTGCCCATCTGTAGCTATCATCTGCCGCACGCCTGAGACAGCCCTTGCCCTGCCGGTCCATGCTTACTCAAATGGCTGGGGGAGGTCAGGGAAGAAAAGGAAAAGGTTGCTGAGCGCTTAAAATCTTACAAAATATTTGGCTGGTGCAGTGTAGGTCTGAATCGCCAATAAAGCTCGGTAACTTTATATTCACTCACAGGGGAAATGTCATACCCAGTAAAAGGAAAACAAATACCACTGAGGCATTCTGTTTAGGTGTTGCCAGGGCTGCTTTCTATTTGTCTTCTAGAGCTTAGGAGGAATAGGACTGGAAATGTGAACTAATATCACAAAATGAACATCCCAGCATTCTGTGGTATCAATACGAGCATGCATCCGGACACTGCTGCTGCTGACCAAACCCTACTTTTTTACAGCTCAGGACTCTAAAAACAGGGAAAGTCCCTAAATTATGTAAGTATTTATTTCCTGGAAGGAGCCTTAGGTGATTCTAGTAGCAAAGGACCTATGGGCAACTGTGAAGCTGTTGTTGGTAGGATGAAAGGACGAATTTTCTTTGAGTGGTAAAGAGCTTCTTCCTCTTCTTTGCTGTCTCTGTCAGTTAACCCATCCTCCTTGGTACATTGCACATGCCACTTGCCCTGCCTGGTAGGGCAGCAGTCATAAGATAATGAGCACTAATGAGTTTCTGCAGTGAATGTTATGACTTGGCTGACCCATTTAAATATTACAAGCAGCCACCTGAATAAAGAACGATAAAGAAAATGAAGGCAGCCTGTTCTTAACACTTTGGCCTTTGAATGTCTTAAGTTGATTGCCATTAGTTTTGTCATTTAGCCAGCAGAAATCAGCCAACAGTAAAAATGACGAAAGTTGTTTCAATGAGCAATGTGTTACATACTTTGAAAACTGTCTGTTCTCCATTGGTTTCGCAGTAATTCTTTTTCCTAACACTGTTATGTAGCTAAATAATCTGTTTTGACTATTTCAGTATATAGACTTGTGGGAAGAGCACTTCAAAATGAACTTGTCAGGGTTATTTTTGTTCTGTTCCCCTTCAGGAACATATGTGAAATTTTTGGATGAGGTATTGAAAATAACATAAGTAACGAAAGCGAGTTGTTATAAGCAGAACTGCGTGGTTTTAAAATTTGCCATAAAAGTACTGGTTAGGTTGATTCAAAGCTATTTTAAAATGCTAGTCATATTTCCCAAATAGTTATGAACAAATGAAACGAAATATCAGAAATTTTGAAAGAAACCATCCAGATTTCTTTTTCAGAACATATCTCAAAAAAAATTTCAATGCTAATTAGGTAAACTTGGAGGCAAAACAGAGGAAGAAATAGTAAATATTTATTGGCCAAAGAAAGAACTGAAATGTCTTCTAAAATGTTAAAGTGCTTGCCTGTGAAGTGAGAGGTTTGTGTTTCAGTTTATGCTCCCTTTGCTACTAAATGTTTAATGAAAAGTGAAAAAGCTCCAGCAGAAGAGAATGAGAAAGCCGTAACACATAATCTCATATAGTCCAACAAAGAGGGTGTTCAATGATGTACTTATTATGAAACCAGTTCTTTGTTTTTCTTAAAAGTGTTCTTACTTAAATATTTTCCTTATCCATATTGGTTTGATTTGATAACTATATTGACAAAATAGTTTGAGGTCAATTTGGGAAAAAAAAATCTTTTTATCTGAGTATCAACCAAAAGCCAATCACGGTCATATTCATAGCTGTAAGTAAAAAATATTCTTCGTAAGGAAGGAATTCTTTATACTCCCACCCAGAAAGAAGCAGAGCTAACTGTTAGAAGAAACAGGCTTTTTACATCCAAGTGTCTGCCAACTAAATATCTTTCTGCTTACCAGAACTCATGAAAAGTTGATTTCTTTGGTTTGCTACAAGTTCATGAGCATAGAAACTATAGCCAAGGGACAGTTGCTTTCATGGGCAGCACTAGAATGGTTTCACTCATTTAATACACCACTTTTTAGTTTAGGGTTGGTGGGGGGCTGGTTGACTGGTTTTTTTAATATTGGATTTTGTTACACTGTTTTAAGTTTTTTCCTCATAACATTTCAAACTGATTAATGGACTTTTACCCAGCAGAATCATATGAATTTGAAGTCATATGAATTTGAAGACAATAAAAATGTTTCCATGAATACATTAGCAACAAAAGGAGGGCTAAGGAGAGTCTCCATCCTTTATTGGATGTGGGGGGGAAACATAGTGACAAAGGATGAGGAAAAGGCTGAGGTACTTAATGCCTTCTTTGCCTCAGTCAGGGTACCCAGCCCCCTGAGCTGGAAGACAGGGAGCAGATTGAAGCCCCCATAACCCAAGGGGAAATGGTTAGTGACCTGCTACACCACTTCGGTGTACACAATTCTATGGGGCCGGATGGGATCCACCCAAGGGTACTGAGGGAGCTGGCAGAAGTGCTCACCAAGCCACTTTCCATCCTTTATCAGCAGTTCTGGCTAACCAGGGAGGTCCCAGCTGACTGGAGGTTAGCAAATGTGACGCCCATCTACAAGAAGGGCCAGAACGAGGATCTGGGGAACTACAGGCCTGTCAGCCTGACCTCGGTGCCGGGGAAAATCATGGAGCAGATCATCTTGAGTGCCATCACGTGGCACGTACAGGACAAACAGGTGATCAGGCCCAGGCAGCATGGGTTTATCAAAGGCAGGTCCTGCCTGACCAACCTGATCTCCTTCTATGACAACATGACCCGCTTAGTGGATGAGGGAAAGGCTTTGGATGTTGCCTACCTAGACTTTAGTAAAGCCTTTGACACCATTTCCCACAGCATTCTCCTGGAGAAACTGGGTGCTCATGGCTTGGATGGGTGTACTCTTCGATGGGTAAAAACTGGCTGGATGGCCAGGCCAAAGAGTGGTGGTGAATGGAGTTCAATCCAGTTGGCGGCCAGTCACAAGCGGTGTTCCCCAGGGCTCAGTTCTGGGGCCAGTTCTGTTTAATATCTTTACCAATGATCTGGACGAGGGGATCGAGTGCACCCTCAGTAAGTTTGCAGATGACACCAAGTTGAGCAGGAGTGTTGACCTCCTTGAGGGTAGGAAGGTTCTATACAGGGATCTGGACAGGCTGGATCAATGAGCCGTGGCCAATTGTATGAGATTCAACAAGGCCAAGTGCCAGGTCCTGCACTTTGGTCACAACAACCCCATGCAATGCTACAGGCTTGGGGAAGAGTGGCTGGAAAGCTGCCTGGCGGAAAAGGACGTGGGGGTGTTGGTTGACAGCCGTCTGAATATGAGCTGGCAGTGTGCCCAGGTGGCCAAGGCCAATGGCATCCTGGCTTGTATCAGAAACAGCGTGGCCAGCAGGAGTAGGGAAGTGATTGTCCCCCTGCACTCGGCACTGGTGAGGCCTCACCTCGAATACTGTGTTCTGTTTTGGGCCCCTCACTACAACAAAGACATTGAGGTGCTGAAGCGTGTCCAAAGAAGGGCAACAAAGCCGGTGAAGGGTCTGGAGAACAAGTTCGATGAGGACCAGCTGAGGGAACTGGGGTTGTTCAGTCTGGAGAAAAGGAGGCTGAGGGGAGACCTTATCGTTCTCTACAGCTACCTGAAAGGCGGTTGTAGCGAGGTGGGTGTCGGTCTCTTCTCCCAAGTAACAAGCGGTAAGACAAGAGGAAATGGTCTCAGGCTGTGCCAGGGTCGGTTTAGATTGGATATTAGGAAAAATTTCTTCACCGAAAGGGTTGTCAAGCACTGGACGAGGCTGCCCAGGGAAGTAGTTGAGTCCCCATCCCTGGAGGTATTATAAAAGACGTGTAGATGTGGCACTTAGGGACATGGTTTAGTGATGGACTTGGCAGTGTTAGGTTTACAGTTGGACCTGATGATCTTAAGGGTCTTTTCCAACCTAAAGGATTCTCTGATTCTCTGATTTTATTTAGACAATTTTAGACAAAAATATTTCCAATGTACTTTGCTTTTACTGGGTGATGTATTTTTGGGGAGGAGTGGTTATTTGATTGTCATTTCTTCAGGTGGAAATATTGGTTCTATTAGCTTGGGGGGATGGTAGGGGCATTAAATTTACTTTTGTATCTATTCATGTTTCTCATCCAAGTTTGAGTGATTTCCATGCATTCCTGCTGTGTTTTCTGTCTGCCTTCTCAATGTATTTTGGACCATTTTCATTCACTGCGTCTCACTCCCATGCCAACACTGAAGGACGCATTTCTCTATGGCTTGGTCTCTGTCTTCTGTTTAGATAAAAAGCTCCTAGTGTTTGTTATTATCCATAAATGAAATGTTTCTTACCCATATCCTGAATGTAGGGTAGTATTTATACTCTCTCTGCTTCTGACTTATCAATACATTAGAATTAACTCCACACCTTACTTTTGTTATTTATCTCTTTTTTTTTACAACTAGTGTTGAAGAGTCAGCTTGAAGTGTTTCCATAATATAGCTATTTAAGTTTTCTTAATTATTACCTAATACATGCACTACCATCGTTATATAATATTAATAATATTTCTTTCTGGGCAGGGAATTATTGTTATTACTGCAACACCTTCTAGTATGATCTTTGTACTGTGGCTTGTAGTGGAAAGAAGTAATAATAGTGCTGGAAAGGGCCAAAATGCTTGGTTCTTGGAGGTATGCCAAGGAAAATAAATGCATGGTTACCTTTCTCTGCCAGGTAATATTGCTGGTGCTGACTGGGACAGAGAAGAAATTATTCCAATCAAGTTCCTTTCTGTTGAGATGCTTGTGCTGGTGGAGAAACAGTCTCAAATGCATATTTATCCCAAGAACTAGTATTCTGAAGTTTTGCTCTTCTGCTTATTTTTAGTGTGCTTTACATGCGAGAGAGAGAGAAGAAATAGAAGTCTACCTGCCTTACACAGCCTCTGCCATTCATATACAGACTTAGACACTTGTTTGCAAACTTGGCTTGTTGCACGTCTGCCCAAGCTTCTTCTGATGGGGAGATAACACCGCTCTTGGAAGTGGTTTAGCTTAATGCTGAAAGTTGTATTGCTAAGTGACTTTGTCATCAATTTATTCTTTTTCCAGCTAACAAAGATCTTCTGGGAGAAACATGAAAGAAATCAAATATCAGACATGCTCCCTGGACAAGACAAGGAAATGCACTTAACAGTTTACTTGCTTTCTTTAAATTATTCCTATCCACTCTTCTAGGTTGAAACAAATCACACTAATTTCCTTCTTCATCCTTGCTTCTCGTCGATGAAGAACTTATCTCACTTGTGTGAATACCTTTCATGATGTGTAATTCAGCTCGACTTTTGGCAGTTCTCACATTTCTCAGTCTCAGGTGATATACATCTAGGAATTCAAGTCTCTCATTAAGGGCATACCTTTCAGTATTTATTCATGTCTACAGTCACATGACAGAGATCCTTGATCCATATATACATTTAACCCTCAGGGTTTATCACTGGTTCATCAAATTGTCTCAGGAGAATTTTTTTAACATCCTTTCCTATGGACTGTCTAACATCTACTGAACGTTCATTCACTTGAGCCCTCTTCAGCTAGGTTTGAACACTATGGTGATTCAGAAGTGTCTCCAGATCACTTCACTTCTCCACTCTTCCACTTCTCACTTTTAAGTCATCCACATCATGCCTCAGTATCCCAAACACCTGCATGGTGTCAATCCTTCAAGAAAAACTGTTTCTACCTGATTGCATATCTGTGACTGGAAGTCACACCTTTCTTATCTTAACCTATCCCTGTTATTTGTTTTTAATTTTTCTTGCTGCATGTTTACATTCCTCTCTTGGGAATGGGATGAATTCCAGAGAGATGACTTAAACCTTCTCTTCTTTGATCATTCTAGCCTAGCGTAGACAACCTTGACCCACTCCAGTGTGAGTTCTTGTCCTGATGCCAAGAACACTCAGTAGGGTCCTCCCTGCTGTTTTCAAGACCCTCTTAGTTCCAATCCTGTTTCTCAGTTCTTGCTTTCTCTACATCAGCTCCTGAGGTGGGATTTTAGTTTTCTTTTTCCTAATAAGGGCCTCTTCCTGGTACCAGTTCTAGTTTTCTCTATACCAGCTACCAAGTGCTCCTTGGCTGTCCATTCCTTTCACTTTGATGGACTAAATGTGCTGTCTTCTCACTTGCCATCTTATCCTGTGCTCCCACCAATTCTTTTTCTTATTCTCTGATGCAAACCTGTTCTCCAGCTCCGAGTTCTCTTTCCCCACGCAGGCTGCACAGGCATGTGTTTCCAGGTTCGCTTTCTTGTGCTGGAGTTTGCTCTGTAGTTCTGTTATGCAGTACATTTGCTGAACACCACTATGCCTCAAAGTCAAGAGATCTGTAACTCAAGCATATTGCCAAATGTTTCATCTTCCCTCTCTTGCACATCCTCAGATCCTGAAGTAAAATCTACCACCACTTTTGGTTACGCCACTTGTTTATTTACCTCCTTTTTCATGAGTTCCCAGCTGATGACTCTTCAGCCAAAAACAGCTTCCAGCTTGTGTACTGCTGGCAGGGGAAGGGGAGGAAAGTATATCACTGGAGGTTCTAGTAAAGTAAGAGTAATTCAGCAGACCTGGGCTTTTCTTATAGGCTTTTCTTTTTTTCTTGATGGAGGGTCTGTCAAGCTCATGAATTCACATGTTCTGGAGTACTGAAGCAAGTTGAATCATTATAGCACAAATGCATAAAGTTTTATCCATAGCTTTAATTTTCATTATATGTACACTAATTTCTATTCCTTTGTGGGGGAGGGGTTAAAAATAACCCTGGGATTTCTTTTCTCCTGCTTCATTTTCTTTCTTTTTTCCTGCTGCAGAAAAACTAATATCAGGTTAAGATCTATGCAGCAATAAACCTTTGCCACTGGCAGGAATCTAGCAGTCACAAACAATTAGTTCTTTCTGTGAACAGTCCAAGGTTAATTTTAGCCTCCTAAACTGTCTCCTGCCAGATCTGATAAGTTTTCTCCTTTAGATCCAGCTGCCTGGTCCCTGATGTGGTTTGGCTACAAGGAAGATGGCATTATCAGCCCATTAACCATCACTAGCAAGAGAACTGTGATGCTGATGAATATTGATCACCTGTTCCACAGGGTTATCAGATGATGGTGAGTGAACCTGACACTTGGTTGCTTCTATGGGCAGCTTTTATTTTGTACTGGCTGATGGCACTTCTCTCCCTGGCTCTGCCCATGGAGGAGAGACCAACGCAGCAGGACATCTCGGCTTTTGCCATTAACAGGTAATGTTTGACTGCAGGAAGGGATTGGAACGAATGCTTTGCCCTGTCTGGGTCAAAGTCCGGATATGACCCATGCAACTGTCTGTCTCCCTTATCACATGGCTTTGCAAAATGTTTTTATTAGTGAAGCAGGGAGAGTCCCAGCAGGTTAGAAGGGATTGGGAATGGACTTTCAGGCACTGGAAGGATCTGGGTGATACTCTCTAAACTGTGGATGGCTTGCACCGGAGTTGTGACTTAGCTGTGTCTGTGAGGGGTAGGTATAAAAGACATGGAAGGTCTATCAGTGAGACCCAGCCCGAGGGGACAGCAGTGTGCAGCCCAGCTTCCTGCAGATACCTGAAATCAGAGGGTGCACTTGGTTGTTTTGTTTTTCAGAGCAGATAATTATGAAAAAAATCTATATAACGCCAGTGTTTTCTTCCTAGTTAAAGTAATATTACTCAGGACTCTGGAGGTTAAACAATACTTGTTTGTTTGTTTGGTGTTTCTAAAACAAACAGTCTGGAAAAAATAAATATTATGTTTCCTTTCAAGATGTAGCAACAGAAATTCTGGGACTAAAACCAGGACCAACACAATATTTATTAATACATAAAATATCTATTCAATTAGTCAAGGTGAAATTTGATAAATCCTTTATTTTGGATATTATTTACCCATTTATTTCATTACTTTCGCAGTTGCAATTCATTCAAGAGACATTTGAGGGGGGGACACCAAAACAGGATCATCATATTAAGAGAGATATTGAACAGATATTTCCTAGGAGTAAGTGGTAACTTGGAATAAAAATGACAGAAAAAAGGTGTGGTTTAGTATTACCTTATGGAAAAGAAGAAAAAAAAAAAAAGACATGGTTCGAAATATTCCACTGTTTTGTTTCTTTGTTTGTTTTGTCTTGCTCCAGTGCATTGGAGAACAGGAGCATATTTTCTCTTTAAGATAACTGTTTCCCCTTTTAATTCTAAAGTAAATGCCCAATGGATTTTTAAAATTTTAGTAAGACCTGTTGTCATTTAATTTTATAGTTTAGGGGGAACTACAATAAAGTTATATTTTATTCTTTTTTCCTTATGCTTTTTCATACAAGCACTTTAAAATTATTTTCTTAGTGTATAAACATATTTTGTAATCACAAAAAAATGTAGCATCAATCAGCATTTCCTCAACTCTTTTTTTTTTCCAGCTTGATCAGGGAAGTGAGCATCAGCTCTACCACAAGAATATACAGACATGAATGGTGGAGGAAAAGGAGATTGCAGTGTCTGAAATGGAGGTGATGTAAGTGTTGAATTCTTATTTTGGAAAAAAAAATTAAAATTCTGAAAACAGGTTTTTCTAATTTAGAAAGAAAAGTTAAAATTTCAGGCCTTTCAGCAAAAGAAAGACTTGGGAAGCATAAGAGCTCCAGCTGCAGCCAAAGTGCTGTGACCTGTAGGCAAGGCTTCCCTGGTGTCATGGGGAAAGCCTGGCCTCCCCAAAATGTAGAGCGTCGAGGAACAAAGCCTGCCCATCAAACTTATACCTCGGTTCCACTGAAAGCTCATCACAACCAACATGCTTCTGCAAGTGCATTTGTTTTGTCACATCAGCCCCTTTCATAAACACTTGGTTTTCTTTGAGAAAATGTCTTGTCAAGAGGCTCAGGTACTTCAGTGTTTAACCTCAGTAGCATTAGAAGAATGGAGGATGGTAGATGAGAAATGGGGTAGGAAGAGGAAAAAGCAAAAGGAAAGAAAAGAGAAGAAATAAGTGTTGGTTGTAGTTTTTTAAAGTTAGAGATCAATATCACTGTAACGGTCTTGGTTACTCAGTTGAAATACTTTGAGGAAAGCACAGAAGTGTAAATTGAAATGCTCAACCACCAGTTACAAATGTGTTCCTCTTGACTGCAGATTATTTTCATACCTACAAATTTGCAGACACTGTTTAGCTGAACTTTGCCTGTCCCTGATTTTGGCTTTAGTTAGCAAAACAAAAAGAATACAGAATCAACTAGCACAAAAATGCTAAAATGATGAAATAATTCAGAACTAATTTTTGTGTGACTTCCATCGAAAACTCTGTTCCCTGCTATCTACCAAGTGATTTTTCCCAGTTTGTACAGTCTGCAATTTATTATAAGATCTAGTCATGAAGCCTAAAAGCCTGAAAATCACAAAAGATCTGATTTGATCAGGTACCACCCATGATAACAGAAGAAATTAGGGAGAAATCAAGAAAATATATTTTTGACAGAAATGTAATGGGTGAAATCTAGTCTTCCTTGCACTTCTTGATTTTTGACAGCTGATTTCTGACAGTATATTGCGGTAAATCTGGTAGGATCTTGTCAACCTCCGTGCTACCTTTGCAGAGATTACATACCTGTGTCCCTGCGTGAGTTTCAAAAAAGCCATACAATCTTTCCAGGATTGCCTAATGCTAGAAAAACTTAACTCAATTAATACTTCCCTTTTTATGCTAGAAGTTTCTTGGATGTTGACTTTCATCACCAAACTTTGATGCCTACTCTGGTGGTGCATCCATTAGTTTCATGTCAAAAGTTCTCTTGTAATCTACATTTAGATCAAAGAGTACCTGGACTTCACATAAAACCCATGACAAAAGGCTGAAATGCTAAATCCTTTTGGTAGTGTAAGTAATTTTGATAGCTGGCAGCAGTGCAGTCCGCCTTGACTAATTGAATGTTCTAGGTTTTACTCTGCTCGAAGAGTAGTAGAAGGCCACTTCTCCAATACACCCAGCCAGGTGGGCCATGGGGCACACTGTTCAGACCTCAGCAGAAGCTAATCCACCATGCGGATGGGGATTCAAGAGTCCCAGAGGAAGAAAACCAAAAGCAAATAAATTGGAGGTCCTGGCTGGGTGGTTAAGGCTGGACATAGGCTGTGCTTCCAGACCCAACACTTTTGAGGGTGCATGTATTTGACCATCAGGGATTGAGGACTAGGAGTTCTCAGAGGAAGGACCAGAGCACCAGATATGCCTATGTCCTAGCAGTACGGTTGTGGCCTGCTGTTCAGGATCATCTCAGGAGATGGGATGTTACACCCATGGGCTATTAAAAAAAAAAAACCAAAACCAAACAAGCAAAGAAGCAAACCAAACAAAAAAACCTCACTCGCATTCTTGTTTTGCATTATTTTTCCCCTCCATCTCAGAACAGGACTAGGCAGAACAAATGCTGGGTGTATGGACACACTCAGTATTGCCTGCTGGTTCTTGTAAACTCTTTGTGGATGTCACTGGAGTCCAATAGACTAGATCACCCTCTGGAGGTGACCGATCTCTCTATGCAGTCCAGAGGAACACTAAGTGACGCAGACTGGAGCTGTCTCTGGAGAACACAAAGGTGTCTTCCTCACGCTGTTAATTGTGAGACTGTGGCCAGTAAGGGACCTCAGTTAGGGACCTAAACCATGGGGGCAGAATTCCCTCCCCTATGGTTTTCCACAGCATGGCTAAAAGAGAAAGACAAAGCTGTCACTGTTTTGTTGGTTTCCGAAACAAACAGAGTACAACTTTCCTTTGCCTGACTGTACACATTCAAGCCTGTTCCTATACAAAACATGGGAGCTGTAGCTATACTCATAAAAACATTCATACCTTCTGGGGTGCCTTACTCTGTATGGGTTCAGTTCAGCTTCCAACTGAGCAGGAGCAATCCAGTCACTCTGGAATGGCAGCATCCACCTATGGCATGATTCAGATTTAGTAATTGCTTTGAATTCCTAACAGTTTGAATGTGATTTTGCTTTCAAGTGCAAAGAAGCACTAAAGTACATGAAGTCACAGGAAAAAAACCAAATTCCAGAGAAATGTGATCAAGGGTTATTGTGCTGATTTTGCTCTTTTGTGGATATCGCCCTACTTCAGAAGATTCGGGGAAAGTGCTTGATCAGAAGTTTGTTTGCAGGAAAAACCTTCCTTGAGCCTTTTGAATTTTGCATTTGGAAGCTTTGAAGTTGTCTCATGCTCTTGTACTGAGCCTAGTAGGGGATGGATGTGCATACTGGTTTTCTTGCCTGTGAATTTTCTTAAACCTTACATATGTTTAATGTTTTTGAAAAGCCACAGAAAGCCTATTAGACACAATAGTTCAAGGCATAGCTATAGAATATATACTTCAATGTGGCATTACACATCAAAGGGCTCTGATAAAGTAGGACTTTGAAAACACTGACACTGGGCCAAGTAAAATACAGTTATAAAGTAGGACTGTGTTTCTCTGTGACCTCAAAAGTCCTTGCTCAATAGGTAAAAGGAATGTGCAGTGAAGTGATGTTTGTAAATGAAAGGCTGGGACAGTCATGAGCATCAATGCATTGTGTAACCACTTGAAATATTTTCTAGAGTTTGCAGAATTATCTCCCATTTTAATTTCTGATAAAATCACCCATTCTGGCTATGCCAGCAGTGGACATCTTGGAAGAAAGGCAACACCTTTCAAACATACGTACCGATATTACAGGGCAGAAAAAGGCAGCTGCACACAACTTCTTGAGGTTGTCATTCTGCTACCTGTCGTGCTCTGTTTCCCTTTGATGATGGTTAAGCTTAACACAATCAGTTTTGCACATAAATCAGGGATCAAAGCCACAAGTGAAGTGGGCAAGGGGCCACGGGCATGTCACTCCTTCATTTCTATTCATTTGTGTTAGCATAGTAAAGCAACACTGATTTCAGGGTTGGATATTTTGCCTGTTTAATGACAGCCAACGTTTCCTAGCCCTCTGCCCACTGCCTGTTACTGCTTCCTTCCCCTTCGCTGCATATGTTTGCAGCACAATGTTTAAATTTGGACACAGTGGCTGGTCCTCCAGTGGGGAAGAAGCTGCTTAGGAGTTAGCTATTAGGTTTAATCCTCTGCCTTTTGGTTTGGTGGGGATTATTGGGCACGAGTAATGAAGAAGGTACTGGGAACCATAGAAGTGATTTTGCACTGACCACTCAGTGAAGAACATTTCTGAGCTGCTGAAATAAAAGCTACTCTGCACAATGTGTTAGAGCAGTGGACTGTGACTAAAACAGTCTCTTCTGAGAAATTAGGAAAGAGCAAAGACAAAATAACTCCTAATAGTGTCAAAACCATTGACAAACTGTCACAGAAAGATATAGCTCTAAAGAACGGTTCATGCCTTAGAAAGATATTCGAGAGAAATCACTGACAAATTACAGTACCCTTTGAAGTGCTGGGAGATTTGGACAGAGAGCGATTCTGCTGTCCGACATACAGTGCCATCAGCTGGTGCAGATTCACTTTGAGACTTTTTCAAGTTTTGAAGGTAGAGAGAGCCTCACCTTCCTCCAGGTTATACAACAGCAGAAAGCTTTAGTGCATATGCAGCCATCAGATCAGACCAGGTATTTGCCTGTCAGGCAGAAATTTTGGGTTCTGCCCCATGCATAAAGCAGCTGAGGGCCTTGGACCCTCAGTTTCCTCACCTCGAGTACCCTAACCATTTGTCACGGTCTTTTACCAGAAGTCTATCCTGCCCTAAGGAACCCTTCTGAAAACATTTAATTGCAACCATATGTTCCCATTAGAAGCTTGAACAAGTCAGCATTTCCTTTGCTTGTCATCAAAACTTTATCACCCAGCTCTAATTGCCAAATCTATCAGAGGTGTTTGTAGAGACAACTGAAGGAGTGCATTGCTCATCCCCAGTTAAACCTTTGCCTCAACACCAGTTACGGGCGCTAATAATCTGGCCAAAGTAGCTGCGAGTCCTTCCTACTCAAAGCAACCTCAACGGCAGGCTGTGATGGGGTCAGGGCTTGGGAGGAGGCGGGGGGGGCAGGTGTAAAGGCAGTGAAGCACAGGTTATGTGGCAAGGGACTGACTGGACTCTTTTGCCCAGGGTTCTCTCAGCCACATTTGTCGGTTCTTTAGGAAAGCTGAACTAAATCAGAGAGTTAACAAAGCATTCTCTGCCAAATGACTACAATGACAGAGTTTTAGCTGACTGCTCAAGGAGAGCTCCCTGATAAGAGATGTTGTGAGGACAGTGGCGGAAGATGTCTTGGGGGGTGCCAGCCTTAGAGAAGGCTAAGGGGAATGACAGCTGAAGGTTAGGGAACTTAAGATGCACAGGAACTTTTATTTGCTATTAAGGAATTTCTGCTTCTGCTCAGAACGCTGACTCCAAATGGTGGGAATATTCTGCTCATCAGCTCCTACTACCATTATTTCCTTACTCAAATTTGCTTAATTTGTTTGGAAAGCAGATGAATGTGTTTTCTCTTGTTCATTAGATTTGTTCTGTGTGATCTAATATTAGACTTACAATAGCTGAAATAATAAATACCTATTGATTCTTTGGCCTCATTTCTGACCATTAATGGTAGCTGCTTTTCATATCCACGTATATTTGTAATAGCTACCCTTACGAAGGCCCCTGGCTATAGCTGTGCTTTCAGGGTGTAATTCCATCTTCTTCATTTACCTCTCAGACTTTAAAATTGTCACATCTTAGTAACCTACTAAACCCCATAAAAACCTGTCCATTACCTCTGTCTGCAGCCATAGAATTGCAGCTTTTCCTTCCGCATTAATCATGACCTGCTTGCTTTGGTTTAAGCACCAATAAAGGACAACTTTGTCAAATGGTACTCCACTAATGAAATGTGTGATGCTTACCTATGGAGCAGAAGAAATGAGAACAAAAAGAAACTACAGTATCTGAAATAATGAAAACATTGGAACGTGGAGGTTTTAGTAGTATATAACATCTTCTTTTTCTCAGATGATGTTTGATTTGTTAATACCAGTACTTTAGAGAAAGAACAATGCCTTGGTAGAGGGTTGACTGTCACCTACTTCAACAGAGGGCTTCTAGGCACCACAGCAATCAGCTTATCAGATATTCATAAAAAGGGATCATGAGTACATCACCTCACATACACTTTTATAAGAAGCAATGTACCTGTTTTAAGGGCTGCATGCATTTCTGTTATCCTGTTGCAGATCGCTTTGAAGTCAATTCGGATATTTCTACTGGTATAAGATACTGCTAAGCACTGACATAGGAACCAGAGCTCTACTGTGAATTTTATGTGTAAATAGGCAGTGTCTGTCCCATGATCAATAACAAGAGGACCAAAGGTAGTTACAAGCAACAGATGGAGAAAACACATAAGAGGCAGTCTGGTATGTAACGAAAAGCAGCAGTTACAACATGCCAGCTGTCTGACTGTCAGACTTTTGGCATTGCAATTGAGACAAGTTTTTGAGGGGAAACTTGCATATGGACAATGAAGTCACTCTGCAGATAGAGTTTTCTGCCATGCATAGGGAGCAATATGGAAAAAAAAAGCATGTGACATGTTTCCCAACATGTAGTTTTGAGTAGAGTGATCTCAATTTCAGGAAAATATTTGATATGATGGATAACAAAGATTTAAAACCACATGTGATTTGGGCTCCTAAGTCTAATTATGATGTGATAAATGGGACAAGGACAAAACGAGATTTTTCAGGAGGTTTAACAAAGAAATGATGGCATGAAATGAAGATGATGAATGTGGGAAAGTAAACCCATGTCATGGAAAGGATTTTTTGGCAAGGCTGTGAAGATTCAGACAGATGACTTCAGGGGAAATATGAACTGATAAATCACAAGTATCATGGAAGACCTACACTTGCTCCTTTTAAACTTGAACTTTTCCACCGAGAAAATTAAAGAGCAAGCCTGAGGATTTCTGCTGACTTCATCTAAGCTGATGATATAGACTGAAATAATTAAACCATAACAAATGTTTTCCATATCTTTGTATCTCCCTTTCCTACCTGAATAACAGAAAAGCTGAAATTTTGATTTGGTTACTAATAAGAAAATAGAAATGCTAACTAAGGAAATGGCCAAGAAGATTAATTAATCTTTGTCTCCTTGTAGGGGAAACAAAGAATAGAGAGAATTATCTGTTATTTGACTTACAAGTCTAGAATAGTACATAGATTTCATTTATATCTTATCTTACCAGGAGCAGTAACTTGTCACAGAAGAAGGTCCCTGAGGGAACCAAAAGGAAAGGGCAAAAGCTCAAGGGGGAGCTACTTTGCACCAGGGACTCTGAAAAAAAATGACCTTCAGTAAACACAGGGTTTTTAACACTATGCACAGGAGAGCTATAAACTCTCTGAAGCATTCTCAGATGCTGCCTCAGATGCTGTAGGTTTTTCATTCCCCAGGTACACAAGGGCATATCTACACTGAGGCACAGACATCTTGTCTGGCTCCACTGTACTCCCCTGAACACCGGAATGCGGAGATGCACTGTGCCATCCAAACTCGTGATCTTGAAAAACACCAGGTAACCCTGGAGAAACCTTGTATTTTTCAGAGTTATGCCTTGTTACTTGTCCAGAAATGCCCCAGTTTTGATGGGATGGGGCATCTCAACACCACATTCATGCCTAAACTTAATTGCAATATATAAAGCAGGCGTTCCTCCATCCCGTAATCCTGGAGGAATTGGTCCCATAAGTGTTCCCAAAACATGTCCCCACTGTAGGTCTGCATCCAGTGCAGCTACAAGTATGTCTTTCGATGCAAAGGGAAAGAGGATGACTCATGCCCCACCTGTTCTGTGTCATAACACAGCAGTCTTACAAAATGCCTTGGAGCAGTTCCCATCTCATCAAGAGTGGTTTCCAGTCCGTACTGACCTCCTCCCAGGAAAGCATCCATATCAGAAGGCTGTGTGCTCTTCTGGGCTGCTTCATCCTGCAGAGAAGGATCCAAGGCTCCTCCAATCACACAAGGAAGCGATGGCTCCCAGCCTACCAGTTTGGGCACTCACTTATTCTCTACTCCAAACCCTCCAACAGTTTTTTTGGGTTTTTTATTGTAAAACAGAGAAGCAATGTTGCAAGCAGGAAGTGGGATATCTGTGTTTCCTTGTTCTACCCTTCTGTGGCTGGACAGTGCAAAATGTTTCCAAGATCTGCACCTCTCATCTCGTCTGCTCATGGATACTGGCTCCTGCATCTTTCTCCCGGTTTGGCTCCATAGAATAAGTATCTCTAAGCATTTAAAAAAATCCCCATCCTTATAGATAAACATTGCAAAGGCAACTGTGGATCAGGGTGACTTTACTCCAAACTGATCCTGTTGCTGTCAAGTGTGTAATCAAGTACTTGAATGATGACATTTCCAATGAATTGGTGATGACTGGCTATCAGTCAAATTATGGCCCGTGCTATTTGATTGCAAAATTTAAAAATGCAATCTTCAAGGCATATTACAATGCCTTTCAAATTTGTTTATGTTACTGCAGCAGTGCAGTTAAAACTAAAGCAGGAGAAGCACACATCAGATTTTATTTCTCAGAAGTATCTTTTTTTTGTGAGATCTCCCATTATGCCCTCTAGGATTCTTGCTTTGCAGATCAACAGCAGAGAAAAGACAGGATACGACTTGTTAGCTGCATAATTTCCATTTAAAATTAAAATAGTGTCGGTACTGACTAAGTTGTTCCTGGAATTTATATACATTTCCCAACCCAACTGACAACAAACTTCAGCTCTGTTATGCTTCTATGATCTTTCCTTCATTAAAATGTGTAAATAAATGATGTGGTAAATTATCTCATGTCTAACTCTTGTCTTGTTATTAATCTAGAGGGAGATGAAGTTCTTAGAACAAGGCAGGAAAGACAGAGAATACAAGTTGATTAACTTATCTTCAATTCCACTCACAACAGGATTTTTTTAATATATGTTTACTCCTTAAAATATGTTTTTCTAATTGCAGAGGAGAGATCCCTTTATGACAATAATCTTTTTTCTTGAAGTGGTAAAGCAAAACACCGTCTATTAGAGGTTTCCACAAATAGAAATTAATCCTGAAGGAGCTCTCCAGAGGCATTACAAGAAGCAAAGGAGGGGGTTTTTTACCTGATTGTTTGTATTCTGAAGAAAAAAAAAAAAAAAAAAAAAAAACAGAAACAAAAAAAACCCCCAAGCCTCCATTGCTCACTCTTAAATAAAAAAAAATGTAATTATTATTTATTCATTCCTCATGCAGAAGATTGCTGTTGCCAATAGGCAAATAAAATGAAGCACTCTTTGTCCCAAAGAGTTTGTAATTCATGTTTGCATATGATGGATGGGAGAGGGATAAGGAAAATGGAAGAATAATAGCTATAGAAAAAGGTTCCCGCGGGCCCTTTGGTTTATTTTGCATATGTCAAGGTAATATGACAAATAAACTTACATCTGTATGTATGTAGTATTAAATATATGTAATATAAAATCTTAGCTACGGTCTGACTAAAGCTGTGTGTAGGTGCTACCTCTGTCATCCTTGTTTGCGGGCAAAAGACTCACAGTAAGAGGGGAGAAGCCATGAAATAGGGGCAATGAAAAGCCAATGGAAAAGAAGCACAGGTTGATGGGGAGGAGGAGTGGGTGGGAACAGGACCACGTCCCAGGAGCTGGGCTCACAGGACAGGGAAGCTCCATCCCATGTGGCTGGAGGAAGACCTATGGGCTGCACCAGCTGATGTGTGACTTCCCAGATGATGGTCCCCTTTCCCGCTGCTGTGGGGAAGAGGATCGTATTCCTCGCACTACCCAAGAGCCCAGAGCCATCGAATGCTGCCAGCGCAGTGGGGAAACAAACTAGGGACGCTGAGCTCAGATATGCCGAGGTGCTTTACAGAAAAGGATCTCATGGAGCAATTGTCAAAAGTTCTTTCAGACAGAAAGAATAAATGTGTGCTATGACTATCAATCAGATGCCAATTAAATAATACAATAATAGTCGAGTCACATGGAGAGCACTCAGTACAAGCTTCTTTGGAGACAGGAGAATGGACAAAAATAGTCACACTGGCAGACCAAATGAAAAAGTGAAAATGAAATCCCAGCATCTTTCTTCTATAGTTACACAGGCTTGGCGTCTTTCATGAGGAATCCCTTTGCTCTCTTATGAAAGGGAGCTCATGAGTGCCAGGAAGCCAACCTTCAATTCAGAAAAATTCTCCTGTATCAGTGAAAAAGGATGGTTATGCACACACACCCCACAAAAAGACCCCACCCTTCCTGGCCACGTTGCCTACAAGAGCAGACATCTGCCTTTGCACTTGAAAATGACCACATAGTGCCAGCTGGCATTTTAGTTGGCAAAATGTGCACAAATAGGGCACAGATTCAGAACGGTTATTAGCCCATTGAAAATGTAATGAAAATCTGTGCGCATGGGTGGCTTAAAGATATTTAAACATGATGATTAAATATAAAATGCATGTAGTTTAAGAGACTGTCTCAGTGGACATATTTAACCTTGTTAAAATTCCAGAGCTACCAGGCTGCTTTGTAGCTGTAAAAGAGAGAACAGGCGGGTGGTTGTACAGGCAACCGAGGATTGTACAGGTAACCAAAGATCAGCCTGGTGCGACCGGTGGGAAGGTGCAAATAGAAAAGGTGCTTTAGCCTTTTGGTGTCCAGTGTGGAAATAAGCAACAAATGCCACTCGTGCTGGGCCACGGAGACCCTGACGCCCCTGCCCTCCTGCGATAAAGTCACAGCCTCCAACAGGGGCTTAAGAAGGGGATTTGTAACCAAAGTCACCCGGCGTGGAGGGAGGGGATGAGCCTGTCTTCTGGACGTCGGTGCTTCCCTGCCAACCTGAGGTGGGCATCTGTGAGAAAGTGCAAATTTGTGACCTCTCCCACCAAGCAGTCTCTCTGAATACCGGGGCTTTTGGCAGGGAGTCAGGAGAGAAGAACGGGGAATCGGTAACACCCGGCTGACTCTGTGAAAGGCTGGATGTGAACAACAGTGGTTGCTTTTTATGCAGTAGCCTAGAGACAACAGCGTTTGACCAGGACATGCTCTTCCCTGGGCTCCCACTCCCCTGGGGCAGAGGGTGCCCTGGAGGCCTGAGGCAGCTCCTTTCCTGTACCTTTGGGCAGCCGTGTCTCCGTACAGCCCAAAGAGACGGGAGAAAGGTGCAGCAGTAAAATATCCCCTTGCCTTCAGTTTCCATTACCCTCTTTGCTGCCCACTTTCCCCCCGCTGCTCCTGTTAGACCTTTCAGGTTCATGGAGAGAGCCCAGCGACACCTTCCCCATGCCCGGGGAGGGACTTCCAGCAGCAGCAAAACCACGAACACTGCTCTACCTTCCACACCCGGGCGGGGGGCATGTCACTCTCCTGGCTGCACGACACAACTGTCAAGCAATTCATAGAGCATAGACATGTCTGTGTCCCACAGACTAGATCTCAGAAGTTAATGGGCTCTCTTAGCCAGCGCTGCTGCAGTTTGCAGCCACCCAGAACACTGCAGTCTCTTGCTGATAAGCCAGAGACTTCTGCATCACATGAAATACTGTAGCAACGTCTTTATAAGGTATGGGAGCAAATGACTTCATTCTCTTGCTTGTTCTCTTGACGTAGATCTTAACAAGATGAAATGGTACAATGCTAAATTAATTTAGTTTAATGATTTTGATGGTAACAAATGGGGAAAATGGTACAAGCGCAGTCCTTTATAATTAGACTGCGATCTTGTGTTTTTCTCCAAATGCTGCAGCCTGTTTCTGAGATGCAGAATAATTTCTGCTTCCAGAGGCCTGAAATTATTTTTCAAGACACAAATCAAAATAATTTTCTCTTTCAGCCTTTCTTGTGCCTAATGTTTTTCAATTCTATGCAACATTCCTATAGAGTTATTTATAAAGCTTCTTAGCTTCAACTGGCCCTGCAAAACCATTTTGGATATTGCTCAAAACATGTTAAAACATAAAACACTATTTGAAGTGCCCATCAAAGAACTGCAATAGATGCTTAGCTGTTGTGGACAGTATTGATTTCACTGAAAACTGTGAAGCTGATGATTTATATAAAATCACTAAGAGCAACTAAAATCGAAAACTGAAATGACAAAGAAAAATCATAGTTATGGGATTAAGTGATTTCTGTAAGCACCTGAAGAAGAGCAAAAGAACATTCCTAGATGGTTTCAGGTATAGCAAATGTTAATGCAGAGGGCTTGCCAAAGGATGGTTCACTTCTGTCTGTGCATTTGCAAAGGTGGGGTTATTTTAAATAGAGCTGGGTTTGGTTTTTGTTTTTTTTTTTTTTTTTTTTAATATGTTGCTTCTTTTTGTTTCTGTTTTTAAAACCTCAAATTTTAAAACATATTTGCCTTTGAGTTTTTCCCTCTTTCTGCATTCACTCTTTACTCCCTTCAAGAAAGCAAAATTCAGACAGAAACATGAAAAAGCATTAAAAGGGTAATTTAAAAAAAAAACTATAAAAAAAGACTCTCCCACACCAAATCCCTGCCATATTTCCCAATGCTTGAACTAAGAGCATGCAGACCCAAAAAAAAAAAAACCAAACCAATTTTTGGATGGAAAAAATGAAATGTTTTTTAAAAAAATTAAGGGAGTAAAAAATGTTCACTTCATGGAACTTTTTACAATTTTGGGGAAGACCATTTTTTGCTGAATTTTTTTTTTTACTATTCAAATGGTGTCAGAAGCAGTATTTTTAAACTATCTTCTTTTCTTTGTGCTGTAGTGGTGAGCCCTGACACAGCCAGCTAATCAGAGCCCTATTCAGCCAGGCACTGCATGCATTGTGGCAAAGTTGTTTAATTTGTAAATTTGACAGTAAAATAAAGGGTTGTGGGGTTTTTTTCAGACTGGACAGAAAGGACATAAGAAGGGCAAAACACAAGTCTTTAGAGAGACTCCCAGCAGGCAATTCAAGGGCAACCCTTTCACTGGCAAATTTGATCATTTAACATCAATCCAATTTAGGTTCTGTTGAATATTAGGAGGGAGCAGTCACTTTTATTACATGGAGACAAAGAACTTCTTTCAAATTAAACATTTACACTTGAAAACAAGAAGTAAATTATTGTGTCTATCCTGGCTGTTTCTAACAATTCATTCGCATGATGTAGCACCGGTTTACTTGAAATGGGATATTCTGCTTTTAAGTGATATTGTGACATGTGCAAATGGGTGATGGTTCTGCCACCATTACTAACCTTATCTAAAAAAAAAAAAAGATTTCTCTTTAATGAGTTTGCAGCTTACTTTTCAAAAGTTTTAGGGAATCTAATGGCCATGAGGAATCTGTGGGTCTTAGCCAAGTCTGTCTGAATAGACCATCGGCATTGGCATTTTCTGAGCAATCTCTCTACTGGCTTGAGTTGACTTATAGTTCTAATCATTATTCAGTTAACGAGGGAGGGGGGTTGTTGTTTAGGCCTTTTTCCCCTTCTAAGGCTCTTGTAGAAATGAAATCTGCTTTTGTGCAGAGAGCCAGCATAAGGTATATTCCTTACTTTGTATTCTTGACTTCCATCCTGCTACTGCCCTGCTCCAGGGATTAGCATGCAATTTTGTTGATGCATTGGCTTTCTGCTGATCTTTTCCCTAGGGACAACCTTCCTGAACGAAACTTTTGAAAATACAAGCAGGAATGGTCTCATTTCAAAGATCAATGACAATTCTAGAAAGACCAGTAACAAATTCTTCTAGGCTGTTTAACTACACTAGAGTATCTGAACCACTGACTCACTTCAGGCTACCACTTTTTGCTGAATAATTTTACATGCAAGTTATTTTAAATGTGACTTACAGTCTCCCCAAGCACCACAGGCTCATCTGCTTTTATATTATAAACATCCTGTTTCTTGAAGACAACATAGTTATGTAATTTTTGAACCAGGACGAAAAAAAATGTTGATGGAAACAAACTGCAAATGCAGCTACTGTATCACCGGAGGAAATCTTACAAAAATGGGTAGACCTGATCATGTCAAATAGGAGGCAGTTGTTTACACGCAGGGTTTAAGGAGTAAAATTTGGCAGTAGCAGAAAGTGGAAGTGCTGTCTTCTCTTTCCTAATGTGCCTTTAACGTGCAGCCTGTGTTTCTCTATATAGCAGACATTAGCATGTTTCTAGCCTCAAGAAAACGATATAGGGGAACTTGGATATTCACTGCAAATTATTTCCTGACACTACAAAGGTCTGGGATCTTTTTGGCACCAAAGTACTGCAATGCTACCCTGTGATTTGCCTTTTCCCCTCAGTAATTCACAGTGACAGACTTTTAAACAGAATTACATCCCCCTAAGCAGTTTCCCGTGCTCTGGAGATGGGCAGGATGGCACAAGCAATAAGGAAACATGACTGGAATACAGATGTGGCTGTCCTTGTTGTTTGGCATCCACACAGAGATAGGTGTTCAGCCTTTATTCCAACAGTGAAAGAACACTCTGTGCTTTCTGTACATTTTATTTCTGAGGCAAAACCAGTATGTTTGTGAACACGCATAAAAGGGGAAACAGGTTTAGAAAAGAAACCCTGAATAGATCACTGTTTCTCAAAGGCTGAAGGTTGCTATTCTTGTGAGATTGGACCTTTAAGGTGGCTCAGCTCTTTCACAAGCCTATTGTTGCTATGCAAGAATGCTCCCATTGTGGGCACGTATTTTTTCCAGTCTCATCCCTTATGCCTGTGTTATGAATTTATAAATGAGAAGCAATATAGCAATACGCCTTTTTAAAGAGCTTCAGAATAGAAAGTCCTACTGTCACACAAGGCTGTAATAGAACAAAAAACTCTTTTTGTGCATCAAACCTTTGGAGAGTGAGAAGATCTGTTGTCTTGTATGCACAGAATGGTTAACATATAGCCTGGAATAGGCCATGGATGTCTTCCTGCAAAATCAGTATGTCTATAGAGAAGATCACTGTGTACTTTTATGACATTTATTTATACAAACACTTTCCATGGCTGTGAGAAGGAAGAAAGGGATAAGCTTGCAGATATCCAGAAGCCCATGTATGGCACTCATAGACATTCATTATGAAAGAACTATTAAATGTTTTGTGTCATTTGGGATGTATGTTCATGGCTTGTACATACTATATGAACAGAAAATAATATCGCAGTAACAGATTATGCACTGGCATATCTCCATCCACTTCCATGGCAGGACTTACCATTTATAAATAATAAGACAGGTCAGACTCTAGCCTTAAATCTTTCCGTCCTTGCTTCCTGGTCTAGATGCTACAGTCTTTCCATGGTGCTGGCCAACTATCTGAGAGAGCGGTGAGAAGCGTAACAGAGAATTCATAATTAGCCCCTGTGGCTCTGTTGCCAACAACTCTTTAATCATCGAAGATTCTTTCTGAAGAAATTTGGCTTTTGCCCTTGTTGCAGAAGAGGAAGGATCTGCTTCTGCTCATAACATTTGCAAGACCGTGTGTTATTAATTTATTTTCCTTTTTCTTACAATTTTTCCACGCTGCAGCATAAGATTCAAATGTGAACTTGCTTATGGCCAGACACACTATGGATTGTATTGCAATAGCATGGAAAGGTCACACATGGAAAACGGGAACAGGACTGGTGCAACTGGCACTGAAGCACCTTCCAGGAGGAGAGGATTAACAGAAACTTCTGAGGTAGAGCTCTGGTTTTGGATGGAGAACATGAGGTCAGGCTCACAGGCCCAGGTCTGATCAAAGACCCGGGTGCCTCATGGTCAATTTTGAGGACCTTGGTCCTCCAGAGTTGAATCCAGGACTCTGAGTTAGGCTCTGTCATGGGGAAAATTTGGTACCTTATTAAGGGAACCAAAAAGGCCAGTTTGTTTGAGCCAGGAGTTGTCTACAAGTTTGCATGAAAGAAATGTTGAGCCTCATCTCCCAGGTACCTTATTCGGCTCTGCATTGAGATGTCTCTGTTCCAGATATGCAGCCCAGAACACTGTCCTGAAGGTTAAATGCTGTTACCCTTTACTTCAAAAGGCTGAGAAAGGCATACTGCTAGATTTCTTTTATGTGGTGGATGTAGTGCAAGGCTAATGTTTTTTTTTTATAATGCTGGAGTCCTTAGAGCCTTGACGCTAGAGTGTCTCACCTAGACTAAAGGTTAGACAAGACAGATGTCCTGTTGTATTATTAACACAAAGTTCAAGAACCATGGGCTAGGTTTTGACTGTTCTTAACATACGTTTCCCCTCCTTGCTCCAGACTTAATGACCAACTGAAGATAAGGTACAAAAAGAGCTGTAGCAAGCTAGAATCTAGGATTTCTCTTCTTGAATGAGTGGACCCCAAGCCACGCTTTCCCTGACCCATAGAAGTTTGATTTCAGTTCTGTGTCTTCAGCTGCAAGCTGCCCTCCTCTCCTCTGCCCTCTCCTCTCCTCTCTTCTCCTTTCCATTCCAAAAGGACAAAGTTTCCCATCAGGGTACTTTCCAGGGACATGTGGACTTCATGGTCTCAGCGGGCATTTCAGATGGGAAGGGACCTCTGCAGGTCATCTGGTCTGACCCTCTGCTCAAAGAAGTGTGAACTTCTGATCAAGATAAGGTTGCTCGGGCTTTGTCAAGCCCAGGTTAAAGTAGCTCCAAGCCTCTCTGGGCAGCCTGGTCCCTCTCAGAAAGTCACATACTTCTTGGTCCTGTCAAGATACAAAAGATCTGTTCTGAGACTGCCTGCCTGCCTCCTTGACAGGAACACCTAGAGTAAGATTCATCCTGCCTAAAAGCTGGATGTCTGATCTTGACCTCAGAGGCCTTCAGTCTGTGACAAAGAAATAGGTGTTCTTAAAAGTGAATTGTGTGCCACTTCTCTCCCCTGACTATAGGGGTTGTAGGCAACAGAGTTGTTATTTAACTCTTAGAGGAAAGCTCCTTTCCCAGGTTCAGGGGTTTTGACCTAGGCCAAATGAGAGGAAGACACCAAGCACTTCGGCTTGCTTGAGAGCAGAATGTGGGCAAAGACATAATTCAAGGTAGCTGAGGAACTTCTAAGCTATTTCAGTGGAGTAATGTGGCAGGAAATTGGAGGAGAGGATCTCAGGGTCACAGTTTTGAACTAAAACTGAAATTTGAAAAAAGACCCAACTGACCCAGCATTGAGCTGTAGTTTGCTTCTCCATGTTTAATTAAATGACTACTAGTCACTGAAGCTTCATTTCTTTTCTCAGCCTCAGAGGCACAGATCCAGAGAGAATATGTTTGCTTCAGTTCTCTCTTTCAAAGATTATGCTAAGAAGATCAGGATAGTCATTTACAAATGCATCAAGCAAACAGAACATGTGAGGAATTTACTTCCAAGACAAACAGGAGGTCAGGAATAATCAGAACCTCTCACTCTCTTGCATTAAAATAGTGATAAGCGAAAGGTGTTGCTCTCCAGGCAGCAATGTCTAAAGAAGCCTTTCAAAACAAACAGAAGGTTTCCGCTTGTTTACTCCATTTTCTTCAAGCTGCTTAGCTGGGATTATATTCTATTTTCTTCTGCAGCTGCCTTCTCCATGGTCAGTCTTCTCCCTGAAGATTTCCTTTCTTCTTCATATCTTGCATCATTCATATTTCATTATCCCACTCTCTGTTAGAAATTGCTTCTATGTTCCTTAGCTGGCTTATTTCTTTTCTGCTTTTGTTTTCTGCTCTGCCTTTTCCCGCTTTCCTGTTGCAATCTTGCCCTTGGTGAGCTCCTGTTTACCTAACTACTGTACCTAAACATGACCAGACAAGATCTCCCTCTGGGAAACTGCAAAGACTCCTGCTCTCCACTGACTCTATGGTGAGTGATGGAGTTATTGAAGTTCAGAGGACGGTTCCACTAGGAGCCTAAAATTTAGAAGCAAGCTGGCTGAGTGGGACTAATATTTCATCTCTTATAGATTTTTTTAAGTTTAATCCCTTCATTCTACTCTTTTTCAGTTGTATCCTCTGGCTTTCTCCAGATCTTTTTCTCTAACAGTTCCTCCATCCCTTTTAAGTCTGTGCCTGCACAGACAGCAAAGGCCCTCTCAAACTTGGCTTGGTTTGAACACCTCACATCCGAACATAACACCTTCTTTCTTTGAAGCATTTCTGTTTCAGAGCTTCATCTCTGGCCCTGCAGCAATACTGGGACACTGCAGGAGAGCAGAGTCTCTGTACTCTGTGCAACACTTCCCGCATTGGAAAGGTAACCTGGATGCAGTAAGAGCATCTCCTAGTCTTCCTGGGTTCATGTAAAAGTCAGGTACAGAAGTGAAGCCTTTATGTAAGAAAAAGCTGCTCCATCATTTTTTCCCTCTCCCAAATGCCGTCTATTTTGCCCAGTGTTAGGAATAACCCAAACTCCCATGTCCACCCCCAAGGTGACTTTTGAGCTGCTAGTCTCTACTTTAATGCCAACAGACATGTTTTCTTGTCCTGCATCCACTCACAGCAAAAGTCAAAAAGGCAAAGGCTGTCTCCAAAAAATATCCTCTTGTCTGAATTCATATGGCCTGTGCTGACAAACAGTAGCTCATCACTCCTACCCTCACCCTTGAACACAAACCTGCTGAAGGTGGGCAGGGACACCAGGAGCTCCCTGCCAGCCCAAGCTTCCCAGAGTCCCTGTTGGCAGCACAACTTGCTCACTGCTATCCGCACCTCATCAGTAATTTCTGAGAACACAATATCAAGAAAATAATCTACCACATATCAGGAAGTGTGGGAGGGGAAGAAGTATTTTTATATAAAAGTAGCCAAAAAAATCCCAGAACTGCTTGACTGAAGTCTGTAGGAAAGCTGAAGGAGTTTAACAGTGGGAGGTTGCCCCAGTTCTTGGAAGAGAGAGCACCAGGCCTGCACAGCATCGCGTATGGCTGCTGGGGAGCTGCTAGCCCTGAAAGAATCACCTGCAATGAGATCAGGGCAAATGTGTCAAAACCTGTGTTGTGTGGGCATGGATTTAAAGCACTCAAAACCAGGATGTGAACTCAAGAGCTGCTAAACTCAATTGTTCTTACCAGACTCTATTCCTCCCCCACCCGACCCCCCTTTTTTTTATTTTGCACTGAGAAGAGCTGTCCATGCTGCTGGGAACACTGCAAGGAAGGTTAATGCAGACACTTACCACTTAACTCTTTACAGGCTGCACACAGGTATGAGGAATGCAAAATCACTACAGACAGAGAAGGGCTCAACGGTCTGTTCGAGGGCAGTCTTTTAGCATGCCAGTGATCAAGTTCCCTTGGAAAGAGAGGGATCCCCAAAGCAGCAGTAGAGGATTCCTCTGTTCCCTCATTGTACTTGGACGCTGAGCTACAGCACAAGCCTCCACTGCGGTTTAAAGTTAGTGTCTTAATTGCTTCCTGAATTACACTTATTATAGGAGCCTTGGTTAATTTATCCTTTCTGTTGCAATTCTAGTCTGTGCAAGAAGTTTTTGTTAGTGGCGGGCTTGCCTAGGGCTGTCATTCCTAAAAACCCTTCAACAGTCTTCATAAGTAACCAGCATTCACCAGAAGGCAAACTGCACTCCCTAGAAATATGTGAAGTTAAATGTGTCAAGGAATTTAGATTTGCAAGCCACTCAGGTCATCAAGCTCAGGTCCACTGCTGTGTATATACCTGTCCTCGCTCTAATGGGACTCCAGTTTTAAAAATACTTCAATTTCTTTAATCCCCCTAATCCCGTTAAAACTATTGCTGACCTGCAACCCCAGATGGTAAGAAAATTTCTATTGCTGTTCAGCTTAATTCATTCATCACTGAATTATTCCTCTTTGTGCTGCCACCACTGTCTTTCAGCTTAAACAGTCCCTTTTCCCACGGTGTTCATAGATAAGAGCCAGAGCCTCTCCAGAGAGAAACAGACATTGAGCTGTTTTAAAGAGAGACTCCTGTACCCACTGCGCCTGAGATGTATTTACGCACCTAACATCTGGATCTCACCTAACACAGGTGCTGTTTGTAATTACAGCTGTCTCACACTCTGTAGGAGCAAAATGGGGAGAGCGCAATGGCTATCCCCTGCAACAGTTTGGCTTTCGTACTAGTTTCATCTTTCTGCCAGGGATGTTTCTGTCACTTTCGAGGAGCTCAGTTTGCTTCCGGTGATCCTTTCCACGCTCTGAGAAAGACGAATTTCGGATACCCAGGGCAGGCAAGTGCCTTTCAGCCCTCTACCAGGCCCTGCCCTGCACTGCTTTCCCAATGGGTGAGCAAAGTATCTCAGACCTGGCTCCTCCAGCACTGTGCTCCAGCAGGGCATTCCGTGGTTGAATGTGAATTAGCAAGGTTCAGATTTGAAAACAAAACAAACAAACAAAACCTCTAAAATAGGACAGGGGTGAACACTGTAATACCCAAATATCCCGCCAAAGAACTCCTGCTCAGGACTTGCCTAACCTTACAAGCACTGGAAGCCTCCCTGTCTCATCTGCGGTACCCTCAGCTGCACAGAAGTCTGCTGCTGTGCATGACTGGGACCTTCTGCATCTTGATGCTTTGCTACTATGTCGTGTCTCTTACCCAGGAACTAGGCAGAGCCATGCTTAAATCTTCTCATGATCTAGGTTCTGTACTCTGAGTTTTTCTAAGACCCGCTTGTAGGGCTGGGACCCCCACAACAAGCACTGGGACCATTTTGTTCGTAAAATACCAAGCTCACTGCCTCTTCAGTTCTCGGGGAGCGAGTCAAGTTCCCCCCCCCATCCTCCCTCCCCCAGTTAATCTCCCTCTTTCCAGGAACGTAGCACAAGCAGCAGAGGGATTAGCTGCTCTGGGCGGGCGGTCTCCTCTTTTGCAGCCGGCGCTGAAGCTCTGCCAGGCTGCAGAGAGACACAAATCCAGCAGAAAAGCAAAGCAGTAAGCCTGAGCCTTCGCAGCCTCCTGAACGTGCACTCACCTACAGCAGGGAGGTGCCAGCCCTGCTGCCTCCCCCAGTCTGGTGCATCACCTCAGCGCATGTTTAATTTAAGCATGTGCTTACTTTCATTGTTACCAAGAGCATTTGCACGCTACATTACCCACATCTTGCCCAATCAGCCTCACCCTGTTTTTAGAACATCTACAAAGCAGCTTTTTTAATTTTTATTTCATCTCGAGCAACATCCAGGCCACCCAAATCCCATGAAAACATCCTACCCCCCAGTTTGCTCTGTGCAACTATCGCCATCCCCTGGGATTTAAAGCTCTTGCCTTCTTTGGCCAAGAAGACTCCCTCAGGCCCATAGCTGTCAGTCAACCTTTCTCTCAAGCTACCTAATTGATTAGCATAATGAAGTTAAACTGAGAGCAATTACTCTCAGGATCAGTACTTGTATTTTTTTAGACTTGTGGAAGGGCTTATGAGCAGCAAGCCTGCCTATTTCTTCCCACAGCCATACCAGCTGGTCTGGAGAATGACGTGGACCTCATCTCACTCCTGTTCGTGAGCCCCTGACAGCTACAGTACAGGTTAATCTCAAACACACAAGTAATTGTCAACTGTGTTTCCTAACTTGAGATGCATTTTGGAGAAGGTAGATGGAAGAGATGGCAGGAGGAAGCTATTGTTTTGCCTAGCAGAGGGGAGGTGAAAGGCAGGCCAGCTGTAGGTAATCAGGGTGGAAAGCTGCTGCTGTGCCATTTTAGAATTGGCAATTTGCAGTCGGGAGAGACATTTTTTCTATCCTGCCAGCTGGAGGCTCTTGGCAAAGTGGTTATGTTTTTAGAAGCTAAACAAATTCGTCTTTCTTATTTTTCCCCAGAGTTTTGGATTTTACCTCAAGAGGTTTGATCTAAAGCTTTTTATCGCATCTGACTAACAAAAGACTTATTAAAAATGAAAGAGGACACAAGAAAAATAGGAAGAAGTACAAGTGTTCATCAGTATTCAGCAAATCAACTGCTTTTTGAAATCTAAGTGGTTCTGAATTTATTTATTTTCCATTCATGAAAATAAACAATTTTACACTGACATACAGTTACCACTCCAGTTTATGTTCCTGTAAAGATGTGCAGAGCTTTGAGTTGTCTTGTAGCACTGTACATAATCAAGCACTTGCAAATAATATTTATCATATTTATAATACTCTGACAAGGGGATCATTCTCCCATGTCTTCTCCCAAAACTCTACACCTCTTATCCTTAGCGAGCTTTGATGTATGGTTTGAACTTGCGGTATACGACTATTTTTTCAGCATTATAGGGTTCATTTTGGTTTTCTATTTTAAAAATATATTTTGATGTCTCTGTTATTTTCCCCTGGAGATTATGCAGACACAGTGATGTTCTGATTAAAATGTGTTGAACTGAAAGGCTTAAAGTTTAAACATATCTTTGGGTTAGTATTGGTGTTTATGACAAACTTTCAAACGTGGAGACCATTTGGCTTGGTCTTTATTAGAGAAAAAACCTAGCCCTCCAACTTGTGCTGTGTATTACACCTACCTGGGTGTGATTTCAAAACCTTTTTGTCACCTGTCCTACATCTGCAGCACAACACACTGTAGCCCTGAGTCAGTAAAGCACATGCTGAAATTTGAGCACAGCGCTTAAAAGCGATTCACCTATTAGAATATCCTCAGCACACGCTTTTATACTAATGTGTTTTGCTGAACTGACATGATGAATAGTCTAACTGCAATGTCCCAAAACATCTACTCTCAGGAGAATTAGGTCATGTAGATTTACAGAACTTCAGGGAAAGGAAAAAATTAGAAATTCAGTCTAACCTATTACCCAGACCTTTTTATTTGCTTTGGAAGAACACAGGATAGGAGGGTATTTGCAGGGTCAAAACACTAATAAAACTACTTTGCAAATATTCGAGTTTGAAGGTGGTTTTTCAGATGACCATGGTGCTTCCTCCTGACCTCGCAGCCTTTAAAATAAAATCAAAATGATTTTGCATGAATTTTCAATGAATAGAGAGGATGATATTTCAAGAAGAGCAACACCCAGAATTTGACTTTTTCAGCCGTGCTGAAAACAGCAGCCACTTTGTGTTACCAGCTATTGAGAAATTAAGGTTGAACAAGCACAAACAGTCTTTCATTTTAAGAGGAGGTAAGTCACACCCCCTAAGAGCTGGGATCAGATTTCCCAAGTCCTGTGACCCTGAGAGCTACTCTTCAAGGGCCTATTCAAAACTGAGATATGAGCACATCAGGGATATGAAGTGCTTGGTCTGATTAAGATTTGGATAACTGCTCTTTCATTTTTGCCCTTTTCCAATGGAAGCGCATTGCTGCTAATTTCCTTCTTCTGTTTTCTTTAATGCAGCCTTCGTAGCTGAAACAAGTGGAGGGACAGGAGACAAAAAATCAACCATATATGTGCCGTATCTTCCTTTCTGGGTCTTCATGGGCCCCAGCAGTGTGGTGTGGAAGGAAGATTTCTCTGCAATGAATCCTCTCCTACAGTTCAAGTCAAAGTCAAGTACAGTTCTTCATCAAAAGAAAAATCTCTTCAAGGCACAATTACTAAAGACATAGAATTTTAGTGTCAGAATAGAATGAAAGACATGTCTTTCACTAAAGGCCTCTTCCCTGAGCTTGTTTCAAAAAACTACTTCACTGCAAAATGCTGCACTGTCTACGGTGAAACAGTATGAGGAACACAGCCATATTGATGCAGATCACTTCAAACGTGAATATAATTTTTCTGTTTACAAGGTATTTAAAAAAATTAGTTTGCTGCTATTTTTCATGTTCTGGAAAATGATTTTAAATTTTTAGTATTAATATTTCCATTGCCTTTTTAATGTTATCTAAATTAAACCTTTTGATTAGACTGTTTTGATTTTCCAAAAGAAACACTTCAGAACCGGTGTTCTGCAGGAAATAGCCACATCTTGGGTTTTTGTTCAGATGCAGGATGACAGCTGTACTTTTCAGTATTTCCTGGAGAATGAACTGGTGGTAAGATGCTTTCTGCTCTACAAGATGACTGGTGATAAATGCAGTAACAGTTATTGCGTATTAAGTAAATGTGGTATGAAATGTGGTTTAGAGTCCCATAAAACAGATGGTAATGATTCTCCTCCTAACAAGCAGAGAAGCTGTGAATTTGCAGCTTGAATTCAGTGTCCAGGAATAAGACCCAGCAGGGCAAGAGGGAGTTACAATATTGCGATCACAACTGTCAAGCCAAGCGGGTGCGAGGAACAAAACTCGTTTCCATCAGCTTTGGGAGAAGTCTCCCACCTGCACAGAGGGTTGCATAGAGAAGCTGCTTATGAGAGGGAAAGAGAGGTTGAAAATGAAGATGAAGAATTAGCATTAGATTAAAAAAAAAAAAAGGTCTTTGAGAGTCTAATCTGCTTTTCTAAATCACTGCTAGAGCCAAGGTTTGGAGCCAAGTTGCTGAAGCTTCAGCACTGTGCTGAAGTACTATGTAATTGCTGGGGATCTCTTCACCTCACAGGTGCAGAAAAATATGCATTTATACAGCGAATCCTGGCTGGGATGAGGCAGTAACATCTTCTGGGAGATTCTGTCAGAGTGATAAATAACAGAAATAATTTTTAAAACTAATAAGATGACGGATCTGGTGTAATTAGTTATGTTCCAGATAAGGCAGGTCACCGCTTACTATTTTATCTATGGCGTTAATTGCTGAACTATGGCAGGTTTTCATGATGTCAGTGCTTTGACTCTCAGTGCCTGTTGCACGTCCTGACTCAACAGCTCCAAAATCCTCTCAAGCACTCTTTAGTGCAGATTTAGGGCTTTAATGGTGGAAATAAATCATAATAAAAGAAGAGTTCAGCATTCCATTAGATCATACATCTTGAAAAAAATAAAGTGGGCTGTATTTATGGGGTAAGACTTCATGGGTCTGAAAAAGGTTTACAGAGTCTCTGAATCTGAGCTCCTCTATGATGCTTCAGGGAAGAAGGTCCATATGGCCTCGGGGTGTGGGAACAGAAGAAAAATAAACTGAGTAGTGAGGCCATATTACCTGTGTATATCAAAATCAGCTGTTGAGATCCTGAAAGCAGGAAAGAAGTTGAAAAATTGGATGAGATTCACAAAGAGACAAGAAAATGATTACAAGATGTAAACCACGACTTCTAATGAAAGATTCAAAGAGCTTAATCAAGCTAGGTTATAAAAAATATGCCAAGAGATGACTTCTTCCCTGCTTGACCGTCTCCACCGGGATCAGAACATGGGTTCTTCAGCCCAGTGTAACTAGATCAAATAGCTGGGAGCTGAAAACCTAACTCCGATTCAGATGTGAAATAAAGCTCAGGTTTTTAAGCTGAGGGCAATTTATGGCTGGAAAGAACATATCCAAGTTGCTCTTTGTTTCACTGGAAAATTTTAAGCAAGGACTGATGACTGTCTGGAAGAGACGATCCAGTTCAAATCAGAATTAGCCGATCTTTGTTGTGCAGAAGATCAAACAGTAAGATTGCTGTGGTGCCTTTTGAGCTAAGAAACTATGAAAAAAAAAAATCCCAGGAAAGAAAAGCTTTGTTCTTAGGCAGTTTGGTTGCATGCAGAGCTGGCTGAGCCAACTAGAGCTCGATAACGTACAGGCACTGGACATTTACCTTAGACTACTTGTCTATTTTCCCTCTCTGGCCAGTCAGAGAGATGGCATCATGACTCATTTCACACTCAGATAGGTCAGAGGAATTGTTCCATAGAAGTATTACACTCCCTGACCACAGATGGAGCCTGACTGACTGGTTTAAACTACCTATCCTGCTTTTAGATGTTTTATTTTAAGTGAGATGAATGCTACTCTCTTTTCTCAATATACCATATCAGTGGAATTTTTAGATTGCACATTTTTTTAGATTAATCTCTTTGAGACAAAGAGAGGGCTTTAATATATCAACAGAAGCATGAAGATGCTTTCACTCCAGAGATAATATTCTGAGGCATGATCAAATTTAAATGATACAAGGTTTTTATAGCTTCTTCTGCTATTAAGTTACGTGTCTTTCTACAGTGGTCTGGGATGTCTCATTAACTTCAGCAGAGCTGTACAATGTAGTTAAGGGAAAAGATCTGTGCAAATATTTTACATTAATTTTCCTGAGCACAGTCTTACTTTTCTTGTAAAGAACTGAGATTTTCTTCAATGGAAGTTTTCCCCGAGAAAAGAATGCAGGATTTGGCCCTTAGCTATGCTGTAATTCTTAAAAGGAATTCGTTTTTTTTTCTTCAGTATTGTTAAAAAAGCTTTAGATGTATCACAGATCTTGAACATATGCAGATCCGTATATGGACTAAATAATGAATTCCATAAATGTGGGCAAGCTGGAACAAATCTTGTTACTAGTTTCAGAAAAGGGAAGATAAATAATAGACGAAATGGATCTGCTTTGTTGCGAACTTTAACAGTGATGTTACTTGAGCTCATTTTGAGAGTTCAAGCAATGCAAAGATAGAGAGGAAGGCTATGTTTGTTGGTCTATGTCCTCTGGAAAGGACAAAAGCCTGCTTACCCTCTTAATGTGTCTTGCATTCTATCTGTGAAGAGGTGACCAGGTTTAATATGACTCAAAAAGTGTCATAGCCTGGTTTTGGCCCTTTTTTTTTTTTTTTCTTTTCTGGGATTAGGAAGTCTTTCACTTTAAGGGGGTTGGTTTCAATCTAGACAGTGTTTGTCTAAATAAATGATGGTCACTACTACTTTTTGACTCTTCTTGATTGCCTGTGTGAAAGAATTCTTGGTTTGGGTCTATTTCCGAAGGGAGAGATGCTAACAAGGGCTGATGGGTACAGTATGGAAGCCAGTAACTACATGCATCTGGAAGCAGCACTCTTGGCCACTGGTCTGTTTTCTTCCTGACAATGTTCACAGCATTGTCAATGTTACCACAGTGGATTGCTGAAACACAGTGGTTTTGTTCTAAAAGGGAATAAAATTACCTTCAAAAATTGTTCATGATAACGGCTTATCTGTCTTGCCTGGCCTGATGTGCAATACACTTCACTTTTTGCACTGCTTCTTCAACTACTGCAGATTGGTCAGTGTCTTCAGCCTTCGCTCTCAAAGTCACCTGGTTTTATCTGTGACAGATTTCATGTTAACTTCACTGGAATCTGATTTTTAATTTCCATGGAGGCAGCTGGAGCATAAACCATGTCATACAATGAGCAAGGACAGTCTAAGGCCAGAACCGTACAAGAGCCAAAGTTTGCATAGCTTATTTAGGATCAGGATTTAAATATCTGACACGTATTCTTATATTTAGGGCTAACACTGCCGTGCATTTGGAAGAGGCAGTAGCAAGTCTGATGTCAAATAATGAAGCCCTTTGTTTCTATGTCATACCACTTCTCACTGTGTACTAAAGTAATTGATAGTTGTGCAAAAATTAAACTATGAAGATTAAATATGTATAAAATTTCATTGTAGAAGTGTGGCTAGAGGTTCCACATTTAGGGCTCAAAATCAATTTTGAACTGGAAGGAAGGATGCAACCAGTTTATTATGTGTGAATAACAGTGTATTCACACATGAATTACAGCACTTATTCTTTCCCCACAGTTTATAAATAAATTAGTTAATTAATGAAAAAGTTAACATTTTTCCTAAGAAACTTAGGGCTCTTTGTCAGCACATTATTTATTTCCTGTGCAAGTTCATTGTTTAAATAACATCGTCTTATCAAATTCCTAGATAACTACATTCATTGCAGTAAGATCTATAGTATTTATTTGAACTATCCTTCAAAACAGCATTCATCTTTTTTGTCCTTTTTTTAAGATTACTTTTTTCTTTTTCATGGGAGCTGAAAAAGAAAAGTAAATATTTTTAAGAAAAGAATAAAATATTGGTTTGAAATGGCTCCACTCCCTCACTGAGGGCAATGGGATCACACCACGGTGGCCCTTAGTAGATGCTTCTGTCGATCACGGTGGCCCTCAGCAGATGCTTCTGTTGATCTCAGACTTGAACTGGACCATAGATTTTGTGCGCCTTTTTGAGACTAGGTAAAGGCACCTAGATTTTTGAATTAAACATTAGCCTGGGTGGAGCACTGGCATGGAAATATCCATTTTAGAAGTTGTGAGCAATGGGTCACTCTCATACTAATCAAAATAAGGGCTGTCACTTTGGTTGTGAGGGATAATCTAAGTATGACTTCACTGTGACTGACCTACTTTGCTTAGGAGCCTACCTGGCTTCCTTGCCAGGTATCTCTTCAGAGGCATCTTTTCATTACCTTCAGATATCAGAGCTACGTGTTCCAATACGTAATTACTCTCACAGAGAGAGGATCTCTTTTCATGTTGGAAGGTTAATTTGTCTAACTTCAATTTACAATTATGGGATCTTGTTTTGCCTTTCTTTGCAAGGTTAAAAAGCTCTCGGGTTTTTTTTCTATACGTATGCACCTACTGCAAGGATTCAAGCCATCTCTCAGCTGTGTCTTCGGTGAAGTGAAAGAAAGGGCTCCTCAGATCTGCAGAAATTCCATGTCCTTGAAATGTGAAAAGTAAATCAGCTCTTACCATCTCTATGTGCAGAAGTAAAATCATTGTCCTCTTTCTACACGCTTCATAATATGTATTTTTTCCTAATAGATATGCTAAGGATCATTTTGGATTTTTGCAACAGTATCACAAGTGAGTGCTCCCAGTGACACACAGCACTTTATGACAACACTGGATTTTGCTCAAGACGAGTTCACGTGCTTATGTGACATTGCAGAGCTGACAGAGTTTTCTGCTTTTAGTTCCTGAGATACCTCTTTTGCAACTAGCTCAACTATATTTTCATGGCATTGCACCATTCTAGAAATCCCTGGCTTTAGGACACTTATTTTTTCCCTTGTGCAGGCACAATCTGTGTTCTTGGTTCTCACAAACCACTTTTTCAGTGTTGTTAAAACACATTTCATTGGACTGAGACCACTAACAAAGTGGTTCAGATTACACTGAAAGAGTAACTAGCTCTCTTTAGTGTTTGCTCTTTTACCAATCCCTATGCCACTTGAAACTGGTTGTGCAAACATTGTGGAGCTTTGAGAGAATGAAACCTGAAGGTAATTTGGTCCCATCTCGTTTGAGTAATCCTGGACATACTTCCAGCAGCAATGATGTTCTGTGGGAATGCTATGGCAACATCAAAATGTTGGCTGTCTAGCAGGCTTACTGCATCCTGTGCAAGATCCGTGAATAAACAGAGGAATTTAGTTCCCAGAGTGTCAGTCTGGCACATTTCACAAGCACTACATTCACTAACAAAAAAGAAAAAAAGTCAGCCAGTCATACAGAGAAAGTGCTATGGCGACTGAGTGATAAATTTCCTGCTGCTAACCCTTGTATATACTAACTCTAAGCAGCTAGGAATAAATCATGCATGGCTTAATTCAGAAGGCAAATATGCTCTCCTTCGGATTTTTTATTATTTTTGTACTTGTCTGCTTTGTCTTTGCATCTCTGAACATATTTGTATGCTTTAAGTTAGATGTGATCTCTCCCTGAACCAGAGGCTGGAGATATGGTCAGTGAAGCACCGGGTTTGAGCTAAAAAGCCCAAAAGAGATATTAGTCCGGGGTGCAGTGCATAGGAACACGTTCATATTGTTTCTAGTCTGCTGCAAATGAGAGCACAACACTGTGTTTGCACTTAGTTCTGTCATGCAGTGATTACCAGAGCCCCAAAGTGAATACAAGATTTACGTCTGCCTATTGGTCTCTTTTGCTGTGTATATCTTAAAAAAGGAAATGCAAGGACATTTACAGGGTTATGCTGCCTTTTCAGACAACACCTAAAATGAATGAGATGGGAGTAGGGTAGAGCTTACTCCATTAACAGCAAGAGTTCAGGCTCTGTAGTCACAGAGTCCACGCTTGGAAAGTTTGTCTCACTAAGGAGAGATCACAGAATCACAGAATAGTTTGGGTTGGAAGGGACCTTAAAGATCATCTAGTTCCAACCCCCCTGCCATGGGCAGGGACATCTTCCACTAGACCAGGTTGCTCAAAGCCCCATCCAACCTGGCCTTGAACGCTTCCAGGGAGGGGGCATCCACCACTTCTCTGGGCAACCTCTTTGAGGTTCTCACCACCCTCACAGTAAAGTGAAAATAGTTTCATAAAAAATATCAGCTCTGCACTCAGAGACAGTCAAATAAAATTAAAAATAAAACAGCTGTTAGGAATTTTTAGGAGAGAAACACATAACAAGGAAAAATATCCTGCTGCTGCTGTGTAAGTCGGATGAGTAGGCAGGGACTACTCTTCAGCATGGCAAAGAGACAGTTTAAGGGGGACATGCTGGAAGTCTCCAAAACCCTTAGCAATGTGAAAAAAGTGGACTGGCATTAATCGATTGCTCTCTTCCAAACCATGAACTCTAGTTTTGAAACTCATATGAACTAGGTTCAAAACCAACGAAAGGAGGTGATTCTTCGTGCAACGGGCAGTAGACGAGTGAATCTCCTTGCCAAAGAAAATGCAAGAAGTTGCAGGCGCAAGTTTACATGGGTTCAGGAGAAAAGGGGACAAGTAATCTTAGCCCACTGCTGAGACAACATGCCGACTGCACCCTCTGCCAAATCCAGTGCCTCCATTATGTTTGATCCCTTCCTTGTTCTTACGGCTCGCCTTTAAAGGAGAGCTGAACTCCAACAGAAACCAACTGAATTCAATATCCTGTCTGAAGACCTTATTTATTTACTTTTTTTTTTGGTTCTGACCTTCACTTAAAACCTCTGGATAAAAGTTGACGTATAAAACTAACGTTATGATAGAAACAACATAACGATCACGAATGCCAAATGTCTGCACAAAAACAAGCTGACATTCATTATAAAGTGACTTAAAGATCAGTGAAGCTTAAGGAAAAAGCTGCAACTTTTAAAACTGATTAAAAAAGAGGTGGCTTAAGTTCAACGTGCCATAGACAGAACACAGTCACCAGGGAAAGTCTTTTTTTTGTTGAACAAAAAATGAAAACTCAACTCTGCACAAGGTTAAAGATTGTATTTTAATCACAGACTGAAACATCATGATTTACAAAACTGATGGTTAGATTTAAAACCAACCACTACATCTCTCTGTGGGAATACTCCCCACACACCCTAGCAGACTAGGGGTTCAAGTGAAGAACAGAGCTGTTCATGTTTGCCTTTGGGACTGAACAGTGATTTCCAGGATGATGACTGATGCTGCAAGAATTCACCTAAGATGCTCGTCAATACATTTTGTTTACCCAGCTGGAAGTGGCTTCTTCTAGGGAACTCTGCTGGATTCATCAGAAATCCCAACCATCTTGCAGCTTTCTGTCCAGAGCCTTCTCTGCAGCTCCTCATCGTACGATACATCAGCCGATTTTGTCCTTTCCTCATTGTAAAGGTAGCAGCCACCAGCTCCTTCCATCTCAGGTGATACTGCTGCATAGATGCTTGTAGAGGCTCCTTCCTCTGGAGTCTACAGAAAAAAAAAAAAAAACCCACAACAAATTCAGGCAAGGCAGGTACAATAGAAGAACTACATTATACCGTAGGAGGTTACCAGCGAGAATCGGCTTCCCTAGTTTTGCATCACATTTGTGGTCCTTATGCAAACCCTGAGCTGGCAATGATAAAAATGCCACCTATCTAACTGGCAGAGTACAGTCCATTTCTACAACAGTGCTATTTTGAGATAGCTTAAAGCCACAGAACAGATATATGGAAAACTCTGGTCCATTTGTTTCAAGAGCTAGTCAGATGGAGCACACAAAATAATTGATTTAGTTTTCACAGTTAGAGCTAATAAACCCAAAAGCAAACACAAATATTAAAATCCTAGTTTAATTATTCGTTTTGCAAGGATGAAAGGGTCTGTACTCTGCCTTAAGAAGATGAAGGCTATGTTGTATGCACAATGTGTTCATTCTAACAACAATGTGACAGGAGCAAAGGATCATGGAAACCATAACAGCAAATTAAGTTTCCGCAGTTCAATCCAAGCAGGCAGGTAAACTAGGGAATTACATTTTACACAGAGCATAGTTACCAGAGTTCTGCAGTGTCATAAAGCAAAATGGTGAAAGATCTATGAAGTCTGATATACCATGAGTATTAAATGAAAATTAATAAGTGAATAGCTTAGAGTGAGAACTCCTTTCATCCCAAGGATATGCAAAACATTTCCATTTTGCATTCAGCTGGATCACACAGCTACCACTGAAATTATTTCAATGGCACGTTTTTTCTTTTATTGAAGAGCGTATTTAAAACACAACATTTGATATGTTTTGTCTTTTTCAGTGATATGATTATGATCAATGCCTGCTAGATAATAATGTGTCATTTTACAATCCTTGCAGTCCTTCTCTGAGTCATTAACAGTACCAATGCTGCTCATAGCTTTGTCTGCTGCCCCTGACAGGATGTCTTTTCCTGAAGAACTCACTTGATGAATGAGACAGTATTGAATAAGTTACTCAGCGTCTAATTAAAAAAAAAAATAAATCTAAGTAATTTGAAGCTTTTTGTGACAAGGTGCAGGTATTTTAAAAAGAAACAACCCCTCTGTTTTCTCACTGTGCAATAAATACAACACAACTTATTAGAAATAATTAATTTATCTGATGCATCTGGCATTTGGTCTCATTTACAAGTAAGTTAGAGCCATGTCACACAATCACACAATAAGACAAGATTACCCAAACCGTGACCTCTTCGGCTGCCGCCGGAGCAGAGCACCCTCAGCATCTGTGAGGTAAACACATTCCCTGCGTGACCACAGGCACATTCCCCAAAAAGTGAACTGCTGAAGAAGAAATGTGCCCTGCTGAGGTACTGCCATGCACAGAGCTCCACTGGTTCCACGCCCAGCTCTTGATCAAAGGTGTTTAAGCTGAAGGAAAACTACTGATGCCAACAGGTGCAAACAGCGTTAATACCACCATACTTTCCTTCAATGGCCACAAAATAGCCAGCTTTTACTATCAGTTACTACACAAAGACAGCACGTCCTTTTCCTAATACCACCTAACAAAATAAGGTGATAACTCAGCTATCCAATGGGCTATTCTCTCAGCAAAATATCAGTCAGTATGTTAAAAAAAGGTCAGGTCCAGGTAACTGCTGGAGTATTTTTTATTTTTTAAGAAGATGACTGTACTGTGAGATACTATCTAGAAACACAAAGTGCTTATTTATCTTAGTTTAGTACTCTACTGCTACTTCTTCACTGTTCTTCATCTTATGGAAAATACTGCTATTCACATCCAGTAGGTTATTTAAACAACATAAAGCTATGTGCATGCATAATTCTTTGCAGGATCAGGATGACCCCCAAAAGTTGGGAGTCCACATGCTCCCATAGTGGCTGCTATCATGATCGGCTATGATGCAATACAAAATATCTTAATACTGTAAAGCAGCAGAACAATGATGAATATGAGCATTCATATTTTATGCAATTTATTCTGGATGACGGAGAGAGACCAAAAGTTTTTAAGGTACTGCTGTGCTTTACTTAAAAATCTGGTGACACAGATAAACCATTACTTCATGCAATGGTTCACTGGACGTTATGTTCCTGTGTTCAACAGCTCTCCAGCACAAACAACTATAAATGTCAATGTCGATGACTCCGAAATCTTAATGACAACAGCTCAAAACTAAAATGCTTTAAAAAAATTGTCTGTGGGTGGAATTTGTGTGTGTGATTATGTTCTTATGAGCAGGGCTCCCTACAGCCTCAGACACTGGTCTGTATCGATCTTCCTACAGCATCAGAAATACCATGTGCCTTTGCTCATTCGATGGGAAGGTTCTCCCAGGATACGCAGGATTTATCAAGATTTTTATTTTTTCATTATAAGTTAAGTAAGTTCCCCACCAGAGGGGATCTATTCAAAATAATATCAAATACGTTAAATAAAGGCTATGTGCAAGTTAAAAGACAGTTGTTGGTTTTATTCATGCAGCCCTAGTAAGCCTTTACCAAACCATTTTATATAGCAAATTGATGCCTATTCTTCAATACAAAGAAAATATTGAGCAGGCTCAGACAATAACAAATGTGCTTACATGGCCACACTATAAGCACGGTGACATCATCACCATCCATTAAGGTCAGCTTGTGTAACTTTTCACAAGATTTAATTTGTTTTTCATCCTGTCCACCATATCTAACATGTTGAATAGAAGGTTCTATGCAAAATTCCTATTTAGTTCCTATCACCTGTTGCTAAAAATGATTATCTAAACCCATAAGGAAAAGAATACCATAACAGATTAAGCAATTAGTGTATAATAATTTAAGTTAAAGGAAAACAATTTTTCCAGTGCAACAGGGAGCAGAGTTGCATATGTATGATTAATTAATTGTCTTATCCCATCTTCTGAGCGCTTAATTAATGCTGAAAGCGTTAATGTTCCCTTACTTGAGGATCTGTTCCTTGTTTTGGCATGTTTTCTGTTTTAATGAAAGTAAAAAGGAAACCCTACACCAGAAGTCCCCTGGCCTTCCGTCTGGGTGGATGACCTACCTGTTTTGAGAGGCTAGAAGAAAAGCATATGCTGTGATTCCACGTCTGGATCATGCCCGTACCTACCGTGAAAGCACTGTACATCCACCTGTCCATGCACAGTCAAGACTCTTTCCCAAAGTGTTGGATCTACTACACACCCATACATCAACTGCAACACACAGAGACACACAGACACGTGCACACATGTCCTGCCTGTGTACCAGCACCTGAGGAGCTCTTGGGAAAGAAGAAGCTGGCAGCAGGTTGCAACCACTGGAGCAATTCATGAGTATCTGGACAGGGAGCAGGATTAATTGTTCCAGCAGTGGCAGCCCCACTCCTGGTTTCCAACTTTCCTGGGAGACCCGTAGCTCTTCCTTTACCACATGACAGCCCATCAAAAGATGAGGAGGAACCATAAAGCCCTTGGAAAAGAAAACGACCACAAGCAGGAGACTACTGTCAAAGCAACACATATGACCCATCCTTTGATGCCAATGGCCTTCTAGGAAGGAGAACACCTCATCACAGGCCAGAGAAATCACCAGCCAGTGGATGAATACCTTGATCTATAAACCCCAGGATGTTTGTCATGATGCTCTATACAAACAGGAACAAGTTCCCGTCTTTGGGACTCTGAAGTATTATACCAATAGTTGCAGGTAGACAGGCAGTAATAATAAGTATCATTCAAATCACAGGGGATGATACTCTACACATTGCCAGAATTTAAAAAAAAAAAAACCCAAACAGTAACAGTATAATATATGTACATATAGAATCAGTAACAACACTTTGTTCATAAATTGGCTGGACTTGTCCTAAGACAAGAGGGATTCCTATAAATTGCATGATGCTTCTTCACTCTTCAGTTACCAACTTATTTGTGCTGAACTTTTTTTAAATCGGATTTTTGTTCACAAATTATTATTAGTATCCAAGCAACTGTAATTAATACCTTTGTCATATCCAAGTAAAACTGATTTCTGCTTAACTTTTTCCTAATGGAATTCTGGATCTGCAATTCCTTTTACTTGTTACAGTATTGATCATGTCTTTTACATTCTTTTGCAATTAAGTATTTGTTTACAGTATCCCTTCAACAGTAAATAAAGGTCTGACTGAAATTACATATCTTTGTATTGCTCATTACATAGGTAGGCTGTGGAACAAGGAGGGAAAAGATTGCATGTGAGCAGCTTATTTAAGCAAAATGCAGTCTTTATACACAAAATGACATTATTTTGGCACTATCTATTCCCAGAGAAAAGGATGGTTTTTTACAGAAGCTTAGATATTTCTTTTTTTAAATATTCATCAATAGTAAGTCATCAACGTCATAGAATAATTTTCCCTCAGCATCAAATGGAATGTTCTGTTCTATGAAAACTGGGACATATACTAAGAGGGTTTGTGTTTTAGTTTTGTTTTTTTAAGACTTGCCGGTTAACACATTTTGATTAATGCATTTTTAAGTGCCATATAATCTTGTCAATACTAGGCACTAATGCTTGCAAAATGTGTTAGCTGACGACAGTCAGTCCCTACAGCCATGTCGCCATGAAATGTCACATCCTTTTCATTTGTCTAAACAGGCGCGACAGCTTAACTCTTTGGAAATCGTGTGTCTGCATCAGTTACACATGATGGCTTAGTGGTCCTTCCCTTATTAATCCATGTACTCATCCAGTTCCACCTCCACTCGAATTCATAGCTCAGAGTCCTGGGCAGCCAGTATGGTATGTCCATCAGACACCACAGAAAATTGGACAGGAAACAAAATTAATAAGCTCCTCTAATTCCTCTTCTGCAATCCATTCATTTTGCCAGTACTATTTTCAGTAACAACCAGCAAACAGTGAGAACCTTGCTATTTGTCTTAAACACTATGATGAACAGTTTGAATGGATGGCATGCATATACTTCAAACTGTATTGGTTGACAGAGTTGGCCGTATGATTGAAAAAGCAGTAGTGATACAATCCATGGTATCAGAGGAGTACTTACTCTGGAATAGTTTCCCCTTGCCCCAGTCAATCAGCTGATTGTAATTGGTTTGTATTTTATGATGTCAGGATGCTGCCATCTTCAGAGATGGTAGGAGAGAAGCTTGGGCAAAGAGGACAGAGAGCAGGAAGCAGCTGGCAAACTCAATGACTGACATTGCAGTTGCATTTTGAGGGACATGAATGAGGGGCCAAACAGGCAGATGTGCACCCAGGACTGCCTGGTGTGCTGGCAAATGGCTTAATGCTGAGGAAGAACATGTTAAAGCACCTTTATCCATACAATATGTGATGCAGAATACATTAAGTATTGGTGGAATGCCCCTCAACAGCAATATTAAGCAGACTGCTGTAGGAACACTCATCGACACTGGTTTTATAATGGTGGTCCTACCTTATGCACTCACATCCATTATGTCATGCACTTTGCAGTTCATATGGGAAATCTACTCATGGGCTGATGAGTTAAAGGAGCTTTCAGGGATTTTTTTGGCATAGGGGTTCAGGGTGTTTGATCTGTGGCCTCACTTTTTTAAATGGGTGAGTTTCCATCAGGCCATTCCTGGCTTGGGTAACAAGAAGACATGTCTCTGGCTAGTGACACATTTCCCAGGCTCCAGCTAGGAAGACACAGGAAGCACTGAACAGGCCATCTCCTGGGCCTGGGTACTCAGGCACTTTTGCCAGCGTTCCTTTACTTTTCTCAACGTTAATTATTCTGGTAATGTTTTGCAAATGTTAGTATTTTACTGACTGCTTCTGGACTGAAAAACTCTGTATATACAGAGTTTTCTGCCTTTGTCTTTGTTCATGAAAGACAATGATCATCTGGGACACCTGAACAGTACTACGCATGTGCACAGTGGGGCTTAGCAACAAGAATGAGAACATGAAATTACTGTTACTTGGTACAACAAAGTCTTTCATCTGCTTGCTGGCAGCTAATGGAGGGGTACCACCCAGTCACCTTCAACGCACTGCTTGACTCTCAAGAACAAACGCAAACACAAAGCCACCGCACACAGAGGTGTTTGAAAACTGTCAGAAATGGAGTAGCTGGGATTGCGTTCCCATGAATATCAAAGCAAACAAACTTGTGAGCGAGAAATTCCCTGTGTTCCAGGGAGCACTGATTACTATGATCTGTGAACTACCAAATAATTTCAAAACCAGGTTACTTATGGGTACAAGACTCCAAGGTGAAATAGCAACAGCTGCTCTAGTGTCACAGCCTCCTGGTGAAGACATGGACTACGTGCGCTCAGTGCTTGTTGTGTAACTTCTGCAGTGTCTAGACCTCCCAACGTGCTTTGAAAATTTCAGCCAAAAAGTAATCAGTTGAAACGCTGAGTACAAAAACAAAGGCTAGAATGGAAACCATGACGCAGGTGTAAGGACGTGTTCAGCAACTTTTGATCAATAAGGCTGTAACAGCTGACTGTAAGTCCTGGTGAGACCGGTGGCCAGGACCAACTGTCACATCCCTAGGAAGCCAAAGCTGCCAGAGAGGTCTGGCGGCACAGCTTTTCAGACATCTCTGCCTTCACTCAGAAGCCCTGGTTTCCACCTGCGTTCTCTTTCTCCTCCTATTCTTTCCTATGTAGCTCACTTTTATTCTCTTTCTATCCAATTTCTGCCTTGATTACAGACCCGAAAGAGATAGAGATGTTTTATTGAATATACAGTTCTCCCTAGAGACCCAGTCAGCACCATCAAATTAATTTCTCTTCAATCCCCAACTCAAGGCAAAGAAAATTCTTTAATAAATTCACTCCATAATAAAATTCTTTAGATTTCATCTTTAAAAAAGACATCACCTACAAACAGAAATGTCTGAGTTAAAATGTGAAGCCTTTCTCCCGACAATGTTGTGGCTACAGAGAAATAATTTCTGAATCAAAGATATGAATATATAATAATAGATGAAACATTGATGAATTAAGAACACAAGGCAATTTTCAAACTAAAAAAAATAACAAAATGTTGAAGGAAAGGAGCTTTTATAATATGAATAATTCATGCCTATTCTGGGAAAAAGAGAAGCTTTTCCCTGAGCATCCTAGCACAAGACGCTGTGAAGAACAGAAGCAGAGATAGCTGGCAAACAGACGCAAGGAGTACCAAATCCTGAATCTCTCCTTCCCTTTCTATTGAAACCAAATTTTCTGGAAAGATCTTTCCAAAAATTCCAGGTACACAGAGAGCCTGGGAAGCCCCACCTCATCTTCACATCAGCCCCCGTGTAGGTGGCCACGAAGCCCGTCGACAAAGTAGACCACAGAAGAAAGGAACTGTCCCCAAAAGACTGCAAGGGTCAGCCTGTTGCTCAAGGAGCCCAAGGAGCAGGCACGCACGCAGTCTTGAATGCCTGATTTCCCATGAATCTTTCAGTGAAGTCAATGGTGGAAGGTTTCACTTTGTTTTGTGTCGGAGCAATGCCTTCTGAGAATCTGAGAAATGCATTCTGAGAAATGAGAGAGCTGCACCAAGCAGCTCTACTCTGAAGCCCTGAAGACAGGCTCTTCTGTCAGACTCAAAACACGAGCAAAGGTTTACTGAGGAAGACAGTGGCCATGGCTCTGAACCCTCCCCTTCCAAAGCAGCTGCTTCAGACTAAGCAGTAGATCACAGGTCATCTCAAATAGCATCAGATGCCTATGTTATCAGGCAGCTGAATGAAGCCCCTGTTGGCTAGTCAGCTTTCTGGGCCACACTGAAGAGACCTCCATTGACTTCAAATAGCAGTTTCAACAGTGAACTCACTTGTAGATGCCTAAATGCACAAAAATAATTACGTGTCTTAATTTCAAACTGAATCTTTCCCACTTAGAAGTGCAATATAACCTTGGTGATTTGAGTGGAGTGTTTGTGGATCCATACTTCGCATTTTCTAAGCCGTTGAAATGACGGACTAGAAGAATGATGTTTACTTTTAAGCAATTTTCAAAATGCAAACAAGAACCCAACTTTACATGACTGAATTTGAGCAGGGACTAGAAACTTTGGGTCAAAGTCATTAATCATAACCGAGCTCTTTGTTCATTTTGTCAAGTGCATCGAGGAAGATTACTTTACCTGAAAGTTGATCCCTAAGCTCACTTTGCAGCAGACAGGGATGTCTTCAAAGTCAGAACCAAGATATCATTGCAGCCACTCAAATTACGTTACACTTGTTACCTCGCTCAGCTCAGTAACGGTACGCAAAATTTGACAGATAGGAGCCTGCTGCCCCAGACATTGCATAAGCATCCAGCCAGAGACAGTCACTCGCTGGAAGAACATCCAGTCTCTAGGAAATAAGGCAGGCAATAACAGGAGGAGAGAGCCGAGAGAGTACACGTACTTCACAAAATGCTGGAGCCTCTTCTGGGATCGTGGCACTCTGGTTAACCAGCCCTCTGCAAACCAGGTGATGTCCCGCAGCTGCCTATTGCTGAGGATGCCTGACTTAAATAACTCAGAATTGTCCCCGGTATCTTCACATAATCTGGGATTTTCTGCAACTCCTCTAATCACAGACAGGCAAAGGGATTTACTGAAGCAAATGCGCAAGTCAGGAGAAGAGATGAGGAAAGAATGAGCCTCCTAAATCCTAATCCTGATGCCTTGCGCACTACGCTGTTACTCTTTTTCTGTGTTTGTAAAGGAAAATACACAACTTATTTGTTTACTACCAGCTCTATGGCCATAATTACAGTATCATGTGAGCAATTCAATATAATCTTCTTCATTCCAAGATGTAGACTGATCTATCATTAAGTAAAAATACTTAATTACAGCTTAGTATTCATGCTACATATATGCTAAGGAATCATCCTGTTTTTTTATTAAGTATGCAAGGCTTTAATTCTACCAAGTTTTGAACTATTACTATCTGAGAAATATGAATAAGAGCATAAGACTACTCCTCCCTCCAACAAAGCTCTTAGAGAAGCAACCTCTTTGATAGGTAGTGGCTGGAACATCTGCATCATTTAATAATATATGCCTAATTTTTTAGTTGAAAACAAAATTTAAATATGATTCAAAATGTGAATGCATCAAAATTAAAGAGGCCTTAAAACAACAAACAACCATGACAGCTTTAGAAGTTTCATTCTCTAATGCATTATCTTATACCAGTACGTGGGTCATCTTTAGTTTGCTGAATTCTTTCAAATGATGCCAGATTTTGGCAATCAGAATGAAGCAACACAGAAAAGCACACAGAAGTTTTTACATTTGAAATGGCAGCTGCATTTTTACCAGCCCCAGAGAGTAGGAGACACAGCAAGGCTCTAAGTGCTGAAGAGTATGCTCCTGAGTGCATATACCTCTGAACAATTTATTTTACTACCTGCTTGCTCACGCAAAGTAAAATGTCTTTCCCAGCTTCTGCTGAAAACACAAGACTTCAGGCAGAAGATATATGGCCACTTCTGACTTGTAGCACCCTACCATCATCTCTACTCTTTTACTTACTGTTTAACACTTGACAAGTCACTTTGCACATGTATCTTGTTTTCCCTTCTCAGAAAATGGAAACTGATACATCTCCAACTTCACAACTTTCTTATGAGGACTGTTAATTTTTTTAATGCTTATAAGCACTCAGGACAGGCATGGAACTCCTAAATATTTAAAAGGTAACCACAATATAGAAAACCTTTACGACCTACAACGAGATCAAAAAGCATAAAGACTGTACAGAACATAGACAAAGTGAAATAACCCAAAATTACATAGGCCACCGGCTATTTCACAGCTTCTTCTGTTTTAAATTGCTACAACCCCTGTTTTGCACCCCAAACAGCAGCAGGGCTATTTGCACCCGTGGGCTCAGCCAGGCAGTGGGGCTGGAAGAGGCTGGCTGCCAGCCCAGGTTTCTCACCTGCCCACTGGAGGCACTTGCTGAAACCAGATGGCTCAGGTGAGAAAGTGCAAATCCCTTCCTGGATCACCAGGTAAGGTTACCAAAGGACACTTCTCCTCCAGGACTCAGGCAGGCCACGTGCCTGTGCTAGCAAAGACGGGGACCAGAAATAGTAAAGCACACAAACTAACCCAAAATGACTACAGGGTGCTACATCTCTGCATTAATAGCATGCAAGATGAATATACACCTGGGAAGATGGGAGAGATGAAAGCAAAAATACACTTTCCCCCAAATTTCGCATGTCTACTTTGCAGCAGCACGCTAGTTGGGCTGCAACACATCCTGCTGATGGGTCTGCTCCACACAAAGCTCCTGCGTGGAAAAGAGACATCACCTCGCAGCACTTATCCTCACCCTGGGTCTCAGCCTTTGTCTCCTTTTCCCTTTTGCTGACTCCGAGCCTTTCTGCAGGACTGAAACACGATAGTCCTGCAGAGGCTGCGCTGGCAGAAGGAAGAAGTTTCAAGCAGATCACCAAACACCACGTAGCACTGTCCATGCCACAACTGGGTTGGGTTTCTGTTTTCTATATAGTTATTGTGTGTAAATTATAGTTTTGCAATATTCTCCAAGCTGAGAGGAGAAAGCCCAAACTGGAAGACAGATAAAAGTGGTGGGGAGGGAAGGAATCTTATTCTGCAAATTTATGTTTCCTATAATTCCAGTTGCTGGCAATTTCAGCGTTTAATCTTGAACAATAAACCAAAAAGATATAAACAAGTGGGTTAATTTAGGTCTGTCCCCAGTGGCATGCTCCAAAAATGGAAAACAAGAAGACTAGACTAATTTTCTATAGTTTTTTTACTGAAAGAATAGAGATAGCTGAGAGTGGCTCAGATTTTCTAATTGTATCTTTCTGACAGATACAGTAAACAGAATTAGTTAGTTCAAGTCAGTAATTACAGATTATACATCCTTGGTTTTCCTGTGAAAAATGTGCCCAATAAGTTCAAGGTATTTCTGTCTAAGTAATAAAACCCTTTAAAAATGACAGTTCTCTTCATTTTAATTAAAGCCATATTTCATCTGAAAGCAGCTTGTAAAAAAAATAAAGAAAAAATTAGTCATCTTGTAAACAAAACTACTGTTTCCCATTTTCTATCACAACAGAATGCCAAAGTCATAAAATCACAGATAGATTCTGAACCATACGATTACGGAGCTGTCTGCATAGCTTATCCTCTTGGTTACCCAAGAGAAGTACTAAATTTAAAGGCAAAGGCTATATTCAGTTGCAAATTGACGTATCTGAATGCTTACTAACCCACCAGAATCAACCTGTTTTTAACAAAATAACTAAAAATGCAAATGCAAAGGAGGACTGAATCTTATTATTCAAATCAAGCTTTTTATTGTGTGGGCTGAAAGTGAGTTTAAGCTCTGTAACTTAAATCCCTTTGTTTAAACCAATCAACCCCAGGGCTCTTTACTGTCCACCAAGGAACCTATCAATGGCTTCAATTAAGAAGAGCCCCAAAGAACATGTATAACTTTAGACAGGCAAATAGTGCCATTGATTTCAATGAGATTAGTCATGTTTCTAAAATTATGTCAGACAAGATCTGAGGCATCATATCTTTTACCGCAGAGCTCATTACAGAGAGAGCAAACAGGCAAACTCTCAGCCACACAAATGCTTCCCAACGTCTGAAACAGAAGCAAAAAATATTCCATCTTGAAAACAATTACTTGTGAGTTTAAACTCATCACATTTAATCAGCTAACCGGTCTGAAAGAAGGGCAGGTTGGTACTTGTAGTGCAGAGGGGGATGTTAGCCTGCGAATGGGTGATAATGTTATTAATTTGCATGGGGGCAGAGAGAGAAAAACAAAGGTGGCAGTTCTTGCCAGTGGAACAGATAAAGGAAAGCAGGGAAGTGGGATGTACTGAAAATTGTTAAGTACTAGTAAGTAGCAAGACCCAGATTTACTCTCCACTGAAGTTGTTAATTTTAATATCCAGGCTTATTTCTAAGCTGTTTTGTAAACCTTCATTAAGGTAGCAGATGGAGCCATTAATTTGTGAAAAATGTCTCCCCTGCAAAGGCCAGGACTGGATTTGGTGACAGATGTGGTCCTTCCCATGTTCCCGTTTCCTTTGCCGGATGACAGAAGTCACAGCAGAACTGTAATGTTGCCGTACAGGTGACACGGTATACCCCAGTCCTGTGTGAATGACTAAACTGACTGTCCCGGCTTCTGTCGCAGGAAGAATTGGTTCAAGTTCCAAAAATGAGATCGATAGTGAATGGTCAAATTTCATTACCCGAAGGAGGACAATGAAAAACTGGAAAGGAGAAAAACATTTAATCCCTTCCACACCCAAAGTCTTTCCCCAATCTGCTATTTATATAAAAAAGAAAAAAAGAAGTTGTGGGGCAAGAATGATAAAAATCCCAACAATCTTCCTGAAAATCTTCATATTCCTTTTGTTTCATTCTCTTATAGCTCCCGTCTCTGCAGAGAGCTTCTGACTGGGGTTTTGATACTGGACTGATTAAGGGCATAGGTAGCTATGACCCAGAGACTTACACTTGCAGAACTATCAATAGCCAAAATAACGCAGTGAGAATTAACCTTTTCTTTTTATTAAGTGCCCCTGGAGACTTTCTGTTGCACTTGTATTCATAGCGCTTTTTGACTAAAAGGTTAGAGCAGTTGTTTAGAATGGGAAACAAATACTGTGAGGTTTTGTGGTTCGATAAATACATGTTAGGGACTCATCTGGTGCTGAAATAATTCGCTTTGTTTAGGGAGCCCATATTGAACTACGCTCTTTGGTAATGCCATTTTGCTATACACGTCCGTTTGCCTTGAGAGTCCAATCAATGAGCCCTCCCCGCTCGCTCGCTTGTGGTGATACGTTGCAAACAGCGATGCTCCAGATGATTAAACTTCTGCTTCCCAGGAAAAATTCCCCTTGAATTAATGCAGAACTGTGCTGCGGTTTAGTAACTGCTTTCAACTCATAAAAATACAGGCTGAGGTCTGAGCAGAAGCTTGAACGCCAGCGCAGACTGCCTGTCCCAGCCCTCCCCGCTGCCTCTCCTGCCTGCCCAGCAGCTTGCTTAAAATTCTGCTCTTCACCTGCAAGTCTGCACAGCTCTGCAGCCGCCTATTGTTATTTAATATGTACTTCACAGCGGAACTGAATTGTTCCAATCAAGATTAGGAGTCCGTTTCTCTAGGTGGTATGCAAAGCACGTCTGCAGTCTAAACTTTCACCCATTTCTCCGCCTGCCCTTTCATCATGCCCCATGACAGTCTCGCAGATAGTGCCAGCTCTTATTCATTCCCTTTCCCTCCTCCTAAATTCCTAAATGCCTCTTGCCAGTCCCTCAGTGCAACCTCACTGTATGTGGCTCCTACATCAGCATGCCAGGCACTTGTCCCCATTGAGTCACATCCCTTTTTGCAGCCCATATGCCAAGGAGAGGAGGGCCTCCTCAGGGGCTCCCAGCGTATCACTGACACTTGCCCTCCTCGGATCACCCATCCACATCACCAAGCCCCTTTAGAAACCCAGAAAAGGTAGAGAGCAGCCTTCAATGCATGAGCTCTTGGGGTAGATGGCTCTTACCATCTCTGGAGCAAACAAAGAAGCAACCAAGCCTTCTGACAGTAGAGAAAGAAAAGGGAAATATTAGGTGAAACCTCATCAACACATTGACCCAGCCAAACCTGAGAAGACATGAGAAATGGTGGGTCCACAAGCAGTGCCAAGCCCTTACAGGAGGGCAGAAAACAAGGCTCCTCTTGCAGCAAAACCACAAGGGGCATCAAAACGGTGGTGTGACAGCGTGTTGCATTGCTGGATGCACGGGGCTGCAGGGAAGGAGCGTGCAAGTGGGGCTGCTCTCAGGGCGTGGAGGCCACCAGCATCAGCCGCAAGCCCTTCCCAGGCCATGAGCTGCTCCTGTGGCTGGAGGGACGAGCTGCAAGCCCACTTTGCTCTGCAAACATCTGCTTAGCTGATGCAGCTAGTTTTTAATCCCTGAGCTCTGTGAGGGAGCCACAATTGAGAAGCAAGAGTTTCCCAAGCAGCACGCTTTTTATATAAAAATAATCTAAACGTTTGGTTTTTACCAATTATATAAACTCCTCAGTGACCAAAACATAACTGACCTTTACTTTTAAATCTGTGCTCAATAAAAGAGGATTACAATTGTTTGTGAACTTTGCGAAGTCTGTAACATGGCTGGGGGGAAAAAAACCTTGATTTATATTTGTCTAATCCCTAATAGCTGCTGACAGTCTGTGAAACAAATAGTTTTAATTATCTGCTCCTTGCTGAATCTCAGATCTCATCATTTAATCAAAAAATAGCACGTTACCAACAATTGGGATTAAAAAGAGAGTCTTACAATAGGAAAAACAGGAAATTACATTAGCACCAAACAGTGACAAATACACCCTTCTTATTGCAGCCCTGTCCTGAGACAGCAGAACATTTACAACTCCCCCACCAAAAAAAACCTGAACAAAAAAAAAAAAAGCAGCCCTTAAGACTTTTTCCATTTATCCTGAGACTTATGGCTGTTGAAAATGTCAACGTGGTCTCTGCAATAAAAAAAATATTCTGAAGACTCCTTCCAGTTATTAATGAACAACGTACGGGTCTTACACAGTGGTGTAAAATACGTGCTACTTATTTTTTTATTGGAACTACTGATGCATGAAAACGACTATAGAGCTAATCAATAGGTAATGACTATACTTCAGGAGTAATGCTCTGTTCAGAGGAAAAAAAGGGCTGCAATTCACAAACAATTATTGATACCATGAAGCACATGAATTAATGCCCACAAGAGATCTGCACATTATTTCAAATTTCTTCAGCAACACTTGCCTTTTTGTTCCTTCATCCCAATGTAATGTTTCCTGCAATACTGTGAATATATTAAAGGTTAGTGTGACTATATCAAAGACAATAGAATGAAATGCAAAAGCTAGACTTCTGATGGATAAGTCTAACAGCCAGCAGTGGCATGACTGTTACCGGAGCGCTGTAGCCATGGGACTCTGTGCAAAGCTCTTTCTTGCATAAGACATTGTCAGTCACAAAATGATCAAAACTTCACCTCTCATAGGCCCAGTATAACCCTGCAGGATTTCAAATTTTTAAAGTCTTCCCAGTTTCTTTTTCAGTGTGCAATGGTTTACTGCTCAGAGTAACTGAGAGTACATGAGGTGGCCGGAGCTGGAGGTGATATGCCTCAATGCTCGCTGAAGTCTCCCAGGGAGACAGATTTATCACTGGCTCCTAAAATGAACCGATGAGTTCCTGTTGGCCTAATTCTCTAAATATAGCCCTTTGCCTTGTTTTTATCGCCATCTCTGTGTAGAGCAAGGGAAAAGTATGAACTAGTCCAAGGTACAAATCTGAATTCTCCTCTGTTAACGCAGTTCTTCACAGGCATAAACAAATACCCCAGATTTACATGGCAGTGAAGAAGCCGATTACCTCTGGCTCTCACATTTTTCTTTTTGAGTCACATGCGGCTTGAGACGTGGCTAGTTTACAGCCTGAAATGATGTATCTTTACTTTAGGTTTTAACTGCAAACCAGTCTGCTTACCCCAGAACAAACATCTGGTCTTTGCTTAGAAAATGAATAGACAACTTCACGCCTGCCATCAGAGCACAGCTACTTGAACAACTGGCAACAGGTACCAGCAGCATCTGAGAGGAGGGAGAGATTTTCAAAAGAATAAATACCCAGCAGTGACTAGAAATAACCAGATTTGTGTGTCTTACTACAGTTCTGCAGAAGAAAACATCAGTATTTTTTAATCACTAATATAACAAAATGGAGAAAAGTGGTTTGGTTCTTGAAAAATCAGCAGATTCCTCTTCTAGTCTAAATTAATATTATGAAGAATTTACAAATACCCGTAGATGACCACAGCAGAAAAAAACCCCCGTAACCACAAAGAGAAATTTGAAGAGAAAATAGCACTGAGGTACACGTTCTTACAGAAAATGTTTCCTTAAGCAAAAATAGACGCCCAAGCCAAGTATGCTCTTTAACTCCTTCTCTGAAAATGTAAACTCATTTCAAAAAAGCTCACTCAGGGTTTTTTCCTTTCATTTAGGCAAGTATGAGAAATTACTCGGCATACACCTCATCTGCAAGCAGTAGAGAGTTGCTTACACTCTTAAAGTTTGCTTTTGTGTAGAAAAGGAAGTAAAATCTAGACAGTCCTCTGGCCTGCGGTAACTGCTGATACATTAAATAAGTACAAATATAACTATTTCGAAACTATAAAGGCTGAAGGACGCTCAGCAAAATGGAGATGAGAATATAGCCCAGAATACAGTGACATAATTTTAAAATAAACATTAAAAATGTATTTATGGGGTGAGGAGCAGGAAAGGAAGCTGCTATCCCAAAGCTTGTGCGCCTGAGCGCACTGCCCTGCAGCTCCCGGTTTTCCGGTTTAATTTAGAGAAAAGGTTACTATCATCTATCATGTTCCATGGGTTGTCAGAAAAGCCAGCCCTACCTATTTTATCATTAGGAAGCCCCACTGAAGAGGTGTTTTAAATGTTTGCAGTGGAGGTTAGCTGACTACTTGCCAGCTGCACCATAGCTCTGTCCTTTCTTCCAATTCAAAAGTATATTAACCGAAGGATAATTGCAGGCGTTTGCATCCATAATCTCCAGTGACAATAACAAACAGCAGATCAAATGAAAAGGATCTTGCAGTCTTCCAAAATATTCAGGGCTTTGTGTTTTGTTATGGCAATTTTTCTATCCTTCCTAAAAATTCTTAGGTATTGCAGGTAACTGAAATTAAGAGTGAAAGAATATTATTGAAAACTACATAATAATATATGTTTAACTTGCAAAGCTACACTAGGTTACTTTTTTTTAGTATATGATTAAAAAAGAAATTATGTTTTATTAATGTAATTTTGTGTACGAAAAAGTTCTATATTTGAAGGTAAGTGACATTTTAACATGAAAATTATCTAGTCTCCACAGATTTTAGCAAAGGGACTCTAAAACATGAAAGGTACAACAGGCTCCTGTATTTTAGATACATCTATTTTTCTATGATAAAGGCACTATATAACTGTAACAAGAAAATACTTGCAAAAGCCTGTTAATAAATACCTACTGTCAAGAAAAGTTGTTCAGAAATACACGCTGACTGTGAAAATACGGAAAAACAAGAAATGAAGTTATATGCACTTACTTAACAAAAATACCTTCCACCTACTACACATGAAAATAAGGAATTTTTTATGCAAGTAAGCAAGCTGTTTGCATGAAGAAACACCTATTGGTACAAATGACCCAGCAATGCGGTCTTTACCAGAGAAACTATGCACTGTTTACTAATTCCTTGAAGTGGCAAAAACACATACATCTCAGTGACATGATTCATAGACAGACTTTTCCATCATAAATATAAAAGAAACCCTACAGGCTGCTGACAGCAATGAACGGTGAATGAGAGATTACTGAAATACAGCTAAATTGAGGGCAGCTTAAGAGACCTATGTTTCAGTTCACCACACCATTTATTTCTTGACAGTTCAAATTTTCGGTATAATCCACAGGATTTATTTTTAAAACTAGGCATCCGTTCATGTCAGACAACAAAGCTTTAACTCAGTAATCTGGAGCATCGACACATCGTAGCTATCATAATGGCTCCATGACCAGTAGTTTGCAGGAGGTCTATTGCTCTGATTTGAAGGGCCCACCCAAGAAAGCCCAAGAACCCAGCTTTGCCCCCTCTAAAATATATCACATCATAGTTTAAATAAAAAAGTCCACAAAAACAAAAAAAAGGAAGATCTCCTTTTTTTCCCAAATTTTAAAATGCGCAGTACAACTTCTCCATAAGAAAAATATGGCAAGTGGAATTGCAAACACCAATTCAGATGAGCAGACTTGCCACCACAAAACAGGAACAGAATACCTCTTTCTTCCTCTCAGGCAAAATCCTGAACCAAACTCTCTGTTCAGGATGTTCTAGGAACGTGCAAACCTCTGCTAGCCTACTCTAGACACTGTCAGTTGGAGCACCTCGGCTGAGTTTCAGCAGGGCTACAAGCCACCCCGAAGTCAGTCATCTCAAAGGTACTTTAGTTGCAAACCAGTCAGGAAGACACAAGACGATGGCCATGAACTGCCTGTGGAAACACAGGGGAAGCCATGGTCTCTCGTACAAGTGTCATGCGCTACCTGCTGCTGCCCCTGACTGCCTGGCCTCCCTGCTGGAAGGGGTCTCTTGAGCACTGACCAATTTCTAGAAGAACACTGCTGTAACCCAGATTAGAGATTAACAGGGTAGCTACGCCAACTATCTCTATAGCTCCATTTTCAATTTACCTTGGCTAATTTATTTTTTAATATCATGCACAGATTTCTTGACCAGGACAATAAAAGATCTCATTTTCATGGAAGGCTCTTCAGTCTGACCCATAGCCCCACCTTCACTTTTCTCCTGTAAACAAGAGCCAGAACTGTTGGAAGCATAGTTCAACAGAGCTCATCAGCAAACAATTGGAAGAACTATTGTCTAGAAAGGCAAGGATGGAGGTGAGTGCAAGAAGTGGCACATCTTCACCAAAGGTTTTCCTAAAGCAGGATTTGCTGGGTACTCAACACGTTCAAAACCAAACCAAATGTTTGTTGGGAAATCTTCACTTTCGGACCATTATACTGGATTCTTTTTTTTTTTTTTCAGCATGGGAGCAAAACAGATAAACCTGAGGAAAAATAACTGGATTCTAAATACAAAAGGAATTCAAAAGGAACAAGGGACTGCAGGGACCTCTTGGGACATCTCTGATCTCCTCATATTGCAGATATCCTGTCAGCTGATCTTCCCCATAAACCTATTTATACTCCATCTTAAAAACAACAGTTTTCTTATAGCTACCACTCTGTGGAATCCTTTTCCAGAGTCTGAGTCCAATGATTAGAAAAAAGTTTCTTACTTCTTTCTTCTTATTTCTTTCTCATTTCCTCAAAGTAAATAAATTTCCAGTCAGTTTGCTTCAATTCATTCTTGTCTGGACAAAATTGTTTCCTTAAAAGCAACCTCACTCCTGTTTACTTTGACTAAAGGCCATTGCTAGATATCATGATATAACTTGACAATAAAGAGAAAAAAAAAAAAAGTTGCTGCCTAGAGCTTCTATAGATTCAAACTGAAATTAACATACAGAAGATATGTTGTCTTTATGGTAACAGTGACAGCGCCAGTACCATCCTTGAGCGGGATGGTACCTGCTCACATCTATAAAGCCTAATGATGCTAATGCTGCAAATGCTTTCTTTCCAACCAGGAGAGCGTGGGACAGATTGTACATCACATGTACGAGTGCTGCTTCTGAGCACAGGAGGTGCTTTATAATCCCCTTGGCTCCTCTGAGTAAACTGTTGTGTAGTGACCTGCAGATGACAAATCCAGGTACCTCAGCATAAACATATTTTATATTTTATCACTTTTTCAAAAAGCTGGAAATAGATGACTCACCAGCAATCTGCATTTGACCCAGTGCTCTGACAAGTGGGTTGAAACTCTCATAGCAGAAGTTATACAGCCATGGTACTGGGTGATGGATATATTTTGCAGTGAAAACAGTGCTTCATATGAAACAGGCTTGCCCCAATACAAGGGGAAAAAACCCTGCCACACCACCAAAACCAAAACTGAGCACTGAGTGTATACAAAATAGTATTAACAGAGCAATTATATTTAGAAAAAAAAAAGACTATGTAAAACTCCCTGCTTCCTGCCTGCCAGATCTGCTTCTTGAATGGATTTCAAGCAACATCACCTGAATCTAGTATTACAAACATTTGAAGTTCTTACTACCTCTGGAGACCTGCAGGCCCTCTAAAGCGATTAGGGTTCAGTGCATCTGTGCCAGCCTTAATCCACTTCCCCAGATAATAGGCATACAAAATAGGACACATGTGCCACAAACCTAAACCAGGCAAGAAATATAAAAGGCCAGCCCCAGATCAAGAAGAACCTTTAAGGAGCAGGATCAGACTTGTAAAATGCTTTACATAAGGACAGTACTCCACATTGAGGATGCGAAGTCGGATAATCCTTGCTACAAGAATACGCAATAAGATTGGGACCTGGATGCTTTTAGGTTTGGGTCTTATTTACTTGTTTAGCAGGTTCTGATCAGCTACACTTGTGCAAAGCCACTGATGAAGTACCAAAACTTCATGATGACGGAAGTCATCATTTTATATGCAAAGGAAAATGTGGACCTAAGTTGTCATTACTGGTCATGATGTATGAGAGTGGTGATAACTGAACTCCTCTCTGAGAAATGACCAAGCTGCATTCACAGCTTGGGCAGTCATAAAAATAACCTTTGTACCTGGACAATGTACAACCCTGACTGAAAAAAAAAAAAGCATGCTGTCCCATAGTGCCTTTTCTACATTCATTTTTAGAACAGAGCCACCTGTCAAAATATACTTATAGCATGTAATTTTATTTTCAACACTCTGAGCTCCAAAAACAATGGGGCAGCTTTTCTCTTTCTACATTTTTAATCATCTTAGGATAGTATGCGACAAGTGGCAGACACTGTGGAAGACTGCATTTTGCATCTCAAGAGCTTGGCAGGCAAAAATATTGAATAAGTCAATCAATACAGCTCTTCCTGAGACACACTCAGCCTCAGCATACTGTTGCCTGCTGCAGGGATGCAAGGCAGCTGGAGAGCCATTGCACACTGCCGCTCACAGCAAAGCCATGGAAACACAGGGCTGCCAGGCACAGGGCGCCACCTCTGGCCCCTGCTATTCATTCAAACTATATACTATAGATATACACACTATATATATATACACACTATATATACATACACACTATATATATATACTATGTGTGTATATATATACATATACTAAATTGGGTAAACTATTAATAAGACAGTAAGTTAAGCTTGTAAGTTGGTGGAGGCTAGCTCCAAGACTTTGATGAGCAATTAAGTGAAATTGGGAGCAACTCTTATTTTTTCAGACCATGCCTGAGCCAGCCTAGGACCGGCAGCAGCACCTCCTTCCTATTCCAGCGACAGAAAAGTAGGTCAGCATGACGGGGCCAAACAAATACCACTCTAAATCCCACCCCTGATAAGCTGTCCAAGTTCATTCTTGTTTTATTGCACGTTGCTCAGGTGTCATCCAAATCCTCTTCTGCATATGTTCTGTATTCCCCGCAGAGCGCCTGGTGCGTGGTAATGTAACTCCTGTGGTTACTTCCCCTTTCCAGCACTGAGATGGCAACAACCAAATGTAGTCATTTGCCCTGAAGAGACTCACAGACCCAATTTAAAGAGAATGTTTAAATACGTAATAACATATAGAAACCACTAACTCTGGACAGACTGTATTAACAACTTGTGTTTGTGCCACATCTAGGATCAACTTCCTTCTAGAAAAATGCTGGGCTGGACCCACTGCACCAAATTCCCTTCTCGTGTTTACCTATTAAAATCCATCAAATCCCATGTATTTAGCTCAGAGCATCATGAGAACAAAACGAACCATGAGAACTACATCTTGCAGTATCTCAGTACCCTTTGTAAAATGCAAACACGAATGTTTGGGGCTGGCAATTGCAATTGTTATAGTAATTACGAAAGCCAGAGTTATTCAAGTGACTTCTGAATTGAAATTTTTCAAACATCACAAATGGGTTGATCTGGATGATCCTGTTATTTTAAAAAATATATTTGCTGGTTCCAGTTCTTCCTCGAATAGTGGGCGGTCCTTGCTTTCTGTGGTTCTCTCTTGTTACATACATTACACTATTATAAATACATACAGAGAGTACACATAACTACCCATCTAAATGCATGGCAATATCTATGTGATAAATAGTGGAGTCACACAATGGATTGTAAACATATACGAGAAATAAATTTCATAAGTAACTGGGATTTCCTCACCTGTGGCCGCCCACGAACACATTTCCCACTTATATGGAAAATGGTCTCATACTGCGAACACCTTAGAGCTGCCATTTGAAAAACCAGCTTGATTACAGATTACTTGTGCCCCAGGTATGTGAACACACCTTTCCAGTTCCTACTCTCTCCTGTGCACATCCAAAACCATACTATCTTCAGTTCTTTACTAGCGTCGCTGTTTTTTAAAATAACACAAATTTAATGTCCTGTACCTTGGGATGGGATTCATCTTAACTAACTTTATACCTTTATACAGCACAGACATCTACAGCTGAGCTAGTCACCAGAGGCCCCCTTCGTCATTCACAGGGATAAAATGGCACTTGAAGGACTTGATTCATCTGGCCAACTGTAGGTATTTATCTTAGGATAAGACAGATCCCGTACTAGCAGTGAGCACGAGGAGATCACTGGATGAACAGCTCTGACGCAGGCATTCATACTGCAGACATTTTTGAACTAGGAGACCTGTCAGAGGTGGCTTCCAGGCATACATGCCTTAGACCACTGGAAAAGGGGATGTTTTCAGCTTCTTGGCAGAACTTGGCATTTTCTGTCAACCTTTGAAAGCTCAGGATAACCATTAAAAATTGTGTCTGTGTTGTTCATGGAAGAGTTTCCTTACTTCACATTTAAAAGTTTTTCAGTCTCCTTGGATTACTGGTACATTAAGGACTGCCACATTCAGAGAAGGGGAAAGGAGTGCCTGTACATCTCCAAAACCTCCTAAAATTTTTTTTTTTGCAGTGAGTAGGGGCTTTAGGTGATGAGGCTCTGCAATATAAATTTTATCAGCATTGTTTTGTTATGGATGCATTACTCACAAGTAGCAAAACAATAAGGAATTTAGGTAGGTCACCTCCAGAGAAATATTAATTGATCTATAATGCACACCACAGCTGGTGGCAAACTGTCCATGCATGTGTGTACATATAAGTATATATATGAATATGCACTCCCACAACCTCCTCCTCTGCATCTCCTTATTTTAGTGATCAAATTCCAAACTGCTGCTCGCCAGCGAGCTCAGCAGCAGGATTTTCCAAGGGAAGCCCGTGGTCTTTCTCCTTAACTCAGTGTCATGGGTCTTTCACAGGGAAGAGAGAAACTGCCTGTAACTCCTGTTCCTACCCTTGTTGAATGGGTCATTTCACTGGGGCTGGGATGGTCCCCTCTCTCTCTTGCTCTTTCTCTCTCTCAAAGAGGTATCTGAGAGGTATGCTGATGAGAAAGATTAGTGGCTGCCCTGTATTCTGCTGCAAGTGGGTTAAGGTTTCCAACAGTGTTGTATTAACTGACTGAAAGAAAATGGAATTTTAATTACGTGGTGATGGAGGTAGAACTTCCCAGGCGCGTGAGGGAGAATTACAGTAGTGTGATGCTATAACCCCTAACTATAAGGATTATGGATTGAAAGTGAAAGGCTAATGGTCTAGTTGACATTTCAAGATTTCCTCTAATTCCCCAACCTTTCAACCTCTTTGCTGAGACCTTTACATTAGAGGCATTGTGGCTACCTTCTTTTAAACTGACAGGAATCAGTACCAAGCCCCTGGCATGGTTTTGGTCCACAGAAAATTATCTTCCTCTTTTGTGTTTGTTCCATTTTCAAAAAGTCTGGAAACAGATCACCGTACAAAGGTATTACCCAAATACAGGGGAAAGTACTGCCAAGAAATGTTAGCAAGGAATAAATTGATTGATGGAAATTGTCTTTCCTAACTAACTCTGTGGGTTCTGAATATGAAAATAGTTACAGATAACAAGACGATATGTGCTGATGTGCTACCACTGGTTAGGCTCATATGTTTTCACAATTTCTTAACTGCTTACTCACTCTTTCCCCATTACGGCAATTCGGATACTATTTTTTCGCTCTTTTGGATACAAATTTAATTCCTTTCAGATAGAATGAAAGAATCTGCCTGAGCTGTCAAGTTAAATCAACAATCCTCTACCACACAGGAATTAGGGATAAACCCTTTCTTGCACAGTACGAATGCCCATTTTCAGTATGCTTCTGACCTGCCAGTAAAATGATATCGCATTTCATCACAACATTTCAGTCGCTTACCAGTCCAGAAGTTTCACTCCAAAACAATTTCACACAGGGCAAGCGTAGGTTTTTACATAATGCATAGTGTAGGTTTAACCTGTGTTTCGTTAGACCATTTTCCAGGCTAAAAAGGGTCAATCCTGCAGGCGGAGTTAGACATGGAGACGGTTTTCCTGCCCCGTGAACACTTTTGAAGGATGGAAGATAGTCTTCCCATTTCACACTGTCAGGAAAAAAAAGGGATCCTTTTCTCTTTTTAACCAAACAACTAAAACTGTGGGACAGAGTGTGAGATGGATGTCTCTGACTGTGAACACTGCTTCATTTTTTGCTTGCTCCATGGCTGTGTTTCAGCCTGTTCCAACTAGCACCCTCCAAGAGGAAGCCTGGGTGTGGTTTGGGGATAGATCACGCCAGCAGCTGCTCCAAATAAGCGTTATAAACAAGAACTTCAACAGCCTTGACTCCCTCTGATGCACTCCAACACAATCCCACCCATTTTGTGCTGTCCCATGCAGCATCCTTACCCCTTTGCATGCCATACGCCAAGGCACGCAATGCAAATCCTTCACTTTCCCACCATCAAAACACTCTCCAGCAACTCTCAACGTGTCTCTTATAATAAACACCTCGGCTACTTAGACCTGAGAAAACACACACAAAAATAATATCTTGGGACTGTAGGGGAATACAGGTTCAGTGGAGACCAAGATCCAATGCTATGTAGGTGTGCACTTTGAGTCAGCCTCCTTTAGAGGGGTCTAATCCTAATTAGGACAGACACAAAACACTCCATGCTCCAAAGCCTTTTTACTTAGCAGTTAGAATAAATAAAGCAGCCAAGCTGCATCCACGTACCCCATAACAGGCAGGACCTGGGTGCCTACCCCAGTCCAGGGACCCACATCCCAGAAAAATACCCAGATCACTAGGATTTGGTAGCTCAAAGGTGGATTGCTCATTAACCTTCTCAGGCAGGTCCCTCCATCTTTCCCTCTAGAATTGTCCTATGGCTGTATGAATAAGCAAATATTTATTAGATGGAAAAAAAGAAGCCCTGTGGCTCTGAAGCTTAAGTCCCTGTACCAATGTGTAAAAAAATGGGACCTGTTTAAAGATCAGAGTTAGTACGACAAAGTAGACTGTTTCCTTTTGATTTTGATTTTGACAAGAATCCCACTTTTTATCTGAAAAGCCTTTTCTAAAAATTAACTGTAAATGACATGTTTCTGCAAGGAGTTTGCATTTTGTGAGAAAATTCCAGACTAGCTTTACGTGAGGACCACACACTCCCATGGACGGAAGATGCTGATGAATTGCTGCTTTCAGCCGTAGAATTTAATTATTCTCATTCTGTACAGCTGGCATTATTGTGTGGTGATGTGTTTGTCTTCTGACACCTCAGGGGGGAGGGTGAAATGAATTTTCTACATTCACAGTGCCAAAGGGACAGTTTGAATAAGAAATGCTGCAATAAGACCTGGATGACTATGTCCTCTGGTATGAATGATGAATCCGGGTTCTTTAGATCTTGTTTTCTAGCAGCACTTACAGACTGGAAGCATTTCTTTAAAAATGCTACAGGAAAATTACGCTAAAGTTAAGCCTGTTTTGCCAGATGAAAGAAATTAGCTAGTTTATATTGGCTGATTTCTAGTCTGTATTCCTGAAGCCTTTCCCTTCACTTTTAGAGGCTGGCGGGATCACTAATCCTACTCATTTTCAGTTTGTCACTTACATGGCACTATGTCTTTGGAAATGACAGCTGAGACAAGATCTGATGCGCAGTCTTCCTTCCACAATGCCTTCCTAAATACCAATCTGAGGCGGCTGAAAGGACCGAATACTCTATATCTGATAATGACACATTCACCCAGCTTGTCATGAAGAAGGTTTGGGGGAAGTTTACAGCGCTGCTGTGCGGGAAATGTCTCCACTTCGATGGCATAATGAAGTCGTACGAAGCAGAACAGTCCCTGCCATTGGGCATTAATGAGAGTCAACATTTTTTTGCTCTAAGGCATTTTAATTGTATCGTCACAAGCAGAGACCATCTGGCTTAAGAATGAATATTCAGTATCTGTAGCAGAAGCAGAAATACTTGGGAGGGAAATGGTACCTTCCCGGCTTCCAGCTTGGACAGTACCCATCACTAAAACTGGTGTGTTGCACAGTTGGCTAAATTGCAATTTGATGCCTGACCAATGTCTTTTTAGGCTGTTATTATCTTATTAATTAGCTATTTTTTACTAGTTTGGACTTTATGTCTTCAAAAAGAGGATCACTTTATGTTAAAAACTCCTAAGGGATAACATATTTCACCACACTGTGCAGAGAGCTGTGACAGCTCGTCAGCTTTTATTTGCTGAGAAGTCATAGGGGTAGAAATCAATCTATTTTTTTGAGGAATAAACATAATTTCTCTCTTGCGTTTGACGGGTGCAATCCCTGTTTATTAAAAACGTAAAGAAAACATTTGCAAAATGGAAATTTAAAGAACAAGTATCACAGCAGACAATAACTTTCCTGAGAAAGAATCGAGCTGAGAAAGAATGAAACCATCACTTCTAAAGGGCAGGCATTCGTTTCACAATTTTTATGACTGTCACTGGCTCCTTTAGCTTGGCCTATCTCATTTCTACAGGGCTGCCTCTCACTGCAGCTTGTTGGGGAAAAAAAACCCCAAACTGATTTGGCAGAGATTTTTACTGAGCTACATATGAAGAGCAGAAGACAATGTTTCACAGTTCTGAGAAGCCCAAGCTGTTAATACTTCGAGTAAATTATATGTACGTATCATGGCCTATTTACGAGACTGTAGGTTTATTAGCTTAAGTACCTAAATATCTTGAGGCGGCTCTGAGGCGGATGTTGAGCCGACAGCCTTGTCTGCCACACTCAGCCGCCTCAAATAGGAGCAGCCCAGCGAGAGCGGGGGCCAGGCTGCAATCCCTAGGAAATATTTGACTTGAATGCAACTGGGACCAGTGATGGCAGAAATGCATTTAAAGGTAGTGGAGGCTCTGCCACAATATTTTGGAATTAAATCAAACGACATGTTGACTCTCTCCTGAGGGAATGTGATGTGATAAATCCATGATGCGTTTCCTCACTGGAGCTATCTGGGCTGTGTTGGCTCTCATGAGCGCCAGGTTGCAGTGGGTGAAGCAATTTCCTGCATGCGTTTAGAAACCGCTCTGGAATACTTTGGGGTGGTAAAAGTTAGTTGAGCCATATGATTAGAGAGCTATCACCTCATTTTCACTGCATTATTGCCATAATCCTAGAAGGAAGATTCATATATGTGTACTCGGGAATGAAATTCCAGGGGAGAAGAAATCCATAATACCATCTATCAGTTAGTTAATATTATCAGACAACTGAATTTTCTTGTACTTCCTTTCTTACTTTTCTCAGGGGAAATTTACCCCAGTGGATGAGACCAACACAAGGCCCACCCAACCCTGAATGCTGGATACGACAGCACTCAGTACAGTGCTACTGACATCGCCAGGCAGGCTTTCAACCTGAGCTTGCCGTGGAGCTAAACATCGCCTTGTGATGCAGTTCTACCGGAGCTGAACAGGGCGTACCTATGGGAGGAAGTGCTCCTGAATGTGAGAAAGGAAGGCAAAATCAATCCCGAATACATAAACATATCTTAAGCAATAAGCAATAAGCACAGAGTAGAAGTCAGAGCTGTAACTCAGGAGCCTAAGGGAGGACGGGAAGAGTGACGGTAAGAGTTTCCCTCTCCTTTGGCTTATAGGAAAAACACATCGAGTGTTACATAAAAATGTGAAAATCTCAACCTCGATAACTGAAGCATTCAGTTATCCAAACCTGAACTTATTTGCACTCAAAAAGCAATTGATGCACTTGCTTTTCAGGCAGTACACACATCACACTTCCATACAAGTCAGTATGTCTGTCTGACACCTGTTGCAAGGCAGAATGCCTTTAGAGTGGTATCTCATCCAAAGAACAGGAAGTGATCGGGAACTATCAGCAGCGTTACTATTAGAGCTGTAAGTATGAGACTCCCGTTTGTGATGATAAATCCAAACTCATTTTATGTGTCTTCAGTGACATCCCATTCAGTGTCTAAACATGGTCAGTATGTCAGTGTGTCTCCCTGGGCACACCAATAAAACCGAATGGGATTGAGCGCTGTGAACAACAAGAGACTCAACTCTCACTCTGAGACATGGAAATTTTGTCAGAATTTTGTGGCTCTAGAGGAAATGCTGAGCACAACCTAAACATCTACATGAAACTGTTATGTTAGCAAGGTGAAGTAAGTCCAATGAAAAAACACCACCACCCGAGACTGATATTTAAAATGGCAATCACAAGAGGCAAAACAAGTTTAATATATACGGTCTGGCAAAGCTGCATTCTGCTTCTTTAAGAAGACATTACATATTATGAGCATTCCTATTACAATTTTATTGCAATATTCAAGGTGTACTCAGAAGATACTATTAATTTTTTTAAATATGGGTTTATTTGTTTGCATCTTATTTTACAGCCACTCTTCCAGCCTGCAGTTTCATTTCTAAAATTAAAGCCAGTGATATTTCCATATCAAAGTTTAAAATTAATTTGCTTTGTGGGACATGCCCCTTGATCTAAAATACTTCATTTTAATTAGGACATTTAATTTTCTCTAATGGAATCAGGTTCCTTTCACTTAATCCAAAACTACTTTCTGAAAGAGTTATAAGCCGTACATTTTCTCAGCACAAGTCCTCCTAAGGCTTGTCCGCATGAGATTGGACCTACGCAGCTAAACTGATTTCTGACTGATCTACTTACACCACTACAAAATGTTACTGGAGTTAACCGTAACTGGGTCTGCCCCACTTCTGGATTGGTTTTATCAAACAGCTTTAAGTCTCCTAATGCAGACCAGGAACAGACAATGGAAAATCAGGTACCATTACAAGTATGTGTTCTGATGAAAAAGCTAAATGAAAATTGTCCCACCTCCCAGAGCACGAGTGCCTGGACCCGCACGGCCTGGACTACAGCCACTTCCCACCACCATTTTTGTACAGCTTCCTTCTTCCTTTTGCCCTCTTCTCTGTAATGTCTTGCATACACGTAGACTGTGTCAGATCATGTCTGCTTCTCATAAAGAGGGCATACAAGACATTTCTGAGGAACACTTTGCATATTCTGGCTCTGCGTTAGGATGATCTTCTGCCCCCATGCACGCACAAAGGCTCACGGATAGATCAGGGCAGAGATAATCAGTGCATGGGCACAGACAGTGAAAGGCATTCCCTTCCCTGGCTGTGAGAGCTCGCTCCTGCCGTTTAAAATAAGTGTTTGTTCTGGGGAAGGCCTGTCTTTATCAATTTTGTACATCTCATCAGCACAGAGAAATGCAATAAATACCATACACCATGATAAACTCTGAAACACCTTCAGCTCCATGCTGACTACAGCTCTCACAACGTAAGGGCATGGCAACCAAATGATTTAAAAAACTGCGTACCTTGAAAAATAGCCAGGCTGTCATCCATTTGGCCACTTTTACAACCCAAAAGACATGCTTGTAGAGCTCAGTATTCACTACTCCAGGGTCTACTACATTAGCAGTCACATGGCTTCCATTTGCAGTCAGAAGATGCTGTAGTCGATAGGTAAATAACACAAGGGCAAGTTTGCTTTGGGCATAGGCTCCATGGGGTGAATACGAACATCTGTATACAGGAGAGAAAGAGAGAGGGAGATGCACATAAAAATAATCAGCAGGAAAACGGAATTGCACAAACATCAAAAGTACTGCATTTTGCAATATCCAGCAAACAGCTACACTCTGAGACGTCAGAAGAAACAGCTTATCACTGGCAGGTATGTTGTTTGGTGGAGTTCTGATTGTTCCATCAGACACCAAGTCTGATTTATGGCGGGAAAAAAAATTAAAATGAAATTACACGGTACCTGCCGGAATCTCTGTGTCAAACTATTTAAACTAGAAATGCTGAGGCACCAATCTCCAAGATATCATCACCTAGAGGCCCTCAAACTACTCTCCCCTTCCCCACTGCCCTCTTTGCACACATACATACTCTGTTCCCACCCAGTAACGCCGTGCCTGATCATGCTACTCCTGGTTATTATTACTTGTATTGCAGCAGGGCCCACTAGTTTCTGACACAGGCTCCTGTGTTGGGCACAGTACAAATGAGTAAGGCAATCGTTGCACCTGCCCCAGTGACACACCAGATTACGCACAGCTGAAGAGATGGATAAAAAGATGGGCCAAGGAGAGCGGCTGCAAGTGTAACCACAGTTATGCCATATACAGCCTTTAGAGCAAAGACGGCTAGCTGGGTCTGTGCCAAATAGGAGGCGCGACAAAGGCACACAAATACTGGGAGTTACGGCAAAACATTACCTGTTGAGACTCCTGTGCACCTCTCTCATCTGGATGCTAAATCTGCCTTTCTTTCAAGTCAAACTTTCCAGGAACTGCTGATTAGTTGGGTTTCACTGCATGCAGGCAGCAGTATTTTTTTTTTTTAAATAAGCAGGCTAGTTCCAGGCAAATTAGCAGGTATGTCGCTTAAAATGCTCCTCCCGACTGGGGCCTCAGCATCACTTCCACAAATTCCTATGCCATGACAATTCACTCTTGTAATTACTACAGCCTCTCATCTAACCTTTTTTGTGCGTAGCAGAACCAAAAGTAATTCCTGGCATTGCAGACAGCTCATAGGCAAAGCAGGCGGGAGCCTAAAGCAACGGGCTCCTGGGGGCAGCAAAACAGCTTTGGTCCCGATCCCCTTTGCCTCTGCCAGAGCCTGGGGAAGCGGCGCTGCTTGCTGCTGCTGCTGCTGATGTGGAGCTAGGGGTTAGGGTCCGTGGGGCAGCAGCTACTGCTGGTGGAGGGAGATAGAGGGGCACCTACCCAGGAGCAGATCTCTCTCTCCCAGCTCTCTCCTTCCCCCTAGTTGTTGTCCTGCCTCTGTGATGGCCACAGCCACAGCTCCATCCTCTACACCTTCACCCTTAGTGAAGCAAACACCCAGGCTGGGGATGTTCCTACTCTGCTGAAAAGCCTGCCTTCAGTTTTCTGTGGTTGCAACTACGTGCAAGGTTTTTATTTTGAATGAATAGCAAATATGACTCGAGTTCTTTTTGTTATCTCATTCTCGTTGAATACCTTCTTTATAATATCCTGTACACTTCACCACAGAAAGCCCTGGATGCTAGCAAACAGGCTGACTCTCTGCAGATGTATAAGACTACTGAAGCAATTTAACTGTTTGTGTTATCTGAATGGACTCAGAAACTTGGGGACACAATGGTAAATCATACAGCTCAGCTACAGGAAGTAAAAGACAACAGCACTGACTCTCCAGTGCATCTCTTTTTTTTTTTCTTTCCTGCTTTTTTCCCCCTACTCTATTCTTGTTCAAGCAAATCACAAACAAACAGGCTGCAAAAGCATTATATAAATTGAGAGATAATAAAAAAGGACAGCTGATCGTAAACAGCCCTTGCACCAACCAACGGCCTGAGCTGTAACGTGCTGGATAACGTAGCTCCATCATCATAAAGATATCACCTGCGCCTCAGGGTAAAATGGGCTATTTTAAGAATAAAGAACAATCACTGCATGAATATAAAGGTGACTTGGCATTAGTCAGGAAATTGCAGTTATGTTTTAAATTCAGTAACGTCCGTGCTCTGATCTGAGACACTCAAAATGTCACCTTATGCTTCATGCATATTTCAACCCTTTTAACTTGAAGGACGAGATCCTCAGCCGCTACGAGCTTCACTTGCACAGCCACACGGGGCAGAGCTCACACCACCCATGGGAAGAAGCACTCATCCAAAGCTGCCTCCGGCAGCCAGCTGGCAGCCAACCCTGGCACTTCTCCATCAGTGCCACCATTCCCCCACCGGTGGAGAATGCAAGCTGGGGCACGGGACAAGCTTCCCGAGTTGAATTAGAGTGATCTTGTCTGGCAAGCAGCTTGCAGGGAAGCAGGGCTGGGGACTACTCTGACTCGTTCTGCCTGGGTCTAGTCTGGCCTTCAGTAACCTGCAGATGCCAGGCAGGAGGACGGTGAACGCTCCCCATGACTTCTCATTCCCACATTTTGTGCGAGTGCTGTTTTGACTTACCTTGTGGCAATGAAGCATGAACTACAAGGGCCGGATCCTCAAAAGCCTTATACTTTGCATAGATATCTATGTCAGAGAAACACGAGTGCTGAGAAGATATAAAAAGCTATCCAATCAGCGAGGACGCCTTTTATATCACAGTGCAGAGATGCAAATGATTTGCAAGGCAGCAGGGAATCAGACTTCAATAACATACTATAGATATGGAGGATATAAAACTGGATACACAGAGCAGACACCTTTGGCAGAACCGCTTCAATGATTACCTGCTCTCTTCCCATTTCCTCTGTGTGTGTTTTTTGCTTTCCAGGAATCTGACATCAATGGACTACACAAGACAGAGGTATAACCTGTGACACAGAACTGACAAGGATTTTTGTTGAACAACTGTTTTGTTTGCGAGACCCTGTCTTATTAGGTTCATGTTGTTTAAATGCAACGTTGGAAAAAAATCAACACCGGTTACTTGATTTCATTACATCTAGTGTTGACTTTATGCACCAGAAAAATAGGAGCACGTAGGCTCCTGTACCTGTACCACGATTGCATCTCCCATGCACATACATGTAGAATCACAGAATGGTTTGGGTTGGAAGGCACCTTTGAAGATCATCTAGTCCAACCCCCCTGCCATGAGCAGGGACATCTTTCACTAGATCAGGTTGCTCAAAGCCCCATCCAACCTGGCCTTGAGCACTTTCAATGATGGGGTATCCATAACTTCTCTGGGCAACCTGTTCCAGTCTCTCACCACCCTCATGGTAAAAAAATTTCTTCCTTATGTCCAATCTAAGTCTACCCTCTTTCAGTTTAAAACCATAAAATGTATTCCTCTTACATCTGGCTTTAAAGCCTATGCATCTAAATCTAGCCTCTCTTGGCGCTTTATGCTCTGTACGTACATTTTCTACACTGAATGAAACTATAATTGTATACTAAATAAAATAATAATATTGACATTACGCATTTCCACATTGCTTTCATCTTCTGAAGGCTCTAAGAGCCTTCTAAAATGAAAGTGCATACAAGAGGCCAACTGAAGCACAGCCCAAAGCAGAACACAGCTTATCAGTGAATTGTGCTTGCGCACCAGTGCACGTGGGGTGCCTGTGACGCTTGGACCCCTGAGGACACATGCTATCGATGCTTCACAGCAAGGGAGGCAGACTCTCAAACAGAGAAACTCTGGCTCCTAACTGGGTGGCCAGCCAGGTAAAAGACTGGTAGCTCCCAGCTCCGTGTGGTATATACGCATGCTGGGCAGTCGGCTAGAGAGCTAGGAGGTACGGGTGTTCCACTGCTCAGGGATCCGTCCTAATAAATGCTGCCCACCAAGCTTGAGCTATGCCAGACAGCACGTGCCGTGGGTATGGCAAGCCTGTGCACGGTCAGCAGCTGGGAAAAGCAGAGCAAGGGAAGGCAGCAAGCACGGACTTGGTGGGAAGAAGTCCAGTGGGAAGGAGCGGGTGCCTGGCATCGGTAGCTTGGAGAAGTTCATGCCCACCCCCTCTTTTGAGTGGGACTCTCTGTGGACCAGTCTTCCTACCACAGGAAACAGTTCCCCCTGGGGGATGCCCCCCTAGAGCATTTTGCAAAGTCGGTGCTGATAAAATAGGGCAATGCACGATTCACTAAATGGAAACTACAGGAGGAGTTAAGGCAGACAGGATTTAATTAGTTGCTTTGAAATCTGGCCAAGAGAGCAGCAATATACAAGACCTTCTTCTTCTTTTTAAAATAATGTTTTATTGATTCTATACTGATGAATAAAGGATCAGGATAAGGCAGGCTATGCATTTTCTGTTCAATTAATTTTTAGCAGAAATTCTTATTTTTGGCTTAAGATTTTTTGCAACATAGACTGACAAGTTTGAATGGTCATTACAAAAATTAGGGAGGAGAAAAGAAAGGGATTGTTTTCTATTTTTCCCAAAACAAAATAAGTAAGTATTAAATTCTGGAGTGAGTGAGTGCCTTGTGGTTTGCTGATTTTTTTGTTTTTTTGTTTGTTTTTTTTTTCACCAGGAGCTGATCTTACCATTCATCTCCATGGTGCTGTCTCCAGCAGCAGTCTCCCTAGCATGCTGGGGCAATGTATTTGTAAAAAGTAATGAGAAGCCCTATTTCAAACCGGAGCCTGCAGTGGCTAATTAGGTGTTTAAATAGGGACTCAGCTGCTATGCAAGTTTGAAAACGGGATCCATGTTTAGTGCTTCCTTTGGCAGCCAGTCTTACCCTGGTTTCATTTCTGTCTGGGTTTGGTCGGTCTGTGTTCAGCAGAGGCCTCCCATTTACATCCAGTGATACCAATTTTAGTGAAGAACATTAAGGCAGCTCAGGGTACCCACTGAGTAATAGGGGAAACAAAACGTCTGCTCGGCACAGACCACTTCCTCCACATCTCCTGTGCCCAGGCTCTTGCGCTGCTCTCGGCTTTTTCTCCTTCATTAACGGTTGCTTTTGCATTATGCACACATGTGGAGGAAGATGATACAGACCGACTGAAAGAAGGGTGCAGTGACAGCACCCTTTCCCTTCCCCACCACATCTTGCTTCAACAAAAGGCTCAGAGGACCTGTGACTGTACTGACCGACACACAGCTACATTTAACCTGGCTGGTGCTAGCAGTGAAGTTTTCCTGAGGTGGACCTCTTTCACACCACACTTGTCTTGCGCATGTCATCCTCCCCTCACCCATCACCACGCTCCCCAATTTCCAGCGTGTTAATTTGCCTGGAGGGCAGAGTGCACCAAGATCAAACTGCAGAACAACCCGATTGCTATGTGCTCCATTAAAAAACAAGTGATGCAAAACGTGGGTGACATGCTGGGGTTTTTAATGAAAGGCCACACAAAATTTCAATATATGCCTTAGGATGAATCAGTGAATTAAGCAAAACACAGACTTGCTGTATTAAAATTACTAAGTTTCCTAATGATTTATGTATTAATCTTGCAATACATCATCACCATTGCTTAGTCAAGAATATAAAAGACTATTATTAAACACTCATGAAGCTTTCACAGTCTTAAATTTTCTTTCTCCAGGGAATGCAGCACAAGATTTTTCAAGATTTTTTATAGATTTTAAGTTTATTTTCAAGCGGCTACAGAAATATATTGCAGAATATAGGTATGTCTTTTCTGGTTATCATAAGCAGTTTTCTTCTCTCTTTCTATAATAAACCAAAGCCTGAGTCCTAAATATTGTTTATTAGATTTAAGCAGACTTCCTGACAGTACTACATATATTTATCCCACGAACACATTTGCTGAGTCTCATCAATTGTGATTTTTCCTCAATACAAAAAAAGAAAAAACCAAGCAAAAAAACCCAAACAGAAAATATAGAGATGGTGAAAAGACAGAGTTGGAGAAATTAGAATACGTGTATTACCACTGAAAATTGCCAACTGAAAGAAACAAGCATGTGCATTAGTAAAACAAAACTAAAATCTAAAGTGTTAATGTATCTACTTACTCAGATTTTGTAACAGTTTAGTACAGCAGATGTCCTGTTGCCAACTACTACTATAGGCTACTGTATAGTCACCTATTTCACACACATGCCTGGGTACTTTGGGTGTTCACTGAATAACTACACTTCTTCACGTACGTAAATACATATAACAGTCAAGGTGGCCTTAGCATACCTCCGTGTATTTGAACTTGAATACACTGGTAGCTGTAATTTAAGCAAATAAGGACTCAAGCATTAGGGACTCCTCAAGCGCCCTCATAAACCTGTGATGGGACACGTTGGAAAGGAAGGCTGATAAATTAAATTAGTGGTTCTACACAAGCTGAAAAGCAAACCCTTTACGCCCTAGCTGGTCGCACCAGGGTTACTTAAGCAGCCAGAGGCAGGTGGCACTTTCAGAGCAGCTCACATTGCCCTTTAGTTCTGACCCACAGACAAAGACCAACCATGTCTAGAGCTTCCCCCTGCAGTGAGCCCCTCGGTGCCTCATCCTGCTCACACGCAGCTCTGGCCAAACCCGGGCTTTCTCTGAAAACTTTCAACGGTAGTAAAATAGCATTTTTCTTCTTAAAATTAGAGGATAAGGGTGAGGGTAGAGGCTCAGACCTGCGAGATTCTCTCTCTCCCTAAATTGTTGGTGATGGTCTCACTAGCAGTGGCTGACTTCTCTACAAAAGTCAGTTACTCCTGCTTTCTGCTTAATCCACAGTTCAGCAGGAGCCACAAGCTGGAAGCTGGGTTGTAGGGGTTTTTAAATCCATGCTTCCCAACTTTCAGCACTTCACTGTAGGAATACATAGCATTCAGTGACTAGCCCCTTGTTAGAGCTTGTAGGAAATGCAGAGTGAACAAAAATTAACTTACTGTCCTTGGAGGACTACATTTAGTGACGGAACCTGGAAAGTCTTTATTACAAAAATACTTATGAAAGGCAAAATAAGCAGGGGCTTGTCATCCTGGGCATTACTGTCATCCAGATGGAATCAATGCATCATTTTTTATTTGGCTGATCCCTCCTCCTAAAGGCAGGAGGTAAGATGTCAAGAGTCCTCCTGCTCTACTGATTGCCTTGCTGTGCGCAGCTCCATTGCTCTGTGCTCAGCACAGTTCTCAAATGTAGGAAGCATCAACTCAAAGGCTGGTCTTCTCAAAATCTCACCAGAATCAGTGTCTTAAAAAAAGGCTAATCTTTCTGTTTGCATACAATTGGTGTGAATTTCAAATGTTTTCAATGATTTTAAATATTGATGGCAAGTTCAAGTTGTAATTACTGTAATTCCATTCTCCCAGAAAATATATCTCTTTATAAAGAATGATATAAATTGCCTCTTTTGAAGCATCATTTTTCTACAGTTGGTTTATATAATGCGGTGTTAAGTACTTGCTAATATTTGAAGTGGTATTTGAGCATAATGGTATCCCTTCATTCAATTAAAAATCTCCATCAAACAAATGAATGAGTAAATAAGTAGAAGCAAGCAAGGTTTTGCATTGCTGCAGCCAAGAAACAGATCAAGGCTCCAAGACCTACATTCTGTGTCCTCATGACGCTTTTGAGTGATGGGGAAACATCACTGCCACATATCTTTTAATATTACCTCTTGGATAACATGGATCTCAGGTTATTGAAGATTGTCACACATCTTTTAAGATTATCTCTGGATTATTTCAAGAACAGCTCTGAGGCACTCTCCACCCACTTGTGGAAAGCCACCTAGCTCTCCTGCAATAGAGCTTTTAAGATAAAGGAAGCAATGGGTCTTCTTATGGTTTCTTCCACCAGAATACACGTAGGGCCATAAAATGGCCCAGTAACAACTTGAACAATCCCAAATCTTACTTCCTTTTTGACAAAATAATTTTAAAGCTGGTGTAGACTTTTCCAGACCAGCTGCAGATTCTGGGCTTTTCATGCTGGGACTGAGAGGGAACTGTAGGGTCTGGTTATGCATAATAAAGTGCTGCCATTTCAAATCCAGTGCAGTTCACCTAATGTGGTTAGCAGATTTTCAGTAGACTACATGAAATGTACTGTGTGGTGTATACGTGAAGATAATATAAGGTTTCATTTTCTCATGGGCTGAACCCACTGCACTGCCCTGGAGTTGAGGAGGCGCCGAATGTGTTCTGCAAGTGCAAATGTTCAACACGCTGAAGGACTGGTTGGTCTTACCAGGAGAGACATGGCTTGAATGTACACACAGACCGCAAAATCCTTTTTCCTCCAAGGTGTCTGCAAATACTGTGCAGAAAGTCCTATACCATCACTCTCTGTCCACAGAAGCAACAGAAGACCATCAAGTCTGGCACAACAAAATAATTTTGAAAATCAGTTTTTGTTTGTGGAAACAATCTAACAACTTCTGCTTTTTCAAAGTTTTCTTACATAGTAAGGATGAGAGTATCACAGCTTCAAACTGAGAGGTAAAACTGACTAACTCCCAGTACATGAATTAAGACAAGGAACAAGCTCATAAAGAAAGTCAACTATTTGTTAAAAACAGTCATGAGAAGTCTTCCCTTCTGTTGGAAGACAGCTAAGTTAAAGAAGAAATACAGTTGAAACGCCAACAGGTACAGGAGAGATTAAAATGTGGAAGTTTTCTGCACCCATGAAATGACTGATAGCCCAGACACGGTAGGAAGGGCTTTATTTCATGTGAGACCTATGTCACCAGCCACCCTTGGCCCCTGTCAGAAAAGATGCAGGATTTAAATAAGCATATGAAAGGGGCCTGTGAAGAGGCAGGTCTCACTTAAGGAACATAAACAAGTCAACTTCAGCAAACAAAAAAACCTGCTAGAATAACACACAGTGTTATTATTAACTATTAACAGCGGCTCAAAGTGGTCCATAGCCAGCATTGCAAGATGGTTATTTCAAAGTACCCTAAGGGACAGTGACAGCAATCACTTTCTCTACCGTTTAGCCTTAGAGTTGGTTTTGGCTTTGTTTTATAAATTTCCCAATACTATGTCACCCTGGAACACTGTAAACAGAGATCTGTAACGGAAAACCAAGCATTTCCTAAGAAAGGGCATGGCCTGGCCTGGGGCCAGAGTGCATGAGATCTCTTTCACTTGCAAACACACCAGAAGCAAGTGAAGTCAGGCAGGTTTGGCTTTCCAGGAAATGACGAGAAGTTTCACGTCCAAACCCCGAAAAACCAACACACAGTCACAGAGCTGCCCTGCCCCAGCCCGCGCTGAAAAAAGAATTAAAAGATACTGCTGCTTTGGCAGACTGATTGATATCTGGTGGTAACTCAGGTACTGAACATCCCCCCCTCCCCCTCTTTGAGCCAAGAACCAAAAGATTTCATGCAAAACTCATAATATTTTAATTTGGACATTTCTGCAGTGCTGTATTATAGCTAGCATCACTGTTAAAATCTCTTGAGCTTCTCAGAAAGCTACTGTGAGCCACAGTGCTCCTCAGCCTCTGTCCTTCTCGGGAGGCTGAGACGGTGCTGTGTATAGCCAGCCTCCACCTCCCATGACAAGAAATGCAGGAGAACCACAGCACCTGACACATAACAAGAACAGAAGAAATGGATCAACGAAGCTGCAACTATGTAAGACATTCTGGCAGTATTAAAACTCCCTGGGGGCTAAAATATTTCACTTTTACAGTGACTTATTTTAATTATAAAGTACATTTTTCATAAACCCCACATTTTTTTATAGAGAACTTGATTTAATCAAAAGACCCATTTTTCTTCACAGGTTTAAGTATTCAAATGCCTGGTCTGCTTTTGAACAGACAAAGTTCTCCTTCTCTGAAAGAAGAGGTTTAGGACGGGGAGCAGAGAAAAGGTTAAGAGTTATCATTTGTAATTGCAGAGGCAGAAGTCTGCCTTTGCCGCCCTCCACTACAGCTTGTAATCCTTAATGCACGTGGCAAGATCAGGGATGTATGGTTGTGAAGGACCAGGAGCAACAGCAGGGCTGAACCATGGGAGGATTTGCGGAAGGCAAGCTGATCATTTTGAACGTTTCCCTTAACACCTTATTCCAGGGTTTTACAGGCACGTGTGCCATCTTTCCCCAGCTATGCCAGGCAGCTCAAAGGACAACTCTGCTGAAAAGGTACTGTGAGGATGGTGGGAGTTAGAGCGATTGAGAGGAATGCTAAAATCATTTGAATAATCACCCAGGACCTGAACTCCAAAGCTTTTAAGGTTCACTCAGCCTTAATGAGTCTTTCTGCTCACAGGGAGATGTTAAACTAACCTTCCCCTCTCAACGGTGACAAGCTATCTCCACTCCCTATTCTCTGCAAGTCCCTTTTGCCTCCTCTGTCACATGAGTGCAGTACACTAACTTTCAAATTACCATTGAACCGTCTTGCTGTTTTGGAAAACAGCACGTCTGCGAGATCCACTGTCCTGTGTGCCAGAGAGTTGACTTCACCCACCCAACCCACTGCGCAGGGAGAGGCTGAGCAGCAGAAACACCCATATATCACATACCTCCCAACACGTTGCAATTTTGAACTCGTCCAGAAACACTGTGTCCTACTAAATCATTAACCATTATTAATAATCCTTTGTTAAGACCATTAATCCCTTTTAGACAAGAAAGAATTTACCATTGTGACACACAAAGTAGCTACATTTAATTTCCCTGAATACATTAAAGTCTGGCATTACCTTTGTGATAGTAGTGTTACATTGTGTTATTGTTCTTCAGAAACCAGTGAACCCTAAAAGTATTTTGATTAGTCAGAACGAAAATACACTGATAAATGTAAAATTAAAACTTTCCAAAGTTGGCATGCTGACTTCAATATTTCTTCATTATTGGTTGCCAGAATGTCTAGGGATCACCTGTGGCCTGCAACAGGGATAAAACACATGCTGCCTTTGAACTAAAGCTCTGCCTTTTGGATTGATGAATTGGTCTGCTGATACAATAGCCCATTTATTTTTTTTAATTAATTTACAGAATTTGAGATGTGTGCCTTCACCAATACACTCATTTTCCAGGCCACCAAGTCAATTTTTGCAATTAATGCTAATTGCTGCAAAAGCAAGGCATCATTTTGCAAAGCAGCAAATCCTTTTGCATTTATACAGAAAACATTTTGCAAAGAAGGACTGAAATACCCTTATGTAGGTGCATTAAGCATTTGAATACTTATCATCTAACTATAGACAGGAACACTTGGTAACCTGCTGCAGGAAGACGTTTAACTGAATACAGCAGTGTGCTGCAGTTGGTATTTGGTCCTGTCAAGAGAACGTGATTTATCTTGCAAATAGGACCAGAATAATGCAATAAAAGTCACTGTGGAGAAGCTGTTTAAACAACACAACTCAAACAAAAACAGATATTCCTTGAGTAAAATAAACTCTATAATAACTTGTATCTATCTTGTCTAGAACAATCTGTTATGATTACAGTTTTTGTAGTTTTCACAGCATTTTATTAAGCAGCAGTCCAGTGACACAGGTCTTTATATGTAACTGTGAAAGACTTCTGTACTGACTAAAATGGATTAACAAATAAAAGGGTAATATCTAAAATCCCTCCTACTTCCTCTTACAAATTTTCCTTTATTATTTACAAAGTTGGAAATAAAACAATAGTACTATGCTACTACTATGCTACATCAGCTTCATGTTTGCTTTTGCTTGAATTGAAGATATTGTACATCCCATAAGTTCTTCCAGTCAGAGAGAATTAAGAAACTACAAGTGATAGATCAGTTGTGAAAAGGCACTGCAGGAACCAACTGGGAATTAAAAAAAAAAAAAAAGAGCTTTGGAAAAAAAGTTGAGTCATCAAACCATTCTTAGGGAAAAAAACTGTTTTAAACAAATGTCCAGCTAAAAAAAAAAAAAATCTGAAACTGATGGAGATACCTCACTTCAACAGGATGACTTAGAAATTAAAGGTTTGGAGTTTCAGTTTGATCAACATTATACTTCAACTTACAAACAAATAAATAAAATACTCTGAAATCACTGAAATTAATGGGTTTGGTCTGAAAAATGGATTCATATTTCCCAAAAGTAATTTGACAATTTAACTTTTCATTGCTACTCATCTCAGCAATGCTGATGGAACAAAATCCTCAACTTTCTGCCCAAACTTAATACAACTTCATTTACCAACAAACATCACACGCACACAAGAAGTGAAGATGAAGGACACCACTCATCCAAGAACAGGAGGCCTTCAGGGACTTTGCTAGATGGATTTTCCCAGTAGTATGTGATACCTCCTGACACAGCCCTTATGAACTGCCTAGCAGAGGAGATGAACTGGAGCTGCGTCCTCTCCCCAGCATCCTCCCAGGTCCCGGGCAGAGCTGTTTACCCTGTTTTACACCAGCTAGGAAGCACATATGGCAGCTGGGATTTTTGCAATTCCTTTCATCCAATCTCTATTGTCTCTGACACAATTCATGCACTAGGGCTACAGAGAAAAAATACAGAAATTATCTGGGGACTCTACCAGCTGGGAGAGTTACAAAAAACATCAGCTCCTTCTGCAGTGAGAGAGCAGAGGAAAGAGAGAAGAAGAAGTGTGACTAACTGTTCCTGAATATACAGGAGACGTGAACCAGAAAAGGAACTGTGTTACTGTGGCTGGGGAGTTCATAGATCTGTGATTCACAGCATTACAGGGCCCGTTTGGTATGCAAAAAGAGAGGATGATGAAAGGAATAGTTAGTCACGGAGACAAAGCTAGACAGAACACACAAAGATGCTACCCCCGGGAAAGGGAACGTATTCAGGTGTGACCCACAGCCTGGGAAAGGGAATAAGCTCGTCTTTTCTTTATTTTGCTAAAATTCCATCTTACTTTGGTAGGTAGAGTACTTGAAGGAGTGCCCTCCATCCCAGCCTTGTAAGAGCCCCATGAACTCCAGCACACTGTTCAAGCCTATCTCAACCCAAGAGGACGGCACAATGTTCTTAAAGCTTTTGCTAAAACCAGGCAGCCATATTCTCTCATGAGCATATTTTTTCTTCTCTCGCTTTAGAAAGTATTACTTAAGGCAGGCAAAAGAGGAGAAAAGGACATCCCAGCTATGCTGTTAGAGTGCACAGTGTACTACCCTCAGCATGTAATTGCTGGAATCACCACTGTTGAAACACTTGCAGATAGCGTTTCTGTTAAACTTTCACCTCCTTGAATACAGTCGTATTCGAAGTAGGGATGAAGGAGAATGATTTGCCTTAGGGATCCCCTTGTCGACTCATGTGATTGCTGTTGAAAATGGTCTGGATCTAAAAGACCACAAAGGTGTTTGATGTTCTTCATATATCCTTCAGCAAAAGAACTGGGAGAACAGTCATTGCTCTTGTGCGTTTGCATTTTCAATAACACACATGAAACAAGCTATGCCCTGCCAGTTTGGAACAAGCTCTGTCCTGCCTTGATGTACCTACCCATGCTGTGTCTCTTTTACTGGTGTGTGTGAAGAGGATGGGCAGGAAGGGGGGGAAATGACATTTTTAAGGGAGAAATAGGACTGGGGCTAGGGGGAGAAGATAAGAGGAAGATAAATGGAGAGAAGGAAATGAACTGGTGGGAAGAAATAAGACACACACACACCCCCCCCAAGAAACAGGAAAAAATAATGAGATAGGGAGGGAAAAGGCAATGGAGACAAAAAAGCTCAAAAGACACAGCTGAAGGTGAAACTATGAACATAGAAATCAAGTAGGCAGGCATGAAGAGAGAGATAACAAAGGAAGAAAAATAATGTAAAATGTAAGGAAAATCAAGAAAAAATTAAATTAACCCTCCTGCCAAAAAGGAGCTGAAAAGAGAAATATGGGATAAATCAGGTTGGTAAGATGGCAGAAAACAAACCAAATAGGAAACATGGAAGACTAGCACAAGCTCCATTTAATACTGTTTATGGGACAGACCTTACAACAATTATTTGTTATGCTGTTGCCTTGCGGTCACTGTGATATGGATGGCTTCTGGCTTCAGAGCAGAACTCTGAGCAGCAATTACAAGCAATGGGAGCAGTGGCCACAACTGTGACTGCCAACCCAGAGCCTCCCGAGTTGGAGAACGATCCCATAGAAAAATCTGTGGTAAAGCAGAGAACCGAGCCTCAGTTTACCGTCTCCTTTATGTCAAGACAGTCTTCTGCCTTTCTTTCTCTGCCGTGTTTGATGGATGGATCCCTCCTCCGCCACCATCACTCACCTCCAGTTTGGACACTAGCCCAACGAAAATCCAGGAATAAAGGGACAAGAGCCTTCAGTCTGCTGCCATCGGTAATTTTTCCAGCAGAGAGTACAGCCCCCTTTCTCCACTGTGAATAAATGACTTCAAATTGTTTTGCTGCCTCCCTGCAAGGTTAGGACGACCAGCCAATCTGGGAACACATACCCAAGTTGTGAAATGAATTATGGCCAGCTAGTGCAACTCAAAATAAGGAAAAAGCCAGTATAAAAATTTTAGAAAGATTTCCCATTCACGCAAGCGGCAAAAATGAGGGATGGCATCACTGGGAAACTGTGGCAATTCGTGGAATGCTATCATATCACACTGCTCACCGTGGGTGTCTTTACCGCATCCATTAAAGCTCTTAAATGCTGCTCTGAATCACAAGGCGCCTCCAAGGCCCCGTGGTGTAGGCAATGCCTGTGTATGGTACCCTGCAACAGTCCTGCAGGGTTGCTAAACTACCCGCTCACGCTGTGGGAACACACTCGAACACACAAGTGATCTCACTGTTTTTAGCAGCACCGTTTATGCGATAATTAACCATTCGCCCAAGTAGGGGCTTATTGGCAGTTAGGCTAAAAAAACCCCCAGGAGTATCTTCTTCTGCCTGAATCAAGAAAAGGTTTGGAGCTGAATCCACAGACCTCTCTGGGTCCCACCAGTGTGCCTGCGTGCTCGGAAAGCAGGCACTGCTGTTGCCCCCGAGCAATTCAGAGCATCCATGTGGGAAAGAGCAGGCAAAATCAGCCAGAGTCTGTCTTCCTTTATGGCTCTTCTTACACCAATAAAGTTGAAATGTAAAGGGCAGGGTTTGGCGCAAAAGCTGCAGGTAAATACCACTGGTATATTATTTTTTTTTACCTCAGATCAGTCACGTTCATGCTCAACCGTAACTTTACCAACTGAAACATTTCTGGTTCCTTTAAAATTTGAGTTAATAATGATGAATCACAGGTAAGGATGATCCTAAATTAAAGAGGCCCAGTACAAGGCTTTGCTATAATCAGGGAAACTACTGTTATCTAGAGACAAAGAACAGCCACATTTAATTTTGCATTCTGCACTTTAGCCCAAAGAAATACTAATTACACTCCCCTTAGCCCCCTTGCGTGGTGCCATCCAGCACATGCCCATCAGAAACAATGAATACATACATCAAGTGAAGAGTAAGGGTAATTTCCTGTGGTTGTTTTACAGGCAAGAGATTAAACTGTGACTACCCTGCAGAGTTTAAACAATGTGCTTGTAATAAAACTGATGCCGTAGTATGTATTCAGAAGTCAAACAGAAAGTTTGACATGCTTAATGCAGCATTCATATGTAAAATGTCTGCAGGGAAACAGCCCTGCCCTCTAATTTCAGTCTTTCTTCCAAAATGAAACCTCAGGCCAGGTGCCTCTGAACACGTGCTGAAGTCCCCGTCAAAGGACGGAGACAGAATTCCTCCACGGAAATGATGCAGAACTCAGACTGGTTCTGCGCAAGCAGAAACACTCTGGAGCCCATCAGAAGACAGGCTCTGTTTGAGCCTGCTAGTAAGCATGTAATTGCCACACGTGATTGCATGGGGAAATTTTGAAATGTATCTGTTATCCTGCCCATTCCTCAATTAACTAAACAACCCTACATGGTTCCGTATGACACCAGAGACCTTTACCACATCATTTGATGTCTTCCTAATGTTAGAAATTTCCCATAGTCATTCACCCACAGTTTTCCTAAATGAAAGTAGTTGGACAGAACACGGCCATGCATTTTAACCCATCTTCTGGGTTAAAAACCCAGGACAGCCATGCACTTGGATCTCAGTAAGCTCTCCTGGAAGTGCAGGGGGTGATCCAGACAAGAGCCAAGGCTCCAGCATTTGCAGGGGATCACCGGGCTGATGCATGAGAGGGTAAGCACCATGGGGATGGGAGGGATGACACGGCCTGGGGATGGGAGGCAGGCGAGGAAGCTGAAGGGCTGTGAGGGAGGCAGAGGTGGGGGACCAGAACATCAGGAGCGGTGCAGGACAAGGTGGAGGCCAGAGGTGGAGGGAAGGGAGGATGGGGTGCCAGGAGCTGCAGGCTAGTGGGCAGAGCTGCCGGGGAGGAAGGAGCAGCAGGCAGCTTGTGCGCCGGGCGAAGCTGCGAGGCAGCTGGGCAGGCGAGGCTAGCTGCCCCTCCAAGAGCCAAGTCAGCAGCCCCGCGCTCAGCAGGCAGGGAGCTAGCAGCCACAGGCATCTGTCTGCACCCATCTGAGGGCAGGATCAGGGCCTCTATGTATGCATTCACTTGAGGACGAAGTCTATTAGCATTTGCCCAAGCCATTTTAAAACATCCCAGTTATTGAGAGTCTCCCTGATTAGGCAGTGAGGAGTCCAGGCTCTGCACAACAGTCACCGCAGTGTAAGCATCAGAAAGGAAGCAAGGCTTTCAAGGTTCAGAATAAAAGACTCCGTTTACAAGGTTATAAATTATTTGTATCTTTGACTGAGGGCCGCAAGCTTTGCTCAAGTCTGAAAGATATTTAGCAACTACTTGAGAATCACCGTTCATTAAAAAAAAATAATAAAGGCAACAAAACCCCCACATTCAGTATTCAGTAACAATTCTCTTGGAGTTTAAGGTGCACACCCTTACTGCAGATCAGTGAATGCCAAAAATGGATCGGTACCTGCTTTGTAAGTCGTTCAGGTGCAATTTGCCTACATAATGGGTGGCTGATGAGACAGTGATGATCCTAGCGTTGTGACTGTGCGTTCCTGATTGCTTCAGCGTATCCAAGAGGAGGTTAGTCAACAGGAAGTGTCCCAAGTAGTTCAAGCCGAAGTGCTCCTCAAACCCATCCTCCGTCTTTCTTTCAGGGACCAGCATCACCCCAGCTGGAGGAGAAAGTAGAGGTAAAACCTGTTGATTTATTTCAGAGAAGGAGCAAGCCAGAAGGAGCATGGATCTCCTGCTGCAGACTGTAAACATGGCAGTTAGAGCAATGAGTGTGAAGTGTAAAGCCGACACTGACTGATTCCTGCCAAGAAAAATGTCAAAACCCCTACTTCAGTTCCTTTACCCTGAAAACAGGTAGACTGACTGTCTCCCTCCCTCCCTGCAGAATTGTGAGGAAAAATGAGTTCATTTGTGAGAATTGTTTTGAAGACATTAAAAGTTGAGTTAACCCATTGCTGTCGTGTCAGAACTCTAGGCGGGAGCTGGGTGATCCCAACAACATTCCCTCCATCAAAGAGCTCAGAACAGTGGAGACAAGACCAGGCTAAGCAGCAGACCTGCTCTCCCAGATGGCTTTCTGCTGAGTCCTGGCTGGAGTTTAAAGATCTATTGAGTCTTTGTCTGAAATCTGCAACTTCTACCTCATTGGTGTGTGTGAGAAAAGATGTAGTAAATTTACCCAATACATCTTAATTACTGTGCTTACAAGCAGCTGCATATTGAAATGAGTTTTTGAATGCTTATTTTGGCAATATTTTTGCATATATTTCTACAAACCACAGTTTTCAAACTCAGTGCCTAAAATAAGTATCCACATCCCTAGCACACAATGTTGATTTCAGCATCTTGCAGAGAACCCTGAGCTCATGCATAAACTATATCATGTACTGAGGCTGTGTGGGGGATAGCTATCCCGCTCAATTATAATGTGGACCTGAATGTTATAAATTATTCTTATTTTATTAAAATTTAATTACCGTACAAGTGGACCTAACCTTTGTAATTTACATGTAGATGGACGTGGCTCATGGAGAATAATGTTGCAGGCCGTTTGTCTTCTCTGTAAAATACATGGATATGATACAGCAGAAAAGGCCACCTCTGCTCACAGACAAGAGAGAGTGTCAGCTTCATCCTCGTTCTACTTCATGTGTCCATTAAAAAGCCTTTAACATCCTATTTCTTGACGTCAGCCCAATGATGGTATATCAAATTACCATTTTAAATTGCACATGGTGTGCATCTGCACCATTCCTTCTTTTGGGGGGTCCCACCACCTGACAGTCCTGCTTCGTTACTGCTGCTCAGGCTGAGGAGGAGATACGTTCAGGATCTTTTTAGCACGGCCAACACCCATAGCGATTCACCTATGGCTGCCTATTGCTTAATGGAGCAACTGGAGAAGCAGCATGAGGGGAAGAAATGAGAGAAGAAGACAGAGCAAACAAAAGGTTTGGGTGTAACACAGCATACCTGCATATGGAGACCTTAAGACTGAACATAAGCGATGCTGGCTGATGGTATGATGAAAGAAACACAACACAAATTACGTGACCAGGCTCTACAAAAGCTCTGATTGGCATCTGTCCCTGTCATTACAGCCACTCTCCCAGATCTCTCAGAATGACGGGAAAACCCAGCAGGTTGTGGTTTCTCTGCATGTCAAATCTCAACTTTAACAACAGAAAGACACAAATTAGAGGGTGTCTGGTCAGGTGTCCCGTTGCATTCTCCTCCCTCAGCAGCACTTACTCTGATGCGCGGTGCAACTGCTCATAGAGTTGGAAGCAGATTTCTGTTGCCTCCATAATGTGCATATGCGGCATATAATGATATCCAGAACAGTGGCCGGGACTGAACACTGGCATGAAGGTTACAGACAGACAGAAAGGTGAAACAAGTCCTGCTGTGACTTCTTCTTGTTTTCTGGGAAGAAGGAAAGGGCGGGAAGGGCAACAAACCCCAAGCTCCCAGACCAAGTCTCAGCCTGCTACCGTGCGGGTTTTAGCAGAGACGGGGCTTAGCACGAGCTGTTGGAGGGCAGATGGGAACAGCACCACATCTCTGAGCACCCAGGCTGGTACAAGGAAATGATTTGCATCTCTCTGAGGCCCATCCTGCCCTCCAAAGCTCTGATGCTTGGAAAAGGCAGGAGGAAGCATTTTGTCAGAGGTCTATTTGCAGCAACACTGGTAAAATGCAAGCCCAAGAAAAGGCGGCCAACATAAAACAACCCTGGCACAGCAAAGCTGATGTGAATGCCAAATGCTGCTTCTGCATCTGCCAGGGCTGCTGCAGGGCTCACTATAGGCACCTCCATGCACACACACACTTCTGCCAGCCAAGTTGGAGGGATGGAGGAATTTGTCTGGAGAGAAGCGCAGTAGACGACTGCTACATCATGACCAGCAGGCAAACCCGGGGAGGCTGTCACCGCTCACATCAGCCCCGAGGACGCCTGTGCTACAGCAACTGCCCCCTCGACCTCCAGAGAGGTGTGGGATTTCAAGAGCACGTAGACTCTCTGCCCTCCACCCCAATTAGTCTCCACCATCTGTGCTGCACGTCTTGGAAGCGGAAAACAGATCTGAGCTCAGGTCAGGAGATGATGGAAAAAATTTACACTTGTGCAATGCACAACTGTTGAGATACATATACCCGAAAATTATCTTGTTCATTCTTCAGGAGCTTCCTCTGGGCAGAAATTGTGGTCAAGTCCTTGAGCAGGCACAATCACCTCTGCCTGCATTTGTTGCTACTACAATTCCCCTTTTGTCTTCAATAGCTGGTCAACTAATATTAATCCAAAACAGTTTTGAAAGATTTTTTTTTTTAAAGGCTCTCAGCTTTGAGGTGGTTCATATCAAGGCTATCAAAAAATCTTGCCCTGCAATTTCAGGGCAGTTTCTTTTATTTGAGGAGAAGCCATTTTAATTCACTGAGAGCGAGCGTACAAAGGAATACCCAACAGGCAACTAAACCTGCCTGCTTCTCTGACAAAAGGGAAAACCTTATAAGTGTAGCAGCAAGCTCTTTTTTAAATTATTAACTACCTAACATTCAGTAGATACTAAAAGTGGCATGCTATTGATTTTCTTTTGTCCAGAAACGTCATCAGCTTTACTCAAGGGCCCCAAATGGTAACTCAAAGAACGAAAGGTGCTTCTATTTTTAATTCTTTCAATTAATCCTTACTACCTGAAACATTAAAAAATGCCTTTTTTTTTTTTTACCTTACCTCTTCATTGTAAACTAAGAATGATTTTGCTTATTCTTCTGGTATGGAATCCATATAACCCAGTATCTTTCTGATTTTAATTATCAATAGTCTCCTCAGTTTTTTGGAGTGCATGTGAAATTTGAAGTGGCAGTACACAGACCATTAATGTCAAACTCCTCAGTTCTGATACAACTTTCATATACGTTTTTCCCTCTGATTTAGCTGGATTGTTTCCAGAAGATTTATTTTAAAAAATGTCACTGATATCAGCATGGCATTAGAAAATGAATTAATAAGTAAGCTGAACATGAGCTTTTACTTTGTAATTGATTAGCTGTTTTTGAAATATTCAGGCAAAAGACTGACAGTATGCATGCAGAAAACTGCCTATATGACACATCAATGTGTGATTTTGCAAGAGCAGAAATAAATTAGAATAAGGAAAATATTTTGCTGCATAACTATGCTGAACAACTATTCTTCTTATAGTAATACATTCCAATGCACTGCAGTTATGCATTTATTGTAATATGTTCAAATTATACACATTTTAATTAGCTACAATGAATAAAAAAAAGTTCTATACTTTTTTACTTTTATGAGTAGGCGATAGTCATTTCTTTCTCTCAAAGAATGAATACACATCAAGAGAACTGTCTTTGTAAACAGTCATTTATCATGATTTTCTATAAAAGTTTCTAATGAAACTCTTGGTTTGGGATCCATCAATGAATTAGTCTTATGTGATTTTAAGAGCATAATGGATCTGATAGTGCACACAGCATAACCAAAGAGTTTATGACAGTTCTAAATATTACACGCCAGGCATACCGTATTTTTATTGGATTACGTAGGATAATTTGTACCATGCCTGCCTGTACTGCAGACGATGGTAAACATTGCTGTAATTCCTGTACCTCCCACTGCAAAGACATCCTTCAGATCCATTATAAAATATGTTTTAACAGCTTTAAAAATACAGATTTTCACTCATCTAGTTTTATTTACAGTGAGCTCCTTGGAGGTTTTTAAAGGTAATTCTCTCAAACTCACTGCAAAAGAAAGATTTAAAATCTTTTTTTCACATGCAGAACAAAATGTTTTCCTTCCCGGCCAGGCTCATGGAAGAGGGTTTGGAGGCAATACCCCCACATCCAAGTCCTTTTATCCCCAGCGACCCAAAGGCTGGGCAGACAATGCAAGAGGATAGCTTACATGTAACACTTTCACAGAAGGAGATGAACCTATATAATCACATTCACCCAATTCTTGCTATTTACGAGGAAGAGATACATACTGTATCAAAAAAGTTCCCAGGGGAAAACTTAATAGAGAACAGTAACTCCAAGTAAAAATACAAAGCCTTTTCTCCATACAGGCTTTGTACTGGTGTAGTTGATCCATTTAGCAGCATTTTCCATCCCATGAGCGCAGCCACACGAGGCGACCCAGCTCACTTAACAGTGTCAAAACCGCTCTGGTCTGCACACCCATACACCAAAAGATCTATGCGTGGACCTATCTAGCTATAGAATAGTATAGCCCACTTTCTCTCCTGAATAGGGACAGCTATAGTGGAGTGAACATCTCAATAACCATATAGCAGCATCCCCTGGCTAGTCTGCCTATACTAGATTACTTCTTCCACCTCATTCAGTTGGGCTATGCTATCCCAGAATATGCCTGTCCTGTGGACCTTGTTGAGCTCTAGTGAGCAACGAAAAGGTGCAATGCCTTGTTAGAAGAATTGCCCCCAGAAGCGCCTACCTGAGACACAACCGTACTCATGTAACTGCTTTCTACAGGTATGCCTCGTCTGGGCTGCAAAGACGTGAATTTACAGCACCGCTGCGACACACTGCTTGCTAAGCTAGGTCCATAACCCAGAGCCCAGTGCTGGTATGCTGCACACCTATTGGTATCCCAGAAAATCGTTATGAGTCTAGACAGAACCACATGCCAGATTAACAGTATATGAAAGCTGAAAAGGCAAAAATCCAAACAGTTAAGAAGAAAACCACAAAAATACAAATGGAGCTTGGTACAGCTCTCCAATGCCATGGTCCTATTTCCTATCTCCCCAGAGGGATCGGTGGAGGTAGTTCAGACTCTTGCACTTCCTAATATCTCCTGGAGCCCTGTATACGTGTATATGCAGTTTTCTAAAGCAAACTGGGAGGAAACTGAAGCAAAGCAAGGAATTTTGTCCCACAGTGTAATGATGACACCTAGATGACACCTGGGGTCCACACCAGTGTGGTGTGGACCCTAGGTCCTCTTTCAACTCCTCTCGGGGGGATGCAAGGACATCTGCTGTCAGCCTGTCTGGCATCAGTGGCGGGACAGTGTCCCATGCATGGACCTTCCCTGGAGGGGACTGGACACTGTGAAAACTGGTTTGATAAATAGCTGCCAAGAGCAGGGCAGCACCGGGACCAAGCCTTGGGCTGCAGAGGAGAGCTGTATCCAGCGGGTTCAGTCTCTCCCGCCTCTTCCCAGAACAAGGTCCTGCACCGGAGTCTGCCTGAGCCTCTGCTCCAGCACTGAGCAAGTTCCCACTCGCTCCCGTCTCCTGCTCCCTTGCAAGGGACTCTGCACCACCCGTTGCCATTTTGGCATGCTGGCTTCCTACCAACTCCCCAGCCCCCCATGCTGGCCAAAATGCATGGCCCTGCCAAAGCCACGAACAGTGTGCCACTTCCCAGCCAAAGCTCTGGGCTGCACTCCCCTCCCTCCCCTACCCCCAAAATCTGGTGACCCAACACTGATCTTACCAAGGAACAGCACGTGTGCAGGAAGGACGGGAGAGGCTCAGCCCCAGACATGCATATCAGCTTCATCTGCCTCTGCTTCCTTACAAACACTAAGTTTTTTCTCCCTAATTTTCTTACCCAGCCACTCTAGCTCCTTTGTGTCTGAATCTCATGAGATCTCACTCTGCATCCTGCAGGCATCTGCCAGTCATATGCTTGGCTCGCCCTTCCCTCGCTCCTGAGGCTGGTTTCCTTATGGGGCCATGATCCTTGGCTCTGAGGCTCCCACCAGCTTCCCCATTCCCTCTCCAGTATTAACCAGATGTGACACAGGGGTAGGTGAGAATTAATTTGTACAAGTTAGGTCGAAGTCGGTGGCCAGACAGAAGAGAGAGATTCCAACTGCATCCCCGCGGGACAAGGGGGATAACTGTCATCTCTGCTAAATGTCAGTAAACTCGCAAAAAAGACATCAGTCAAGAATTCCCTCACTGCAAGAAAAGGTCCAATCAGTGTGTGCACAACAGAGACTCTAGTCCTCAAGATAAGGACTCAATCCTCATGAATTAAGTGGTGTCTAAGCACCTGCAAACCCTGACTGAGACGTCTCTTTATAGTTCAAACATGCCTAATGCCTCTCTCTCTCCTCACTACCCACCCCAGCTCCCTCCCCCCATACTTGCTCTCCTATGAATTTCCTGATATTGAACAAGAATATATGCTACATTCATAGTTTAATTCTGTTAAAAAGTCTTTCAATCAGCAAACTCAAATGTATCGCCATCAAGTTTTTCCCCCATCCTAATGGTTCCCACCTGACTGTCCCGTTTCCCCACATCAGCTCTTCACTCCATCTTCTGCTATCTCTCCCTTAACACCTCCCAGCCTCAACCGCCTCTCTTTTATTTCAGTTCTCCACACTAAGGCTTCTCATATAAATTTGCCTCCCTTGGAAGTTACAGTCTTATCCCATCTGCATTCAAACTGGGCTTCTTCCTCTTCCACACTACAGGTTTTGTCACTATGCCTAAAAATGCAAGAGCCAGCTCTTCCAGAGAGATGTGGTCACTAGCTGATTGAGGTCACCAGCTACATCAGCTCACCAGCCATGTCTGGTGAGATGTTTAGGTCCTGAGGGTGCTGAAATCACATCCCAGCTCCACAGTTGCATTCCAACTGTATATCAAGGTAAAATCCAGACACCCATCACCTCCCATCCACCTCTCCCCACCCCATAATCTGCTTTTCATGGGACAGAAACTTGTCACGGAGATCACGAAGGACCCAGGCCCCCAGTCTGGACAGCAGAGAGACCAGGAGGAGCCTGAAGCAAGCCACAGTGCCCATCTCCACCCCAGCCCAGAGGTAGTCACACGGAGCAGAGGGGATGCTGGTACCCAGCCTCCCTGACAGTGCCTTTGCCTGTACGCAGTACTTCCCACCACAGCTCAGGGTTGTGACTCAAGCAGAAAGACCTGCTCAGTCTCAACTCAGGACATGCTTGGTACAGGCAAAATCTTTAGCAATTAAAAAAAAAAAAAAGATGGTTTTCAAACGGCAGTGCTTAACAGGCTTCTGACTCAACCCAGCATAGGAATATTCCATGGGTGGCAAAAGGTGCATCTGCCTCTGACAGAAAGGCAGCATCTTAACTGCATTCAAGTCCCCATTCCAAACTATGAAAACACCAGAGCCTTTCTAAAGAAACTTGCCATAATTTTTGACATTAAAAAAAAAAAAAAAAAAGCCACCCCAAGATGTTTTTCCTATCATTCTCGGAACCAGATGAACTCTTTTATCTGGCATTACAAAAAACTAAATAAGAATAAATTAGCCTTAGGCAAATGCTTGGCATGGAAATCCTTAGCCCAAATATTAAAAGTTTGGCTAACTAGTAAAGAACTGAAAATTGAGTAATGTCTACTGCTAGTGCTCCCAGACCCACCTACAATGCTCACAAAGGAGAAGCGGACTGTATTAGCTGTGCCAAAGAAGATAAAGCAATGCATCTTTCTACTGAAGACAAGCTCTTAGTTTATCAGTATGTTAAAGAAAAAAAAGAAAAAAATGCAGACAATCCACATTCAAGGACTATGAGAACAACAACCAAGTCTTGGTAGGTTCAGCACAAAACTGAACAGGCTGCAATACCTCCTTAAGAACAGATTCACTTTCTGATTCAGTGTCACGCTGCTACATAGGGAACACACAAAGCACAGGCTAGTTCCCTGGAAAATGTGTCAGTTAAAAAAAGGAAAGATGATCCACAACTGAGGTTTTGTTTTCACACTAAAATAAATCAGAGCATTCATAATTGGGTCTGGCTGGAAAAAAAACTTTGTTTCCTAAAAATATGCTCAGTAAGTGTTTGGTTGGCGCAATGGTGAGTTATCCTACTCACAATCAGAAAATAGGGAAGTCAGTCACAGCTTTCTAATTCAATAGGAAGTTCTCTTAGAAGTAAAATATCTTATTTTGCAATTTGTATAAAAAACATTTTTACCTAAAAGCTATGAAAATATCAGGTAAGAAAAAAACATGGCGCTTTCCTGCCTCTCAGAAAAGCCAGTGGCAAACGAGAAAATTGAACGTGAGAAAAAAACTTCTTTACTGTGAGGGTGACAGAGCACTGGAACAGGCTGCCCAGAGAGATTGTGGAGTCTCCTTCTCTGGAAATATTCAAAACCTGCCTGGACGCAGTCCTGTGTACCCTGCTCTAGGTGAACCTGCTCAAGCAGGGGGGTGGGACAAGATGATCTCCAGAGGTCCCTTCCAACTCCTACCATTCTGTGATTCTGTGTAAATGTTCCACACACTTAAGTAGACGGGGTTGGGTTTCCTAATCCATCAATAGCTGAATTTTGTATTTGTCTTCCACTGATAAAACATTCACATTCAGGACATAAAAGCAAATAGGTGGAGAACCTGCAGCATGTGGAGCCCGAGATATTTCCATTTTCACAAAGTGTTTGATATCACAGACACAGAAAAAGCTTTGGAAATCATTAGAAAGACAAAGATAGTATCAAACAAAAGTCAGGATTTTCATGAATGAAATCCTTACCGTTTGAAAGTCAGAAGTAGCCTAAAGTTATTCTTCTAACTTATTAGTTCTTCTAATAAAAAATGAATGTTTTATAAGAAAACTGATATCTTTATACAGGATGCATATCATTCTGGCAGACAACAATGCTATTCAAGTATAATAAAAGCTCTAGCTGATGACTGCTGCTAAAAATCTGGGCGCTAGGTAAATGCTGGCATTGCACAATCCTTGGTTGCTCTGAACAAGCTGGGTTGGATACCGTCAGCAGTATCATGGTGCTCTGACACATGTGCCTAGACAAGTTACTTCCAGTACCCAAGGCACCTAATACCTGTAAAGAGCAGTGTGTGATCAGCCAGCCTCCCCATACTTTACAGTCATGTCTCTTACAAAGATGACCTCTTCTGAAAAATCTGAGTAAATGGCATCTGTCATGCACTGAGCTCCTTCAAAAAATATGGCTCTGAGAGTATCTTCTCATTTTAGAACACATTAATGCTGCACATTAGTGTCCTTGTGCATCTTCTAGTTTTGCCCATCATCCATGGAATATCCATTTTAAGCCAGTCCCCCCACCACCTCAAATTACCTTTTCCAGCTCTAAACATCTCCCAAAGGCCCAGCTCTCCCATGATGTCTAGTATCTATCACCCATTACATACAGGTAAAGCACCACTTGCCCTTCTGCTTGTCCTCCTCTCTCTTTCTCCCGCTACAACACTTCCGTCTCAGCTTTGCTTACATATTGCTCTAATTTGTCTTCGAGGAAGGATAAAGATGAAACATGATGTTGTAGTCAAGACACTGGAATGAGATTCATAGGATATCAGATCCCAAGTTCACCACAGCCTTCCTGTGTGGCTGGAGGAGAAGCATTATTTTGATGAAATCCAAGTTCCACTGGAGTCAACAGCAACCCTTCTCACTAACTTCCCCTCAAGGCCTTCTCCAGTGAATTTCCACTTCTCTGGGGTTTCTCTCCTTTTCATCTTGTAGTCTGTGCAGCCTGCAGCTGCTATAGAGAGCGGAGCTGGCTCTTACCTAATCCAGTGGGACAGGATCTTTTCATAGATCCCACTGTCATAATGTAAGTAATTATTGCTAAACCTAACTAATCAATAATACCTGTGAATAGGTAGGTACCTATAAAATTGTTTGTATTTGATCTATCCATCTGTGCCCACCCCTCAAATCTCACACTTCGTCTGAAGATCTGGTCATGCAAATACTCAAACACAAGAATAATTTAATATGTGATCAACCATGACAGCATCCATGGGACTACTCAGATGGCTCCCTACAAAGGATGATGGCTGAACTGCACGTGGCTGAACTGTGTACACACACACAAAAAAAAAAAAATTCACATACTTACCTACTGATACAGTTTTTATTGTGCTGTAGGAACTAAAGAGGGAAACTTATAGAGACTTATTCATTCTACCAAGAGACTGAGATTTCTCAGATAATCCCCGAAGTATGAAATATGAACGTCTGAATTAGCCAGCAGTTCAGAAATATTGATTTTAAATTGGCTTAGATAGGCTTCAACCTGAAATATATTAAGTGTAGTCTGTCTACAATAGGCTAATAATATCCTGAAATCTCTAAGTAAGTTCTTTTTTTGTGTTTGTGTGCGTGCCAAGGAATATACTAAATGTCCTCGCCATTTTCTCCCCCTCCTTTCCTAACCTGTAGCCAAAATCACAAACCATTCAATGAACTGCAAGAGAGAAGGTAGTTGGTATTTTACTGTTAATGAGTTAGACTGTGCATGTTTGGTATCCGTAGCTATTCTGTTATCACTAAAGATGTGATTTTGGTGTTAGCTCTCTTGGTTTTAAGATCTTTAAGTACTGTAAACAATGTATAGGCAAAAACATTAACTACAAGGTGCTGAGAAACATTTCTAGCACACAGAGAAAATGACTGACTTGAAGTTAGAAAAAACCTCTCTGGCAGTGACTACTGCTCGTGGAATTTTATGAAGTGTTTTACTATCTGTCCCTTTTGCAACCACGGGAAGATAGCAGACTTTCTAATGCATCTTAACAGCAACACCATTTTAATGAATGTATTAATTAATTACACTAGTGTACATGCTGTAATTTGTTAAATGCTTTTCAACTGTACAAACACACAGTTCTTTTCAAAAACAAAACAAAAAAATTGGCACCCAATTGCTAATTAGTGGACTAGAAGACATTTTCTTCTGACCTTCTGTCAGATTAAGTTTTCTAAACTGCTTGTACTCCATCCATCTTTCTGTGGCTCATAGTTCAGCTATTTAGCTTCCTTTTTTTTTTTCATGGAAAATGCATTTGTTTTCTGTGTCATAGCGTTTTTCTCTTTTTAGCACTACCCCATTATATTTTTTAAAAAAATGTTTATGTAATACTCGATTTGCATATTTAATATGTTTTGTTTATTTTAAAAACCAAGAGCTGAGCATGCACATTAATGATGCAGAAAGCATAGTAATGGAACAACAGGCTTTTATTTGTCAGCTGAAATAATGCGTGCATTCAACCAAATTTTTCCTTCTAAATTAGAAATTAGAAAGTTAAATGTATACGCTAAAATCAGCTATAACAAAAAGAAAGGAGGTGACTCTAGTGCACCAATCACCATTTTGAACACCCTAATTCTTCACGTAAGACTTCTTAAAGTGCCTGAATCAGTTGGATACCTAAACCTTACTGAAATTTTTGCAGGACCTGGGTGTCTAGCTCTAGGAGAATACTTTGAAACTGAGGATTTTAGTATTAATTTAATTTCCAACTAGATCCTTGAGCTAGGCAAGTGGTGGAGAGCAAGTGATAGAGATACATTTTGTTTACAAATCACCAGTGACCTGGAAAACTGCTGAATTTCATAATGATCTTAGGTCAGAGTTGTAATATTGATTATTTACCTAGTACAGTAATTCATGCCAAATCACCTGTCTTTAATAATATTTCAATGTTAATTTCATAGTTTGCATTATTGTATAATGTTAGACTCCTCAATTCATCTTGAAATGTTTGGCTTTTTGATAGGTTCACACAAGCCCACAACAAATATCATATACCTTCACGTACACACAGGATACATATTCATGGAGATAAGATGTGGAAAGACCACTGATGTACAGACATGATTGTATCAATCAATTTAAAAGATTTTTATTTGAAGCAATTAAATAATACTAATATAGCGTGCAAAAAATGCAATTCACCAGTTCTTGGTATTTTTACATACAAATGTAATAAAAGGGTGCAGTGCTTCATAATAAAATGCTTGGTCCTATGAATATAGAGGAAAATTATTAGGTTGCTGATGGTCTGATTCAGAAGTCATGAGACCCACACAAAGTCTGATTTTCAAAACCTAATGGAGACTTTCCTTTAGCCCCAACAGACTTTGGATCAGACTCTTAAAAGCATATGACTGCCTACAAATGCATTGTGCAGATGCCTGGCCCATAGGCTCTTCCCCGTATGCTAGAAAATAAAAATACCTCTTCCTATCAAGAACGCTAGAGATGAAAGACCTGCAAGAAATAAGTACCAGGTGATACTAAGAAACCTACTATTCCAGATGCATACACTGAGACATAAGAAAATCAACCATGTCATTATGAGATGTCCTGCAAGACATCTAATGGTCATGCAAAATGACTTCCTGTTGACAACAGTTTTCTGACAGAAAGCGTACACACTCACTGACAACATGCCCAACAGCTCATTCCCATCAGACGTTTAAATATTGCAAGCATCGTCCTCTTCCAGGCACCCAAGCTTGCATCCAGGAGATCATGCAGTGAAGGCAGTGGAGCTGGCAACTGTGATGCGTCTTTTGAGTGAGTAGCACCTCCAGCCCTGCAGTCCATGATGGACTGAATCTCTCTCCTTTGCGCGTTGTATTACAGTGAAAAAAATGACAAAAAAAAAGGAAAGAGGAAGGCAAAGGGAACAGGTAAAGCCTACCAGTTAGCCCAAACATCGGCATTTGTCTTAGATGTGCTCATCACTGATGGAAAGCCAAGACAAGCTGTTCAAAGGTTTTTGCATCAGGCCATTTCTCCTCCATTAGGTATCTTCATTTTCCTCTCGTGTACCAAGAAATCACTTGGGCTTTCACTATGAAACTAGTAACAAAACTAAATGGTACAGATTATTTACAAGAGCAAACAAAAAAAAATGTGGGAAAGAGCTTCCAGAAGTGGAGGCTGGTGACTTGCCAGGTAATGGTTAGAGACTAACCCAATTATAAGGGAGTCTTTACAGCAGCTTTGGACGTGATCACTTCTGTGATTCTGTTAAAGATTCAGCAAAAAAGTGGAGTTGGCCCATTCATTTCATTGTAGTTTCTAACAGGATTTTCTCAAACAACAGATTTCTCTTGCCTACTGTATTTGGTAACCAAGCATAAGTGAAATCAAATGCCCTTCTTGCAGGTCACGAAAATAGACTGATTCAAGCAAATGTTAGTCTCAAGCTCCTTTCTTAAAAGAAGCTTTGGGCCTACACTCTTTGGTCTCATATCATATTAGGCACATTAGGAGATCTATTTTCATATAACTGTTTCTTGATTAAGAAGACATATTTAACTGCAATTTTCATCCCTCCTCCTTCAGCAGCAGCTAGGGCAGAAGAAAATCGTTTATTCAAGAGGGCTTCCCAGCTGTGCTGTTGCTTCAGACCCATCATTTCTCCCCCAAGGTGCCCCCAGGCGCCTGCTGCACAGTCCTGGCTTTGCTCGTGCAGACGACCAGCAGAGGGTAGGGGATGCCTGACAGGTGCATAGATCTCAAAACCCTTTTTGCCACAAAATGCTGTTTTTTCAAATAGTGTTGTTCCCATCTGTGTAACAGTTTGCACTCTGCATCTTTAAAAGTAGGCATGTAAAACTGGAAAGATTTTGTAACCAGGATTAAATATCCACTACCTTTAATTATTGCACAATTAAAATAATAATGGTAGGCTTTTTTGACTAATCAAATAAAAATGAACATTTAATTGAACATTTCATGAATGTTTCATATCAATCAGGAAATAAAATACTCTTGAATTTTTATTGCAATATTTGCTTGTGTTACTGAGAGCTCTTTAAGGCATCAACGAATGTAACAAACAAACCCATTTATTCACAGCACGTTTGCCCTCACTAGGACTGAAGGGTGCACAGGAAAACAGAAAATGTTCTTTGGGATGTCTTAATAAAAATACATGCAAATAATTGGGAAAACAAGAACAGCAGCATATAACAGTAGAAAACTTCTAAAAGAAGCCTAAATTGTTGCTGGCGGGTTTTTCCCCTAGTTAAATAGACAGGTGAAAATTCCCCTTTAGGAAAGTGCATGCAGAGCATGCAGGGTTTTTGGAGGAAAATTATTGTACGGGCTGGTTTCCAAAAATACTGTGGCTATAAAACATAATTAAATGGCAAGTATGTGAATAACAAAAGTTAAAATCCCTAAGAGTAATGAGATTCATTTGATAATTGTATGAATGCAAGATAAATGTTGTCCTTTTAATTTGTTCTCTGACCACTGAGGACGCAGATTTATGGACAACTTTCCAGCAGCACCTTGATCTAAACAGTGACTGCTCTGAGGTCGCTGGTTAATTTGCTAGATTATATTTCAGATGGATTAACCCCCCAACCCAGCTCACCAGGCAGCCACAGTAAACGCATGTGTTCATACAGGGAAAATATAAGGGGAGAGAAAGAAAATAAAGGTGAAAGGACAGATTTTCTACAGACATAAAGTACAGCTTTCCTCCTTTCCTTTTTTTTTTTTTTTTTAATTAAGGATGCTCAGATTCTCGTGCAGTCGCATGACGTTTAGTGCTGGAGAGCTAAGAAACACAGCAAAGGAACAAGACTTGCAACAACATCACAAGCAGGGGTGGCACTGAAGTGTTCAGTCTGCTCGGCTGACAATCTCTCCAAAAAATGCTAATGCAGCCATATTGTAACCTGCCTTATGGTTCAGATAATCGATTTGAAATGGGAAGTGATAGATGAGAGCCCCATTTGTCACATCTTTCCCTGCAGAGATGTGAATCAAAAAACCAGAACTCACCATTATTCACCAGGACATGGAGTGGACAATTCTTTGCTCTAAACCGCTGCACAAATTGCCGTATAGACTTCATGGAAGCCAAATCACAGTATAAAAACTCCACTGGGAGAGAAGAGGAGATGAACAAAAACAGAGTTAAGTCAGTTACAATGATATAAAAACACACTTATAGACATCAACAAAGACTCTTGTGGTAATGTCACCAGGAAAGTAAAGATTCTAAAAATAAACCACGTCCTAGAAGGCCCCTTCTCTCTCCTTCCTTCCTTCCTTTCTGTTTTTAAACTATTGATTCTTCGCAGAGCAAATATGAGGAATGCTGCTGGCAGGAGGTGAAAAAGGGTAAAAAATGGAGCAAATTTGTCCCAGTCCTACTGTTTTTTCTTCTGCTACCATTTAGGAAGAGGGGCTACAGCTCTTCGGCACTGAGATGATCAAGACATGAAAGCTGGAAATCAAATGGGGAGAGGAGAAGCCACATCGGGCACCACAATGTTTCCCTGTGTTTCTGATGCCAAATATGCTGCCCTATGGTTTTTTTCCAGATTATCTACTGAGTGTCTGTGGTCCAAACAGTGATGGAGTCTGACAACACGTTGTAAAACAAAGCTTTTTTGAGGCAGTAGGAAAGACAAGCAACAGCGTGCCCATACAGCGACTCATCCGATCACTGATAGCAAACATGGCATCGTAAGTGATGCCGTGGCTCTGGTGGACATCTGGGCGTGCTTGGTGTCTGGCTCACCTGGCAGCAACAATCAGTCACGTAAATGCCTTTTGAATGTGGGTAAGAGTCGCGCCGCCCCTTGGCTCCAGCACTGGCAGCGTGATTTGAGAGGATCATACCTCACATGGATACTGTGGGCGGCATCCTGCCTACGCTGCCGACATCGGTCAAGGGGCAGGGTGGCAGGGTGTAGGGGGTTGGCAGTCTGCCTATGCCAGTGATGTTGGTCAAGGGGCAGGGTGTCAGTGTCTCAAAATATATTAAACAAACACTGGTATGTTTTTATTTCCAAGAAAAAACGTCTCTAAGAAAAGCATCCATTGTCCAAAGCATTAGTCAGCCATTGACCTTCACTAGAACACTACAAAATTAATTAATTAAAATTTAAAAAGATTACTTAAATCCCCCAATAACTTTAAACCCATCAGGTCTGAAAATTCTTCTCCTGTTGCAGTTGTTCAGCTTTCACCCCGACTCTCACAGCACTGCTTCATCGGTTGCCTTGCCTTGCATGACAGCCATGACCAGGGTCATGAAGTGAAAACAAGCGGTGCCCCCCCACAACAGCAGTAGCTATCCCCACACAAACAATCCAAATTCTTTAGAAACTCTGCAAAGGGGAAAAAGAAAGAAAATTGTGACCTCATCCACCTGTTTTAGCCTTTTAGAAAGTACACATATTGCATGCCAGGCTTTTGGTTTGTTTCAGCATTAGCTATGTTTTAAGCAAGAAAGTGTGAGTCTCTAGCACAGATGTTGTTCTCTCTTCTGGTTCGCTACTTGTCGTGGTGGGACTCCAAGTCAGCTAGATGTTGTCAACTCCACCCCAGCCAGACCCAATACACTAGGGCTCTGAGGCGGATTTGCCTGAACCTCTTCCATAAAGTGAATTTTCCAAGAAAGACGGAAAGGTGTTTCAACTTTAGAAAGTCAAACAGTACTGAGCAACCTCCAGTGACTAAGTCCAGCAGAAAGACAGGAGAAGGCTGTACAAAGCATGCTCCCCTTGCTCACTGTGTCCCTGCAGGGTGAGTCCTTACTGTCTGGTTTAATTTCAACAAACTTCCAGATTTCCCGAGCTGTGGCAACCTCTGCACAGATGCCCAGTCCCCAAGACAATTTTGGCCCCCACAGCTGAGGACTGGGACTCCAGGTCCAGGGCTCCAGGTCCTCATTCCGTTTTCCCCCTCCCCTCTGCCCTCCCACCTCGCGGGCCGAGGGCTGCTCCCCTGTGCTCCATAGGAAGGAACCGCCAACCCCTTCCTTGCACATGGTTTCCCCCACCTCTTCCTATGAAAGAAACAGCCTTCAAAAGAAAGGAAAATTAAAGATATACAGTTCTTCACACATGCTAAAGAAAGCCTTTCTGACAAGAACATTAAACTGTTGGGTAAGCAGGCTCCAACGCAGGCTGCAATAAGAGACCTTTCCTGTTACTCTTTTCCCCGGTCCACCAGCGATGTTCACCAAACTGTTTCATCCTGTCATAACCGAGGCTGTGAGCTATAATGCCTCTTTATAATGTACAATAAGAGTTTAGGAAGGCCTGCAGGCACAACAGCAAGCTAAATAACAAAAGACAATCACAGCTCTTATTAAAATCCTTTACAGGAGAACAGTTCCTTCAGTTCCCTTCAGTTTTACACAATACAGGGCTTTAATAATCCTTATATATTTTGAACCTAGACAGTATTAGTCCTCTGAAATTGTCTTAGTGAATTTATATAAATTACACAGTGGCCTTTTCCGTTTAAAAAAAAAGAAAGCTTAGATTCTAGTTTTAAGATAATGTAAATACATTTTTTTGAAAAGGCTGTAAAGTCATACCAGTTCAATGACACTGACCCATGAATAACACTAGACAATTTCTTGAGCTCCCTGTAGACCTTTAGGAGGCCTGCAATTTTGTTTAATTTCACTGATGTCCTGCATCTGGATGTGGTAAGGAAATGCAAAAGTTATTAACTCCTGTAAAAGAAGAGAGTTGTTCAGGTCATTCATCTTGTGGCCTAGCAGCTACATAAACCCACATGAACAGTACTGTAATTGCTCAGATGCACAAAACCTGGTTGCACTAACTTATTAGTAACTAGTGCAACAACGAATGGAGTAAAGACCTGGCTGAAGCTTTATGCTGACTCTGCTGTTGCTCTGCTTCTCCAGGCAGCTCATCAAGGAAAGAGATTAGTGAAATCATGATCAGCTCCTTAGGAGGCAGCCACTCACACTGCCAATGGAGGGTTTTAATACAAAATATCCATCTTGGTACAAAAGGCATTGGACTTTCATTAGCTGCAGTATTTTGTGGCACAGTGCAAGGTCCAACCACATATTCACCACCCATATGGACTGTGGAAACATTATTGACTCTCCCGGATTTTGCTAATGACACTATACGTGCAAGGAAAGCAGGCCCCTGAGAACATTCACTGAGCTAAATTTTAATCTCTCCCCTCATTTGACCTCAGAATTGTCCTTTTCTGCATTGCCAACTCAAAGGTGGTTAGATAACCAGTGTGCCAAGGCGAGTGCTTTTCAGGCTGACGGGTACAATCCCATCCTTCCTGGGAATCAGCTTTTTGCTACGTCTGTCTAATCTCCCCTCCCTTAATTTTGTAGTTTTGCAGAGCAACTGCTGTCCTTCGTTATGACTGTACAGCGCCCAGAGTAATGTCATACTAGGCCAAGGCTATCATTACTAAGCTTATTTACTTGCTTACTTGGGAAGCGTGTCATCGTATTCAGTATTTGTAAAGCACTTGCCATCAAAAGATCAGAACATGCTTTGGAAACGAAAACAAACAAACAAATCAAACCCCAAACTTCTTTTTGCTCACGGGGCAGAAACATTAATGGCCAAAGTCCTTGTTCGTGCTTATTCGTGCATGGCGGCCCTTTGCCAGGGAGGCAGTCTCATTGGCACGAGCGCCGTGCCGATTGAGGTGCCGTTCCACTCGAGAAAGAGTGCCAAAACACGGCTCCAAGTCGTGCGCTGACTCAGCAGCAGGGCCATGAACAGAAACCCAGTTTCTTCTTTGTCCCGTGGTCCAGGTATTTATTTTTTTTTAGCAGTGTACTGAAGAATTACACATCTAGAAGCTAAGGACAATGGTTAGTTTTTAGAATTTTTCAAAGCATGCACAAATATACTAATCAAGCCATTGTTTTAAATGTCTTTTAATTAACAAAGACCAGTGTTTAATAATATGAGCAAATGACCAAACCTGATCTTGAACTAGCAATGTGACTTGAATCACTTTTCAGAAACAACAATGGCAAAAGGTTTTCTGTATGGGATAGGTATGAGCAAAAAAAAAAAAAAAGTGCAATAACAACAAGCAAACTGAAACATACGCCAAAATTAATATTTAGATATGTTACTGCTTACCTTTTTGGTTTCTCTGCCACTAGACTTCAAATTATTCAAGTACGTAACAATTGACAATAGTGGTCATTATGCTTTTGAGTTTAATAGTATGTTTTCAAAACCAGCTGGTTCCTTTAATTTGCTGTGTGCCATTAAGAATAAAAATGGGGAATAGAATCTATGTATAGAATATCTGCAGCTAATGCTACTGAAACACTCTGTGTTCTAACTCTATCCCATTTTATGTCTCCTTCTCCTATACTTCCCCTTGCTTTCAGGTACTTCTAGAATGAGAGACATGCCTGTATTTCTTTCTTCTAGTGGATATGTTCCTTGTTCTTACCTAAGTAATCTTTCTAATGAAAGCAAGTGAGTACATACTTGTCAGACACTGGCTAAAATATTCACTGTTAAAAATATTTTGCTATAATTTTATTGTAATTTGATGACTCGGTTGTCAGAAAGTTATTAGCTAATAAAATACAAGAGAAGCATAATTTCCCAAAAGACAGCTAGAGTTACTTATGCCATTATTCACATATGAATAGATATGTATATGCTGGTGCTACAATTGCTGCTTTGCCTAATTGCTTTCTTTCAAACATGTATCTGCCTGGTGCAGCATCTTTTCAGTAACAGAGAAGTTGGTACGATGCTTTTCAGGCTGCTCCTCAGTAAGGCCATACGAATCCCACAAAGGTATGCTGGCTGACCGCACATGACAACACTGAGCACCTGTACAGTTCAGTGCGTGTTCCTGGGCCGTGCACCCTCCGCTTGCTTGGTCGTGGTAACTGCAGTCAGAAGACCTGAAGGACAGGCACCCGATGGCTCCTGGTGAGCTTTCTGACACCATGAGCCCCATGGGAGCCCAGAGGAGCCCCAGCGTTAGGAGAGCCTGACACAGCCCCTGAGTGCTCACGCTCCCCCGAGTTTTCCCTTTTGGCTCAAATTCCCCATTTCTGTCCATCTGCTTTTTCACACCATCCTTTTTAACATCTAAAGTTCCCCTCCTTTGCTTTTCACGCCAGCCCAGTTGACTCTGATTGCACATCTCTTCTGTGTCTGTATCACAGAGGCATAAAAAGCATGAAATGGGAATTTTGGTCTACTATGGAAAGAAAATTCAGAAGCAAAAAGAATGGACAGATATTACAGTGAATGATTAGGGACTGTGACTTCTGACATATTCACTGATCAGCTGAACACAGGAAAATGCAATGTTCGGGCTCCTGCAAAGACTATGTCACTTCTTAGGTTTGATTTCAATCGGATTAAGATGAGATGGAGGCCACCTACCAACTACCACTTTTTCTGAATTCAACTCTAATTCATCACCTTGAAATTATTACGGACAGCTATAGCTCCACTTCAGCAGAAATCATAAGTCAGAGTCAACTTTCTTTTATTACTTATGCCAAAGCAGTTTTCCATCACGTTTTCACTTTGTTTCTGTTAGAAACACAAGTAGGGGATCCATTCTAGGGAAAGCTGCTACTCTGCCCAGAGCAGGAGGGAGCTGAGAACTCGCAGTTCATGGTAGAAAGAGGACTACAGAAAGGATTGCTTTGCCTGTTCCCATCTATCCAGTCTCTGAAGATACCAGCAGGAAGAGTTACTTCTCCAGCAAGGCACAAAGAATGGTTCCTAGATAAGGTAATAAAAAAATGGTGCTCAGTAGTCACATGTTCATGCTCAAAAACACACTGCAAAAGCTCCACACAGGTGCATTGTTCTCTGGCTTGTTGTATCTCCAGATGGGGCACTGAGGAATTTGGCCTATCGTCTGCTGTTCTGCCTCACAGAGTTATACTTTGGCACCTGGACAATGCAATGGAGATGTTGTTTATCAGAAAGTGCTCTTAATGAGGCAAATATCTACCATCTGATAGATGCTGCATTGCAGAGCTAGAAAAGCTCTGTCAGCAAGATGGCAGGTGGAAATGAAGTGGAGCAAACCCCAGGAGAGAAAAGGCATGAACATAAAGCAGTCTTGACTGGAGCTTCCTTCCCTTTTGGCACTACACTGTCCTTGCTGACACTAATAAACAGTGGCTTTGGCTGGTCCAGTCTTCAGAGACAAGCTTGGTATCTCCCTTCTCCTGTGGCCCTCTCCCCAAAGTAAGGTGTCCCAGAATCAACTCATCTTTCTCAGCAATCTCTGCTCACCTGCTTACACATCTTCCAGCCAAAACAGAAGTTGTTCTCAATCAAAACAGGACTGCCAAGGGAGGGGAATGAACTTTGGGAAATTCTGACCAGCTGAGCTCAAAACTGTGGCCATTACCTGACAACACTGTGAGTGGAAATGCAAAAGCGCTTCTAGGCTGCTAACACAAACCTGGGGTTTATCAATCTACAGACTGGGTATGTGTGGAAGCACACAAGCCCCCGTCGACAGAAAATGACTCCTGTTAACAGAATTTTCCTACGTTGTCTGGGACTAACACAAGGGCCGCGATGCAAGTTTTGCTCAGACGTGCATGATGACAGAACACTGCATGCTATTCAGGACTATAAGACGCTTACTTTAAAAGGACTTCTAGGGAAACAAAAACAAACAAAAACCCACAGGTAAATAAGGCGTGTACCAGCCAATTGCATACTGAGCTGTACAACGAGAGACAGTCATCATAAATGCAGGAAGCACAGCATCTCCTATTTATGCCGTGCTCCTGCCCTTGTGCACTTGATGACCTCTCTGGCTTCTGCACCACAAGCACTCCAGAATCTCCCCCATTCTTCATTAGCAGCCAAGATTCACAGGGATTAAATATTAAATTGATTACTGCACAGAAAATCCTAGTATGTGCAATTGTACCTACGGCACTGGTTGACCCTTAATTCCAGCTGTGGTTATGGTGACAATTTGCAGAACTTTGGCTCCTAATCCTTCAAACTATTTTACATATGTGACTGTGAACCAAAATGTTGGCTATTGCCTGTTGTGCATCTTACAAGTTCCTCTCCAGTCTTCTCCTCTGTCCTTTATTAGTCTGAATAATTTTGTGGCTCTTTTTCAGATCACTGATCTTTCACAGACTATTCATAGAAATAATAAACCATGGCTAACTCTAGCATAGATTTACTGTTCAAGCTGATGCTTGTGATATGCCATTGAAGAAAAAGACAGATGGAACACATCCATCTGGCAAAGTGTGTGAGTGCACTGCCATGGATCAAAATAGTGAGCATATTTAAAGACATAGGGTTTGGGTATGGTCATTAAAAGATACATTCACAACTTTAGTTAGACTAGTTTATCTACAGCCTTCCAGCAGGCGAGTGAGAGCACCTAAATTCAGCTGCTCCTTCTCTGAATCATCCATTCTAGTGCCACTAACTTCAAAGCCAGTCTAAAGAGATTAGCTTTCTGTGCTTAATGTTAGCCTTTGTGAACAGCCTCTGTGTGTCATCCTCCAGCCTATTCAGTGAAAAAAGAGCTCTGCATCGGTGTTCACGACATAAACAGAAATTCACATTGGGAAAATATTACTAATTCATGCTTTTTTTTCTTCCTCAGGATAGCTTGAACATTGTCTGCTCAAAGATCTATTGTAAAAAAAGGCATTTCATGGTGCCATTTCTCAACCAGGTAGCTTTAATGTACTGTACTAAGAGAAACGGGGGAAAAAAGACTTCAGCTTTCTGAGAAATGATTTCTCTCTCAGAGGTGGAAGAGTAAAATAAAAAAGAAATTTGCTCTTGGAAACTGAGCACTCTGGCTTAGCAACTTTCAACTTCCACAACACAAGTGTGTGGCCTAGTCCAGTGATCCTTTAGCTTGTTAAATTCAGCAAACACCCCAGTAGCTCTTGTGTACTGGTTAATCAAAATAAGCAAAATTCCAGGGTAAGAACAGTGTTTCAGCTCCATCACTACCAGCAGCTCCCATTACTGCCAAAATATCAGCTCATCACAGGATAGCCCCCTGAACGGCTTCTCAGATCAACTTGCCAGAGCACTGGGACGTAACAGCCATATAAAAAGGAGGTAGTCCATGTAAAGCAACAGAAATGCCCATGCATGACTCTGATAATTGCACCACCAGGTAGGATGTTATTTAAATATGCTACCATTTTAGCACAGTTCCTGCTTTGCTTTATAATATTTGATATTTTCTGTTCAGCAGGCACAGGGCTTGAAAAGAAATAAGCTGCAATCAACTTGTCAGAAGAGTAACCTTAGGAGGTGGTGGCAGCAGGACAAGAGCAGTGGGATCCATAGCCATCTCCCAGGGTGAGAAAGGTTATCTCAGCTTCTCGTGGGTAAAATTTCCTCCAGATTATTGATGGGGGAGGCTTTACTTTTTTAGAATAGGAAATGCAATAACGGACACACACAAAATTTCCTCATATGCTTGCTGGAAATTAGATGCCACCTCCCTCCTCCTCCTCATGATTTTAGGTACTCATCACCCAGGTTTCTGACTGCAGAGAGACAAAGTCCTCTGATATCCTCCCTTGTTGCTATGGGAAGGCGTTGTTTTTACCCCACTAAACAACTGTTTTGGGAAACCCTTCTGTCATCACTTCTAGTATCTACTGGTGTGCCTTCACACAGGTTGAAAGGAAATACAATTTTGGCAGCTTCATGGGCCCATTTAAAGGCCTGTGGAGAAATGGTGGGAAAATGACATGGCCATACCAGTTTCACTCTGGGGCTGACATTTGGCAAAAAACATGTGTTGCAGTGGACATGCTTCTCGTACCTCTTTTTGAGGATTGAGGAAGGCAGCTTTGATCCCGTTCACAGCTAAGTATATTTTCTTCCCTCCACAGGGACCAGAAAGAAGAGGACAGGCCCAGGTAAAATCCCTCTGCCTCATGGGGACAGAAGAGCTCACAGTGAGCATCTGAAGATTCATCATTTATGGACAGAAGAGAAGATGGTTTAGAATACCCTCATTCCTATTACACATGCTGTCAGATGTATTTTCATCTTGCTCCCTGGTGAACAGATTTTTATATTAAATTTCATCACTATATTTTGTGAATTGCAGATATGTTTCTTTTTCTTCTTGGGTGACATTCACTCCTTGCAGTGGCTTATCTCTACACTGTGACTTATATCTCAATTAAAACCTCAAAATATATGGCACATACGTGACACGCACATTACAGTGTCCTCCTATTGACACTTTCCATTGGGAATGAAACTCAAGTAAAGAGCTTTTTGGAAGTAATACAGAGTCAAGCTACTAAAGAAGATAAAAGTCAGCAAGGCTTTTACAAGATGACAAAATGAAAATGTACTTCAGAGCAAGCTAGGAGCATGAGTCTTCCTAGAAAAGATGCTGAGTCCTCAACTGATTTAAACTGCTACAGTTCTGCAAAGTATATGGAGCTAGCATTTGTTTCCAGTTTCTCAGCTCTGGACTTGCACATTCCCAATGCATCTTGGGTTGCATAGCTTAAAAGTTAAGATATCGAATCACTTGTATAATTTGATGATCAAAGACACATACATGCATATGAAAGAGTACCAGTGAGGACAAAAAAGGCCCAGTGATCTTTTGCTGGCAGCCTTCTCCTTCAGAATATTTTATTAGATATGTACCCTGACTACAACATGCACCAGCATTCCTCTTGAGCTGTTCCCCTCTTGACTTGCAGAATTTCTTTTCTATATGAACAGCTTACTGTTCACAAGCAAGTGTAATTTATTTATTCAAAACATTTTCTCCAAGCTAGCCAAACCCTACCAAATTCAATTTAGTTTTAAATTAGCTACCTTGCTCACATCTTTACACCCCTAAATCTTGCTTCCCTCAGCCTCCCTAATTTATTTATTTTTTAATATGAGAGTCAACTTTCTTCACCTTATAAAATAAAAAAGGAAGTCCTCACATTTCCAATACATTCATTTTGGAGAGAGAATCAACATGAGCTTCAGTTCAGAAAGTCAGAGTTTTGCTAAAACAAGGCTACCTTAATTACAGGCAATCCTAGAGCCAGAATAACTGTAGACAGACTTTTCATTTTAGTTGCTACAGTAATGAACCTCCAAATCCAATTAGCCTGCTTTTGGGCTGAAATAGCTCAGTGCTGATGATACCCCACTTCCCACAGTGGCCCGGAACTGAGCTGGGTCGTCGTTGGTGCAGGTCTGGCTTCTCCTGTCCTCTCATGGATGTAATTGTCAAGAGATGTGAACTGGCTTGTAACCTTTAGTCTTTTAAATTTTACCTGCTATTACTGATTTTTAAAAATAGATTAAGACCTTCTGTGCTATTTTACGGCAAGTATCAAAGGTTTCAGTCAAAACTCAGAATGCAACCCGTATGTCCTAGTCTGCTGTGCAGGAGCTTCTTTCCATAAGCCAATATCAAACATATACTTGGAGATCTGAAAAAAATCCCTTCCAGTAGGACTGTTTGTCAGTACACTGTCTAGCCATTTCATACATAAAATCAACTTTCAATTCCTGGCCAGACTTTAATACCAGAGAATCATTATGTGATGGCAAAACAACTCTCCCATTAGCTACATTTCCTGAAAAGAACATGTATTTTCTGAGTATAGCTGCTCACCATTTCAAAACCACCAAAATAAAAACCTCCAGTGTGAAGAAGTATATTTGTAATAAGCTTTGGTATTACCACGAAAACACCTCACCAAATATTCTGCTCCACACCCTCTGAGGTAACACTGTGAGGCTGATAGTGTCTCTGCTTTGTAGTACTTCAAGGACAAAAACCTTGCAGAGTCGAAGGAAATAAGACAAAGAAGAGAACGATATTTCCAAGCTCCAGGCAAGAATGACTTTGAGTTGTCCAGAACACAACGTCTTTTGCTCTAGACATGAGAACTATCCACAACACATACTTCTGCAAGCACTACCTTCCTTTTCCCCAGAAGTTTTATGCTTTGCCCCCGTGTCAGCCCTAGCACCCATGCAGCAAGCTTAAGCAGCTCTCAGATCCAGCTTCAATCAACTTTTTTTTCTCCTTTTTCTCTTTCTTTGGAGATAGTCTTCACATGGACCAGTGAGTCACTCGTCCCTTCTGGCAGCAGAGGCAGCAGAGCTGGTGGAGGGGAGGCAGCAGGAGCAGGCAGCTGGGGTGGAGGAGATGCGAGAGGCAAGTGCTGCCCCTTCCACCAGTCGTGCAGCTTTAGGGCCAGGTTAGTCACAGCTAACCTGGTTTCTGATCACCCGGTGAGGAGGCTGCTCTTCCCTCACATCCCTGCCCCTCTTCGCTCCTTCCACACAGGTCTGCTGGTGTAACTGCTTGCCCTGGCTCATGCCAACCTATACCTGGGATGTTATCTATCTGGGCTATGGTAAGGGAATATAAATAACCTTGGGTAGCAATGCTGTCATCCTTTCCCACTCCTCCAAGAATCAGGATGCATAGGCTTACTTTTTCCTTTTCTCCAGATCTGACACTAGGCTGTTTCTCTTTCATGCTTAAGCAAGCTTAGGTCTGCAGAGGGCTTCTAAGACGTGATTCATCTGACCCGTTTCACAAATCTAGTTTAAGATGAGATGAATCACGTCCTACAACTGTTTATTCCGCTCCACAGACTGCAAAGGGAGCTTGGGGACACTGACTCAGATTTAAACCTCTGCATTATAAACCTCAAAAATTAGGTGATTTGAATCCCAGCGTTCAGTTTCAACTAATAATGAACAAACAGAGAACGAGAGAAAAATCAGAGCACTGGGTATGCATGCAGATGACTCAGTGTTATTCACCATACTCAAGATTAGGAAAAAAAAAAGAGAGTGAGAACTTCCAGGAGGATCTAGCCAAAGGCTCACAGATAGCTGGGTAACACAAAGAAAATTCATGCTGGAAAAAGATAAAGAGTCTTGCAGGGAGTGTTTAAATTCTTTACATATTGTGAATGCCTCTGAAATAACTGTGACTTCTCAACACAAAAATTGAGATATCATTGCACACTCTAATTGACGAACACATCCTGAGAGTCAAAGAAGGTAAAGATAATTGTGGTGGTTGGGTTTGGTGTCGCTATGTACGTACATGCACATAACTGACACTGAGCTTAAGCAAACTGCAAGACATTACCATTTCTAAAATAACGACAGTATAGCTATGCATCCCAGGTGAGAACTGGCAGTTTTGCTGCTGCTCTATAAATCACACAGCTCTCGCAGCTACTAATCTGCTGCAGAGATCTTACTAGCTAGCAAAGTGATAGAAGAAAGAAGTGCAGAAGAATAACATGCCAAGAATAGAACCAGAGTCTCTTGATTGCTGCTTCAGAGGCTGCCCTGTACGCTGGACTCCACCTCCTTTCTCTTTTTACTTCTACACAAATAGCTATTTCTTATTATTTTCAGGGATGTATTCATATAAGAAAGGCTTTTTTTTTTTCTTTTGAGATCAATTCATCTTTAGGAAACTTTAGATCTCCCTCCCAATCCCGTTTTGTTACTTACTTTGCTATTCTTCTTCTCACCTCCCCCCCCTTGCTGGTCCTCCAGAACTTTCAACATGATCACTCTAATGTAGTGTCCCTATTTAGCAAGGGGCTCTAAAGCAATTATCTTTCATAGCAGTTCCCTGCTAATGCTGACCTGGAATTTCAGGCAATGTAAGCCAGAGCTGCTGAGTGAGATGCCACAGGGTTCTTCTCCTCTATTCTCAGTATTCAGTGCTTCTGGTATTTTCGTTCTTCTTGAAGGCAGACTGACTTTTGGACATCTGAGTAATTCCTACTCTTAGGAGTGTGTATCCTGTGTATTGTCCAGTCTCAACTCATGCTGATAACTGTTTTCATTAGACAGTTTGTGGAAGTTCTTCCTTTCATTAGAAAAAATATCCCTGGGAAGGCTATGTCCATCTGGAAAGGTTACACTTTCATTTGGGGACTATTTAGGAAAGAAACAGATACTTTTAACTGTATAAAACCCCCTTTTCAGGAAAAACAAAACAAAATAACCTTTCTAAAGATACAACTTGGGGAAGGTATCAGGTGAACAAAAAGTGGATAATTAAGTCTTTCTCCCGTTCAAAAATCTGGCTTGTGCATGACAGTCTTTGCCATTGCCCTTTACTCCAGCTCTAGAGAAAGGACTAACTGTACAGATAAGTCTTTGCATTCCCATTCAGTCTTCGGACTTCCTGGAGATACTTTCATCAGCTAAACTCATTTAAAAAAAGTGTTGGTCAGATACTCCTCCAGGTCTGAATTTCTCACCTGCAGAAGGGGTGCAAGGCACGGAGCAATGCGTCAGTCGTGCTACAGTGACGGCAGCCGAGCTTGCTGGATTGGTCAACAGAGATGTATAGCTAAGGTAAAAGCATAACATGTGTATGAATCTATCTCTGTATGCATCTGCTCTCTAGGTAGCAGGGAGGAAACCAGCAATAGGTAGAAGAGTCTGTCTTTTTTGAGGCAATAGTCACAGTACTGTTTTTTTCCTTTGGTGCACACCCTGCAGGGACAAGCCTTTAAGAAGGGTGAGGGAGAAAACAGATTCTCGTTAGTCTGCTTATACACAAGTATAACTCAAATATAGGTAAAATGGATTTTTTTTTCCATTCCTTCACCTAAGAAAAATAAACTCAGAAAGACAAACCTCTTTTAAATTTTGCATCCTCTGCAGGGAATTAATAATCTCTGAAATTATTCTTCCTACACTTTCTGATGTGTTGTCAGCACTTGGTTAATGAAGAAGCTAGGAATTCTACTCACCATAGATTACTATTTCTGCTTAATGCCAGACTAGCATTTTTGGGGAAGATGACCCCCCACATATTGGCAAAGAGATCAGATGATAATAACTTTTATGCAATTGAACATGCTATTCTAGCAGACTACCTTTAACAGCAGGTCTGGATCTGAATGCTACCTTTTGAATACATTTTGAATTGCTGCAGAGCCCCAGATTAGCAACGCTGCAAGATCAAAAGGCTCTGATGCAAAATTTTGGTGCAGCATGCCGCAACATATAAAAACCACACTGCCTGTTTTTAGCAGATTCTCACCCACCATAGTGCCTCCTTAAGTCTATGTTTAGGGCTCAGCTCAACTCACACCTGTGGAGGGCTGAATCTGGCCTCCGATGCCACGGTGCTGGGTAGGGTGGTGGGTCCCCTTCCCACCTCCCCTCCTTTGTCCAGGAAAGGGCAGCACGGCTGATCCAGCACCCATCTGGGAAAGTGTGTCAGCTCTGCCTGAGGGAAAGCGGGGAGCAGGACCACAGCGAGACTCAGAGCGACCACCCCGCCCCAGCTTTCTGCATGGGCAAAGGGGCCGTGTGCTTCCTCCGGTTACTTCATAAAAGTGACACAGATCTCCTCGACCACTATTTTTGGGGCCAAAGTAAATTTGGTTAGCTGTGTATAAAGATCTGGAACAACACATTTTTAATGGGCAGGTAGAGCACTAATTTAAGGGTAAATTATTATATTTGGGTTAGCAGCTTGGCTGCTTTGTTGTTTGGTTCTTTCAGACTACTTGGATGGGAGCCATCAATGCTCTGTGATTTATCTCTATTTAATTTTTTCCACTTTTTCAGACCCTTGGCTGTTGATACTTCAATTTCTGGCAACTGCAGACCTTCACGCCCTGTTATAAGTTATACCCCAAGGCAGACATACTGCCATCTGCACTGTAATGGTGGTGGTAGCTAGTGGATGTGAAGAGGCAAATGTCCAGATGCCACTTGGGCTCTGAAGCAGCTTTAATGTACAAATGATGTTTGGATTAGAAATACCCCCTGAACCCAAATATTAGCCTCTCAGAAACATTAGGGTACTCTCCCAAGGGACCACTCCAGCGTGTACTCGACTTCTGCATATCGCTTGTCCTGACAGCTTTAATGGATGCAGAAAACTAAGGATTTTCCTTTGCCCAGTCTCCAAAATCATCAAAGGAGGAACCAATCCCCATCCAGTCATCCTTCAAACACACTCGCTTCACTTCCCTCGTCTTCCCTTATCCTCTCCTCCCAATCTCCATGCTCTCCAGAATAAATCTTCTTTCAGGAAGTTTGTGCTTACAACAAACCATCAGCTTCTGCTTTCCTGAGAAATATATCCCATTCCCAGCTGCTGGCAGCAGCTCTCCACCGGCTGCAGGCACAGTGCAGCGGCACAAGATGCTGCTGCATGTAAGAGCTGGGAGGCATCATCCCCTCTCCAGCAAGCCTGGAAACGATACAAGTCTTGACCTGAATTAAAGAGAGACAACTATATTTTAGGCAGAAATTACCCCAAAATCTTTCTAAAAAGCCCAACAAGGACGTAGCGAGGCAGAAAAAACCCATGACAATGGCTGAAGTATGCCCACACTTGTCGGATAGGCCTCCTGGCAAGAAGAGGGAGCCTTGCCCCACGCTGAGTGTTGCACAGATCAGCACCAGTATAGCCCATCTTTCTGACCTCCCACGTGACACAGGGCCTGACCCTACAGTTACTCATTCCCGAGTCGAACCTATAATTTCTCGATGAGCACAGCTTGATGAGCTATTAGCTAAGGGAAGCTAGCAAGAAACAAGGATGCCACTTCTTCTCCATGGGGCTAGTTACCTTGAGATGTGGAAAACCCATGTGGCCACAGTTGTATCTTCCTGTCCTCTGATGAGAACAGAGGACAACAGTGGTTATCTTGCGTGATAACCAAGGGGGTGGAGACTTGTTCATGACACCAATGGAGAATTTCTTCACTCCCTACTATGTGTCCTTGGATAAATATTTAGATTTATAAACTGCAAGTTTATTGGTATTTCCTAAGCAGAGGTTCACCTAACATTATCCAGGCAGAGTTCCATCTGTCCCTACCCAAATGGTTCTGTCTAATAATATATGTTCAAAGTTTCTGGACTTCACAGTGAGGAAGTTGTAATTTGCTCCTTTTTAATAGGCACAGCTAACTATAATACACCTCCAAACAGTCTGCGTGGATGACTTCCCACAGTATTCAGCCTTCATTTCTGTTTTAAAATTACCTTCCCAAAGAGAATGAGGTGACGCAGAAAGACTTCAGGCTCACTAACACCCATTCTCTATTAAACTGTTCTGAAAGTCATGAAGAAAAAGGTAAATCGATCATGAATATTTCCTATTTTTGAAACCACGGCATTCTTGTTCTCTGAAGACATCTCTTTGCTGTTGCCTCAGCTAAGTCAATGAGGAAGAAAGGGAAGCCTGAGCCAGAGAGAACAGAGAACAATTTAAGACATTTGGGCAACCTGGAATCTAATTTTGCTGGAGGGCAATATTCACTTTCCACATCATTTTGTTTTTGTGGAATAAAGGACTTGTTACAGCTTGGTAATGCTTTTTAGGAGATTTAAATTTCTAACAGAAAACAAACCCTTTAAGATGCTTGACTTGCATTGTTCCAAATTGCTACATTCTTCAGCTCTAATCAACCCGGTTTTGATCATTGCTCTTTTGAGTTATATTTACTTAACATAAGCAGAAGTTACACTGTCTCTGCACAAGCTGTGACTCACAGCTATGATTTTATACTACTTTAATGTAGGACTGTTTTCAAAACTCTCTCAAAAAAACTGTGTATGCAACTGGTATGTCAGCAAAGATTTTCAAAAAAATTTTTTTTTCAGAATTACTAATGCTGACACCTATTTTATCACTGGCAACCATGGCTACAACATCCAGCAAATAATTTCTTTACCTCAGTTGGAGTGAGCAGCAACCATTAAAAGGCAAAGAGTGTGCAATCAAGGTATGTGACTGACTGCTGATGACATTTCAAAAGTTACAAGTCATGTTTCACCCATGAAGTTCAGTAAAAGACATTTGTACTCCATGCTTGGAGCAGGGAGTCCTTCCATGCTCCTCTAGATTGACAGGGTTAGTTTGCCCACAACGAGAGCAGATTCTTATTCACCTTTGCCCTTGGCTACCTGACTACTATGCTTTGCAGCTGAAGTGAATCCACGCTTAGGAAGGTCCAGTGTATGCTGTTCCTTTTTTTCCTGGGAGTAGGGTCATGGTGCATTTTGCATAATACCTGGCAGGACAGCTGAGCCTGAAGCAGAAATCCAGCGCAACATCTTTCCTCCCCTGTGTCACTGCTCTGTTTCCCTCTACTGCAGTTTCATACTTGTATCCTTTCAGTCCCTCTTTAAAATCTGATTTTGCTTATGGTAAGGGAGGGCGTAAATTACACATCCCTCCTTCCAACTGAATTCTGTCTTCTGGAGCTTTTCAATGAAAAGAGGGGGAAGAGGATGCATCTGGTACTTACAAAACAGTGGGAGCAATCCTTCTAGTGGCTGGAAATACACATCTCAAGAAGAATGTGTGCCGTGTGTTAATTCCTGGCAGAAACATCTAATCTGTCACTTTATAACATTTTGTTTTAACTACAAGAGGGGGAAATAAGACCATGTTATTAGTGGGGAAGTGACAAAATTGATGACTGACACAAGAGAGAAACTTACAGCTGGTACTTATACAATTTAAAGAACATACCCGTGCTCTCTCAGAGGTTATCTGAATAACTGTTATACTCTGGTCAGCTTGTGATAAAGTCACTTATTAATAGCAGTCAGACTTGGAATCCAAGAATGCTTAGAGTTACTCTTTGTAAAAAAAAAAAATAGAAAAGAAATACAAGTGGTATTAATTCTGTAATGCACCTTGGGTAAAAAATCTTGAAAGCGGAAGTGCTCTGCAAAAGCACAAGCAAGATGGAAGAAGGAAACTTTAATTGCAAATGAAAATCCAATGGCTTAATACAAAGTTCTACCAACATAGCTCCAAAATCAAAGGCAGGTCAAACACCATGCCTGATTTAGTGGAACCTTAAAAGTACACTGGATCATACATAGATATTCCAACTTAATTTTCTTAGGATACAAATCAATAAGAAAAAAGTTTTAAAAATATACTTTTCTCAACATCACTCCACAACTTCTAGAAACAGCAGGAAAAGCTCTAATATTGTCCAAGTGACCAAAACTTATCACTTTCACATTTTGAGCAGATCTCACTCCTTTCAAACACTCGGAAAGAAAAACACAGACTGCAGAGCCTTATAAAAGACAATTCTAGAACAGCTGCTAATCATGAAAAGCCCTGACCTAAGTATGCAGGTGAGTCAGGAAAGATTATCACGCAACATGGATTCTGTATTTAAAACATCACACGATTAAAAGAGCCATACAAAAAGGTGCGATTTTTCCTACAAATAGAGAGATTCCCCTAGGCCCTTACTGCAGCTGCAGTTTAGTAGGATCCCTTTGAAGCAAAAGGATGAGCTATCGTGTGCGAGAACATCAAAGTAGGCAAATAACGACACATTAGTGTGGCAAATGCTAGGACTTTCAGTTATCTGTTCACAGCTCTGCATTTCTGCAAGGCAATGTGGATAGCATACCAACGTGTACAAGGATGACCCATATACTTGGTCCGTGATGATAACAAATGGTAAGACTATCAGATTCACAACAAAGCGTGGAACTGAAAAATTTCTAATTCAAAGTTCATATTATGTTACCCAATCTACCTGAAAAGAATGCAGTGGGAAAAACCATTAAGAATTTTGAAAAAGCATTAAAAAATCATCAGACCATGCAGAAGACATATCTGTAACTTATGAGCTATTTCCTGGCCACTTATCACATTTGTTCCAGCAGTCTCTGTCCTCGATCCATTAAAATGCAGCATTAGCTGGAGAAAGTATTCAGTACTATTTGAGTGTTTGCGAGCTGCTTGAACCCGAGGTTTCAAAGAGTTTTGTAAGCAAAATTGCCAGAGTTTATCAAGAAGGGTAAAATGCAGCAAAATAATTATATACATTTGTAATTAATTCTTTCTCTACTGAAATGCTAAAATTGATCTGTGACAAATAATTATTAAGAACTTTTATGAGTGAAAATACAATGGCAATTTTCTAAATTAATCTAATGGCTGACTTACTTTAATTAGGGGTAAATTACTTATTGCAAGTTCTTTAATCACCTTCTATTTACACAAGGGAGCCCCAATCTTGGTTGAGCTATAGAAATCACTGCAATAATAAACAATAAGAGATGTTATCTAATCTTATGGTTTTGTCTGGGTTTGTGGAAGAGAAAGCAAAAGAGCTGGAAGACTCTGATTTTTATTTTACTGTATAAGGTTACATACAAACAACCTATCCGCAGTTAAAGTTAGGAAGCATGGAGTGAGCAGACCTTCACAAATCATGGGTATATCCACATGCACTACGGCATATCCCTTCATAAACTCATCAGCTTCTACTTCAGAAATAGGTCTTTCCTCTGGTAGTTATGGGAAGCCTGATCCATAATCTCACTTCTCCAGCTGATGGGAAACTAACTTCTAGCCTAAACCTTCTCATGGCTCGTTTATACCTCATTGTTTTTGTAAATTGCCTTTACTGTAAATTTATTTGTACTGTTTTTATTATTTGCCCCATTGACATATCCACAGGCAGCAAGAGTATCCTCTCTCACATTTAATTATTTTTGGACAAAACCAGCCAAGTTCATTCAGCCTTTTTTTGTTAAAGCAGACTCTCTGTTTACCTCGGAAAGCCTTCTCTATTTCAGTTTGTGTTCACTTTATTGAACACGCAGAGCAGGACAGTACTCTGTATTTTAGGTGGAATTACACCTAAGTTGGTACTGATATTTCCTAATTTCCTTTGGGTATACACCTCCAAATACGTCTTAGGATCATTTATCTTTTTCACAGATATATGAAAGCCTAAGCCGCTACAGCAGTGGCTTATCTTTGTCACCTTTAGTCACCCTAATAACACTGAATCCACCGATGTCCCCTTTTTCCTCAGTTATTTTTAACAGATGAGCTTCAAGTTTATAGCTGAAAACTTATGTTATGGCTCAAGGAAGCCTTTTGATACCAGACAGATGAAAAGCATCTAGGTATTAACACTTTGCTGCTTATTAGCACAGCTTACTTCTGCTGAATTTCACTGCACCACCCAGAGCTTCATTTGAGATGATTAAAATTTAATATCAAGACATTAAACTAAGCCATGCTGGAAAATCTGCCATCAAAATTCTTTTAAGTCTCATCATACCAATCCAGGGAAAAATCAACTATGACAGGCTTGGAAAAGTTCACATTTAAATAACACTCTTTGTCCTCCATACAGGGCATATAGAAAAAGTCACCACCGAATATCACAGTGACTTTTTAACAAACTACCCCTTCTTCTTTGCTACATCTTGGGGAGAATATAGGAAGCAAAATGGGAGGACAGAAGAAAGGGCAGTATTCTGAGGCAAAGGTTATCTCACCAAATGGAAAGAAACAGATAAAACGTGCCAAGAATGCAAAAGAAGATCAAGACAGTTTTCACAATATATGATAAGCTATAGTAATGTGAAGAATACAACAGCGACAGTTAATTGGGCTTGAATTAGTTGGAAGAAGGTAAATCAGACAGCAAAGTTTTCAACAACTTTTTCTCAAAAATGCTTCAGTGGCCATGAGGAACTATTAGAAAAGATAAGCATGGAGAGGGTTGGGCTTTGGGGGGCGGGGTTTGGTCTGGATTTGTGTGCAACAGAGGTTTCTTTCTTTGTTTTATTGCTTTTTTCAAATGGTAATGAATGATTTTAAAACTTCTTTCAAGTTTTGTCATGCTACAACATGTAAACAGCACCTAGCTCTTGGAGGGCTGCACCGCTATTTTTGACTTGCATTCTAATCAGAGGAGTCAGATGCACCATCCCAGCCACAACCAGCATGTGGTTCTGTAGCTGCTCTGGCCTGGCCGATTTCCTGGCAGCAAACTCCAGTCCCGGAACTACGTAGCCATGAGAATAAACCTTACTGTCCTGACTGCAAACATCTTTAACATACTTTTATTTTTCCTGCCTTCCTGTTTGATAAACTATATTAACACAAGCCTATATTATATTTCTACATATTTTTGTACTTCCTTCTTTGTCATTATCGTACCCTGCCCTACCAACATGTATGTCGTATCACAATTTCCATTGATCCATCGCATCTCTTTTGACTTGTGATTTCTTTTTCTAGTGTCCTATCACATCCTCCTCTACCACACCCTGTTTCAACAGGAGAGTGAATTGGCAATTCAAAGTTTCTCTGCTTATTCCTTCATATTTTGCACCTACCACTGAAAGCAAAATTTTTTTCCAATGTTCAGATAGTTCTTGCACTGGTGCTCTGTGCAAGCTTGCTTGACTTTACCCAGAGTGGGTAATTGCAATCCATCTGCCCATGACTGATGGCTACATCTGCACCATGCACTTGCTAACTTGTGTCCTACTTCCTCCAGCTACCTGTGAAGTCAGATAACCCTCTTTTGGCCCTAATCTCTGTCCTATTATTTAAACACACATCTTGCTATACATTTCTTCTCCAGAATCTGCCAGACCTGAGGGATCTCACAGCAATCAGTGGAACATTAAGGAGGTCATCACCGTCCCATTGGACCTGTGACCAGTGGTCTGGACAGAAAAGCTTGCTCTGACCCTCCCCACTCGAAGTTCATGGATCCACTCCTGACATTTTACAGCATTCACTAGACACCAGTGCTGTCACTGGTGCACATGTTCTTACTCTGGCATAACGCTTATGGATTTGAAAATGCAGGGCATTAAGAGCAATTAATTAAGATTAACAGCAAGTAGGCTGTGTGTGATTTTTGTTTTCTATTTTTTCCTTTAATGATATTCTGTTATGTTGGAAAGCATTTTAATGAAATGCATACAGGAAACAAGCCGAAGTTGCCTGAAAATTAGAGTTAATTATACATTAACTGCAAGTCTTGTATGCAATGGTCTGAACACAGTACTTAACACGTTTATCATCAGAATGTAATGATAAAAACAGAACAAAATGTTTTTGGTCCTTCTTACAGTTGTATAAAAGCATGAATTAATTGGCTTACTAATAGGTGGAAAGACAGTATTGGGGTATTACTCTGTGGGTATTCTTTCTGTTTCCCTTTTATTTCATTTGGAACACCTTTCCAATACACGCAGTTCCTACTGAAATGAACAGATATTTTACAGGATAGAAAGAGCAGATATGGATAGGATAAGAAAAATAACATGCAAATCTGGAAAAAAACCAAAGCAAACCACTTTGTTCTCTAAAGAGAAGTCCGTAGCCCAAACCCTACACATCAACTTCGGTGCTTTGGAGAGGCACTTTGGCTTCCTGGTGGTCAAAGAAAGATGGCTGGCTCTTTCAAAGGAAGCTCTGGAAGGTGACCTTCCTTCACTGACTGTATCAGAAATTCAGGAATCAGAATATTTGCCTAGATGATTAGAATAAACAAGTATGACAGGAACAATAAAAACATTTCTATCTCCCACTTTTTTCGATCATGATTCTTGGCAGTTATGTGGAATTTGTTAGTACTAAGAAAGTAATTGAATAACCCAGTTTTACATTTGTCAGAGGTATCTTGAAGAGTAGTAGCTAGCAATGTTACTGTTTTCTGTAAAAGCAGGTGTCCAGATATAACGAAAATTATCCACGAAAGACTGCATTCTTTGCGCCTGTCATTCTACTTCTACTATGATGCTGAAAAATGAAACTGATTTACCTGCTTATCTATCCCAGCCTTTGTTCTTTTCCTAAGAACCCATTGACCCATCTAACTATCTTGGTCTATATCTTTTCTTATTTGCATCATAACATTTTTCTCAGAGACTCAGTGAGCTCATTAATTTATATTTCAGAACTAGAGACACCTCTTTCAGAAAGGTAGTCTATTTTGATCTAAGCCTAGACCAGATGAAAAATCCATCTCTTCTGGAAATTTTTATTCTATTTATTATTCTATTGTTATTAAAGCTGATTTCTCATTTGACCTTGTCTGCCTTTAACTGAGGGACATAGGTCGGATAATACCCGCCCCCTGAGTTTTCAGATCTAGTTCCAGTCTTCACGGGAGACCACACATCATACAATCCCCTTTATAACCACTAGAAATGTTGTATTACAACTAGTTAGTTTTCAACTCTCCCTAACATGTTCTTAATTGCTTTTGTTATGCTTTTTTTTTTTCCCCACTGCTGCTAACAGCCCTTTAGTTTTAGCACCTTTTGCATTTTTTCTCTTAAAATTTATGACAATGGACTGTGCTATTCCAGGAAAAATCTACAGGGTCAGACAGAAACTGAACACAGATTTTTTGCCTGGGGTCTAAACTGGCAGGATGAAAGCTGGCTCTGGTCTGGAATTTGATGTAGAGCTGTGCATAAGCAAATACACTTGGCAAATACTTGGGTAACACCTAAGTTTCCCTGTAAGGCACTTTCTCCAGTTGTTCAGTCATTTCCTTGATCCACCCTTACACTTTCCCCAGTTTTTCCAATACCTTATGTGTGTGTATACATACATGTACGTACACACATATATATTTTGTTGCATCAGGACTGATTTTCGGAGTGTCATTAAAAAAGGTATGTATATTCACAGTTAAGGGTTTTAATGTGCTGCTCATTTTTCGATTTTGCACAGCACTGCACAAAGTATGCATTCTTGATTTCCTTAATCTAAGGGTCATATTTTTTTGATCCAATTTTGTTTTAGAGTTGTTGTTTTTTTTTTTTTTTAGGAAAAAAGGGATTAATGCATACGATTAACGGGAGTACATAGAAAAAGAGTTAAGGCAAGTCCTTGACTTGCCTACTTACTTTTGTGCAGCCTATGGGCTATCCCAATTTATTAAGGTTAACAGTGAAATTATTCTAATGCAAAGCAAGCAATTTAACAGGTATGTAATTTGGGGGGTGAGGTTTTTTTTTCTTTCTTTTCCAGGCCAAACTGTAACTCTGCCAACTGGAGCCACCTCCCCCCGCCCCTCCAGAAGCCAATCACTTCCAGTGAAACATCAGGAGAGACCATTTCCTAGCCAGCAATTTGCATCAACACCATTCAGGCAGCTCAGAAGTAGCTGACCAGATTTTTATTGAGCTTTTCCAAGTAATGTACCTTGGCACGGGATCAAGCACGAAGAAGATATGAAGCAACTGAAAAGGAGAGGAGGTGACAGGGATTAAAATGGCAAACAAACCAGCATTAGTTGTGTCTCAGAGAGCTGCAGCAAATTTGAGTTTGGAGTGCCTGGATGCTACCTCCTTCCACACCTGGCCTAGCAAGGTTAGAGATACTATTTATTGAATGTTTTCTGCCCGGGGCAGTTTCTGCACCCATACTGAAGATGGGCACGTGTGCCCACTGCACTGCCCTGCACGGCTGCACCCTGCGCTGCCTGCTGGGTGCTGTGTGGGCCAAGCACCCTGCTTCTGCTGCGGAGGACCCTTTGCTCCTTCTGTCAGCAGGTATCAAACATGTCGACAGCCTCCTTTGCCCTTAGGACACCCAAACTGTGGAAGACTAAGGGAGGCTGTAGTGCAACTCAAACCAGTGCTTTTTGGAAACAGTGTGCTGTTACGAAACACAGCGAGAAGCTTGTTTTCTAGGAAAACGAATCCTTGTTAGATGAAAACTACAAGGAAATAGCTATGAAAAATATGTCAGAGCTGTACTGCAGGGTTTTAGTGGCATTTTCCTCATGCTCATTACTGAAATTAATTCATAAGACTTGCCACGATATGCTGATAGGATATAGCTGTAATACCTAAAGCTGTTGATAAGAATTCAAAACATGACAATCAAAATAGTTCTCTTTATATACGATTAGAACACTTATTTGCTTGTTCGATGCAAAATTAAGTAGTAAAAGCAACCAGGAGTTGGGAAGGCAGCCAAGCAATAAAATTCACTGATTGCCCAAATGCATAAAAATCATATCCACAGCTTTCAAACATTTTCTCAAAAGCAGAAAATCATCTCTTCAAGGTTACCAAACAACCTGGTTAGACAGGATGGTGAACCTGCTGTTAAACAGAAGACAAAGTTGGTCTGTGAGATGTAGCTAATACAATTACTGGTTGCTCAAAATAGCATGCATCTCCATAAATCTGTCTCTGATTAAGCTAATTACCAGAAATTATTCAGCAATGTCATTTTCTTGATTCTTCGATTACAACAGATATACAGTTGTGTGTTGAGGAAAAACATACCAGTCATATAACCCATGTTTTTTTCAGAAAAGATGCATTCTCAGACTTCATTTTGCTTTTCAACCGCTTCTTTCGTAAGATTACAGATCACTTCACCACAGCACGTCAATTTTCTTTTGTTCATACATTACAATCAACCACAAAAGGATCCAGCTTTCAAATTATATCCATTTCTCCTGCAATGCCATCATTCTCTCAAACTCAACATTGTCCAAACCAAGTATTAAACAAGTATTTATAGTAAGAGCGGAGTATAAACTGCAGAAATGGAATGAAGTTTGGTACACTCACAGGCAGACTTTCCAGTGCAAGGCTGGTATTTTCAATCTCTAGTTGTCACCAGAGGAATAAGAAGAACTATTTAGAATGTGGGAAAATAATATCTTACAAATAAAAATATTTGAATTAAGCAAATTAACTGCTTTTTCCATTGAAAGAAATCCCAACTAAGAAATCTGAATTCAGCCTCAGAGAAGGTGCTGAATACAACACTCTGCATTCCAGCCAGAGCTGGGTCAAAAACTGTTTCTTATCCCCACTGACTGGATCAAGGTCACAGCTGTGCATGCCAAATTCACATTGCTCTTTGTTATTATTATGTGTGACAGCTTTAGTCAATGCGAAGGACAGGAATTCAGGGCACACAGCATTCAGAGGGATTCAGTGCCTCGCTCTGGCAGGAGCTGTTGAAAATCCAAGCCATAAATCTGCCTTTGCAGGCTCTGATGAAGAAAAAAGTACTGCTGACAGGTCCAAAAAGTTGTTGAAATACTTTTCACAAGAGGAGTTGCTTATGAGACAAAAGGATGTCATTCCTCAAGCCATATGAATAAAATCTAACAAATATATGGCAATAAATATCTTCAAAAGCTTTTGTAAGTATTAACTAGCCAAAATTAATTTCACTAAAACTTCTACTTGACTCTTAAGTGGTTGGTTAAACAAAACAGCCAAATAAACCTCCTACCTGCATGCTTGAACTAGAGAATGGCTTCTGAAATAGATTTGATCCACATTAATTATTTAAAATAATAAAAGCATCATGAATTTTACCTACATATATTGAATGGACATTACTCAGCAATCTCTGAACTGTAAGAGTTGCAATAGTCCTTTTGGTTTTCAAATTGTGGTTCAGTTTTCCATATCATTGTAATTACTGCAGCTGCACTGCTGCCAACAAAATTCTAGACTCAAAGCTCTTGGCTATGACAGCACAACTAAGTAATCACCATGGGATACAGGGCTAAACTCAAACAGGTTTCTTTTTTATGAGCTATATACATGAGCAAAAGCTAGAGCATGTTTAAACAAAGCAAATCAATTCAAGTCAAGCCTCCCTACTTAATAGATTCACACAGCTTATTAAGATGAGCAAACATGCCTTAATGAAGAACACCCATCTTCGAGAGGAATAAGGCCTTGGTTGTACTATTTAGGCAGGGCAGGGCACAGCCCCAGTTTCAGGCTGTCTCAGTGCTCGGAGGAGCAAATCCACTACAAAATCAGTTCGCTGTGGACTCTTCACTCCTCTGCCCATTACTTTTAGTCCTACTTTGCTACCTAGTAGAGCTGTCGTGGTTATCTGACAACTCCCCGGTGGGTACAACACCTTTTGCAGGATGGCAGGAGTCATAGCTACAGTGACTTCATGTTCAGCTGGGCTTTTCAAATGACAGGATGGCTTCTTTCACTTCCCCTGCTGCAGCGTCTAGAAAATCACCAAGTACTTCAGAAGTTCCTAAGATGTAAACAAACACCGGCTCCAAAGGAAGATTTAAAGTAATATTGTTAGTCAGTGGAAACTACCACAATCATTTCCTATAATGAAAAGTCTTCCCTTCATGTATTTTCTTCCCACCCCAGTACACCTTGAAGAAGTTGTCAATGTAAGTTGGTCAACAATTGTGTCATCCTCAGACTGTGCCATCACCTCAGACGCTACAGGCTTTTTCCACTGACTTGTCAGTTGTAGGAAACAACCATTGCCACACTATGGCCTGTGAGTGGTGAATGCTGCTTAATACTGTAGAACTTTCAAAAAAAAAATGTACTCAGATGCATAGATTTGGAGGCAACAGTTCCAAACTGAGAAATTAGATTATACCAGACTTGGGTATGAATGTAGTTGGGGTATTCTTCTGCATTACGTCTTTGACAAGACACGGTTGGTTTTCCTTGTGTTTTTGCTGCAGTAGTAGTGACTATGGACAGCACATGCAATAGAAGTGTAAAAATGCTACCGTTTTAATTTGTAGCACTTAGCAACCTCTCAACCATGGTAAATTTGTTGAGATGATTGATTAGAGCTAACTGGAAGGTTCAAAGGCTCCAGAACGGGAATTGATTAGCTGAGAATTTTTTATCATGGGCACTGGGCATGGGTCCGTGGCTTATATACACAGACACAAATCACATTCATAAATGAACTACTTAATTAATTATGTACATTTTTACAGCTAATTACAAAAAACATACTAAGGAGTGCTTCATATTCCAAGGGATTTTGATCTCTATGAAAATGATGAAATATGGAATTGGTAACTAGATTCATCATTTACTGAAAAATTAAAAAGGAAAATATAGGAAAAGGAAAACAATTACTATACAATACTGTGGCTTCATGCAGAATCAACTCAGAATTTCAAATAGAAGATTCAGTTTGCCTAGAGTTTTTCCTGTTTATCATCTTTAAAAAAATGGCTATCTGACATCATCATTTACTGTGCAACAGTACATCTTGCAGTCATTCATATTCCCTCTCTGGTTGTGTCACCTCTCTGACTAAACAACCTGAAAATATATAATTATGTATGAAGAGAATTCAAATGGAGCAAGTGCTAATATAAAGTGGTATTGAATGACATTAGAAAGCTCACCAACATTACTGAACAGATTAAATTAGCATTTTTCCACAACATTAAGACTCTGTCACGGAATGCAGCTCACAGTACATGCCTTTCTCTATCTTTTATTCAAATTAACTCCGGGCTTTTCCTTGCTTTGTGGCTTTATCCTAATGGAGAATTATGATGGAGCAGTCAGTTGTTGCCCAGGTAATATCACTCACAGGAGTCCTGAACCCCACCAGGCAATCAAAATATGCATTGAATAAATAATGTGGTATCTGCCACATGAATGACTGGTTCTGTCATGCACAGAAATATTTTAATACATTCTTTATTTTCTTTTCTCCTCATCAGTCAAGAGATACTCTCTTGAGCTGCAGATACTTGTGGTTTTGTGGTTAGAGCAGTATTTCATCATGATCTACTACATCTAATACATCCATAGGCCACGAAAAGAGAACTTTTCAGGTACACACAGGTTGAATTCTGCAACAAGCTGCAAAGGTGCTATGCCTTATCTAAGACACAAACCCAGGTTCAGTCTATTTTACTGAAACAGAGACGTGTCACACCGTGGCACCGCAGTATCTTCCAATTCAAGCATTTTAATAGTGCTTAAACACAGTTGTTATCACTTGAATAGAAGTACCATATTTTTACTTGTATTTTCCTTTAGCCTGTATCAGTAAGCTCAATGCCATGTCTTACTGACATGTTTCTTCTTGGCTGGCTTTGGTTTTTTCCTATTGTGACTCACATTTCCTCTTCAGACAGGAAATCCTATGCAATTTCCTTTATGATTTTGTGCAATATTATCACCATTAAAGAAACACAGGCAGAAGAACCCGCTTATCTGTTTCCAGACATTTCATGCAAAACACCATCTTCCCTCCCATGAAAATAGGAAAGCTGGAATATCAGTTTGTCTTACATGTTCCCCAGGACGGATCTCCTCCACATTTCTTCTCCATCTGTACTGGTAGGGGGTTCTTTCAGAAGGATTATTTTAATACAGTACAGTTAATGTATCATATCTGAACCACAAACCTTGAATCTCAGGCATACTGGAATTGCTTTCATAACACACAATTTGAGCTCTCATTAACAGTTCATGGCACTATGATGATGCTTTATGGTGGAAAAAAAAAAATCTAAACAAAAAGCTCTACATTATACATTTTCATTGCCGTCAGGTGATCTACCCTCTTGGTACCGAGTTTCCATGAGTAAGCACAGGTGAGAAGTAGCCTGCATGATCAGAAGCATTTACAAAGCAAAGCACAAACTATTTCAGTATCACACGTGTAGCAGTCCCGCAGGGACACACATGGAGCTTGATATTCTTTGTGCTGAAGTCAATAATTAAAAGTACGTTTACTTCTGTGGAAGGCTTTAGAGAAACAAAACGAAAAAAAGGAAGGATAATGATCAAGACCGTTGAAATCATAGGGGAAGTTGTGCAGTAACATAACAAGATGTAAGAAACTAGGGCCTAAGGAGAGAGAGTTGGATAGGAGAAGATCAAGCAGGCAGACGGAAGCGAATTAACAAAAGAATTTATATTATAAAAGCTTAAAGTAGAGGCAACTATGATCAGAAGCTTGGGGAAAAAAGATGACGATGATGGTCAGCAATTTAGACAAGCTGAAAGCAAGACAAAGCATAAGATTTGGAGATGAAATGATTGATATCTGAGCAGGTGGAAAAAATGAGGGGGAAAAAACCCAAGAGAAGTTTCCTGTATTACCCAATTTCTAAGTGGAATACTTCTGACTCTCTTAGGTGTCACGAAGTGTTGAATGAAGCTTCTGGATTATCTGTACTTTTTTTTAGATATGACTGCACTTCCTGAATATAGCCAAATCAGAAAGAAACTGATAAAAAAAAAATCCAAAAATAAGATAGAAAAAAAGATAATTTGGGAGAGCTTTTGGAACAAAGCCTCCTGCTGAAAGACATGAAACAGAGAGCGGAGAAACATTTAGGAAATAATGTTTCTGCAGGTTTCCAACAGTCTGTTTCAGATGTCAAGATGTTTTGCCACTCTATTTTGTCAGTCAGTCGTGTGAGACTGAGAATGAGGAATTCGACCAACTGGAAGCACAACAAAGGATCAGCAGGAACTTTACCGACAACAACAAAAAATTAGATTAAAGGGGGTGAACAATTGCATTGAGTGCCTCCTTCATAATTGTAACTGGGAAGAAGAGCTACTGGGGAGACAAGAGAAAAACAAAAGGTTTCTGTTCTGGACTAGCAAGGACAGAGAAATCAAGAATGCACTCAGATTAGTCTCCTGTTAGGAGGTGCCATGACAGGTCTACTGCGCATGGTTTCATCAAGAGGAAGCATCAACATTGATCAATACATAGCATTTCCTTTAGGAAGGGAGAATAAAAGTATCTTTGCACTAGGGAGAGAAGCATTAGTAACTTCAGTGAGAATGGCATATATTGACATCCGCCTTGCAATGTCCTTTGGAGAGTTGAAAAGATGAAGTGTCTCTAGGAAGCTGAAAGTTGGGAGTAGGAAGTAGCAAGATGAACTAAGAGTTACACAGAAGCAGCTAAAGGGAGCCACACAAGTGAAGGCTATCTGACTGCCCCACTCAGAGATAATGCACAAGACATAATTCAGTGGCTATAAAGCTGAAACATGTACACTGCTTTAGATTTAAAATAAATGACAGCGGAGTTGCCTTTATTGGTGCTGAAAATTCTGTGAGCTTATAGTTACTTTTGCATGGCATTTCTGCATTTTCCCGGAGCTCTGAGCTGGATTCTGCACCGTGTCTGCAAGCACAATCAATAATTCTTGAAAGGTGCAATAGGAATGGGACTCAAATACCTACAACAATTACCTCCATTTTAGCTGCAGGTAATATTTTGAGAAAACAAAAGTGAGATAAAGGAGAGCACAGGACTGATTAGATCATTTAGAGAAAGTGTATTTGCCTCACTTGGTGAAACCTATTTTCTTGATGTTGCCCAAAAGGGAAAGAAGGGGGCTGAGTCAATGAGCCATTCTGTTTCTAGAACAAACTATTTCAAGTTGGTTAATATCCTTGACAGTACTGGAGAGGTAAATTATTAGTAAATGATATTTTGAAATATTACCTTGAAGCTTTAAGTATATGCCCCAATAATCTGAGATGAAATCATTCAGCTATCAAGGTGTTATTGATCCTGAGCAAGGATACTAAAGTTTAATCAGAATACCTAAATTATGCTTTACTTTCAAATTATACTGCTTTTACAAAACATATGTTGTAGTTAAAAGCAAAACCATACCTTTGCTATGATTTCTTTAATGTTACTGGTAATTTTGGCAGCGCTACAACACATTACTAAAAGGATTTGGTTAAATGTAATGTACAACACAACTAGTAAGAAAAATCACCAGCACAGGTGCTCCTAAAAATATATCCAGTGAGGCAAGTAAGAGATTTTAATTTGCTTTTAACTCTTCTTTGTAGATAATACAGTATATTGTGCATGCACTCTTCTACTGGAAATTTACTCTTATTTCAGCTTGGCTCTTTCGTTGAAATCTGAAGCTCTATTCTGTCATTCATATTCAGTCAGTCTACTCACACTGACTTTATGAAGAGAAAAGTACCATTCAAGCAATTTGGACACTGAGTACATAATTTTAAAGAGAGATATCAGACTTCCTGAATTAACATTTCTCCTTTCACGTTCATGCAAGAGTGCTATTGTCATAGATACAGGGTATTGAAGGAGAGAGTCATCCCTAATCTAATACTGTATTGGGAATATTTGGTATTATTTATTAATTGAATCATTTAGTTATGTAAAAGGAATAATGCACACATAGGCCATCCTTTTGATCCACAGACCTTGTACACAATACATGAGAGATTCTCCAAGGCTGAATTTTCAGGCTCCATGTACCACCAGAATAAGAGAAGGAAGGAAAGAAGCTAGAGGCATTTGAAGAGCATGACAGCTCAGAGAAATAATCTGCAGACCATCTATATAACAACACAGCTAGAATAAGTCCAGGAGTGCTCACCCAGCTGCAGCCTAAGGGATCTGCCACACAGCCAGCTGCTGCTGCTATTTGACATCTGTGATCTGTAACTGGCATTGAAAAGAAAAAAAAGAAGAAAAAAAAGAAAAAAAGAGGGGGGAAAGAATTGAAGAGTTATGTGATGTTAACAACAACAACAAAATCTCTCCCCCAACACTAGAGGTATTTCTAAAGAAGGAAATTTTGTTGCAGGCAAAAATGAAGATGGAGCCTCTGTGCACTGCACGGACACAGTGCACAAACGAAAGGTGAAATAAGCCCTGGCAAATGACTGTAACACAATGAAACTGTTATAGAAACACACTAAAATTGCTAAAAGCAGCACCGTATGCCTGTATCTGACCAGCAGTTTTGTTACTTACTGCTCCACTTGCAAAGATTACCATGGCTAATTCATGCCGTGGGGATGAGAGCCCCTTGCACAAGAGCCTGGATCCTCCTACCACATCAGGGACCAGGTGTTCAGCATCTATGTAGTAATGCAAACTCATGTTTTCTGGGTATCAGTGTTTTGCAAATCTCTATGAAATACAATAAAACTGGCAGTCAGTACTTCCAGATTACTGCACAGAGCTGCTGACAGGTTCCCTTTCTATGGCTTGTGCACTTCATCAAAGGTTACTCTATATGTCTAGATAGCTTCTCATCCTCACATGACCCCCTCTTCCTCTCATGACTGAGAGCTTTTGAGATACAAGTGATTCAGATATGCCTGACACAAACTCCCAAAAGCTTTACTAAGTGTAATTTTATAGAAGCAAATTGCCTGTTTCCCTGAGCTGGATCAGCAATGTTTCCCCTTGTCAGCCCACAATGCTAGTGAAGCTTTGAACTGCTGCAGTTGCTCTGTGAGAGAGAGACCTCGCTGGGAGAGATCATGGGTGGAAAAAAGACTTCTGTGCGCCTGCACGTGTTTCTGTGGCAGTTTCTATATTTACATTTCTGGGGAACTAACTCTGGGCCAGATTTTGTCACTCCTATTCACAGTGAAGAGTATCTCACTGCACAAATAGTCCCAAGGGGCTACACTGAGGCAATCTGGATCATGGTGAAGAGCTCTTTCCACTGTGAGCGATTTATTTTTCTGTGTAACTTAAAGATGACTTCAGCTGAACTATTCACAGATGAAGGCAGTGTCCATGGTGGTGGCAGACTGCAACCTTTGCAGAGGAACGAACATTTCTCCAAAGGGTCCTCTGCTCGTGGAAGGGCCAGATGGCACTGCTGTAAGCTTGGAGCATCTGAATGAAATAGGGAGTGAGAAAGGTGAGGCATGTCTGCGTTACACTGATGCTGCTCACAGGCACCTCGCCAGCAAGTACAGACACAAACAGCACTGTGCAAATCTCTGTAGAACAGACAAAACTCACATTTCGGGCAATGAAGACTTGGCCTTTGCTCTTGGCATCAGACAACTTACAGTGTTGTGCTAGCCTGGAAATTACATTTCTGGAAGTTACAGAACTGACAGCTGTATCTAACATATATAGATGTTGATACTGAGTGCACATACTAGAAGCGTGTTTCTGAATGCAGCTTTGATGCTGGAGCCATGGCCGTCACACCAGCAGTCTTTCACAAAGGTCAGAGCTACTTCCTGAGGCAGTAAGGAAAATCCCACTGCACGAAGCAAACACACAATATATTGCTACATCAAGTATGACTAGGCATATTCATGGATAACAGGTAGACGAACAGATCAACTATAAAAGTAACTCCTGAAATTTTTCCCTTTCTTCTTCAGTTTACCTACAAGCACTTCTCCAAAGTCCTATGTAGAAAAGTACCTCATTGATGAATAGCTGCTATTTGGCACAACTAGAAGGCAGTTTGGGATCCCAAAGATTTTACTGTGTCTGTAGCAATACACACGCAGAGGAACTGAAAAGGGGAAAATTATCAGTGGTTCATGCTTGGCCTTGAGACACAAGCATTAAACGTAGAATTTTGGAGCTTCAATGCAGGTCTTAACTCCCAGATCATGTACTCTGGCACATTTACGCCAACGAACACCACAGAGAAAAGAAAAGGTTCTCCACTGGCTCACTTCAGGAGTCCCATGGGGAGTGTTTACCAGAAACACAGAGAAGTATAAAACGCACTGCGTAATTCCAGTACATTCAGGAAAAAGATTCCAGAACCCACTGATATGTTCCTGTTACAGAGATTTAAAACTGGCAAAGCTATAGAAAAATTCTGATGGGTCCTTATCTAAACCATTTACTCAATAAATAACACAACTGATTTCATACCCTTTACTGTTTCTTTCAATGATCCAAGTTCCCCACCCCCAAAGTAAAAGAGAAACTAAAAAAAGAAAAAAAGTCTTAACGTTACAAACATTAAGCCCGCCCTTCTGTGCCTGTGATGAATAATGCTCATGCTCTGCAGGACCCAACAGTGTTACCACCAGAGAAACCTACTATCTCTCTTCTTGTGAATGATGGGACAAGAGGAAATGGCCTCAAGTTGCAACAGGGGAGGTTTAGATTGGACATCAAGAAGAATTTCTTTACCGAAAGAGTGGTTAGGCATTGGAACAGGCTGCCCAGAGAGGTGGTGGAGTCGTCAGCCCTGGAGGTGTTCAAAAAGTGTGTAGACGTGGCACTCCAGGGCCTGGTTTAGGAGTCATGGTGGTGTTGGTTGAAGGTTGGACTTGATGATCTTAGAGGTCTTTTCCAACCTTAATGATTCTGTGATTCTATGGCTGTGTTTAGTTTGGGCTCGAATCATGGCTGACATGTCTGAGTCCCTACAAATTTCACCCAGGCTTGGAGGATAAAGGACTGGATGAGGGCTGGCATGTAACACACAGAAACTGTAGAATAGGAAAACTCTTTGGGTTTGGGGATGGGAAAAAGTTTGCCTGGCTGGTTTTGGGTTGGGCTGAGGGGGGCTGGTAAACATAACCTCAAATATTCCAGCCCAATGGGCTAAATGGATCGACACACAGGATCAATGCCTTAAAAAGTATAAGGAGGGGGAGCTAAGCAGATTTCTTTTTGTTAGTTACGCATGGCTAATGGCTTTGCTGGACTGAGGCCAGCTACCATAACATCTCTTAAGTTTGTCTAGAAGTGGTAGGTGTATTATTTATTAAATTACTCTCTCCCTTATCTCATGTGAAAAAAAAAAATATATATAAATGTTCTTTTACAACAAACAGACACAAATTGTTTTGCAGCAGGTTGAAATGCTTCAATATATATCTTCCTGAGAGCCTTTAAACTGTTGTTTCACTAATTCCAACAACCACTTGTCTTCCCTGTAAAGGCATGAATTATGCATGGCAACAAAGGAACAGAAAGGAGGTGCTCTCAGTTAACTACAGCTGCCTTGATGTTAGCTGCCTAGCTCCAGCTAGTCATTTATGCTGCCCTCCTTAAAAGAGGTGCCTGAGGTGGAGAAAATTGCCTTTTAGACGTGCCAGTCTCTCTTCTGTCACTAGTGAAGGTGTTTGGGTGAACAGCACGGAGGACCCAATCAACTCTCAAATGTGGCTGAGGCTGGCTAGGTGAGTCACACAGTGCCAGGGAGCACCGGACAGGAGCAGAAGAGCCTGAGTTCAAGCCCCTAACCTCATCCTTGCTGGCAGCACCAATTGCCGGTTTCCTTATTTCTTCGTGGCCTGCCAAAGGGCACTCCAATTCCCCAGGACCAGGTCTAGTGAGTCTTGTCTAACAGTCAGCTGCAGTAAATGCATGCAAGACCCAGTGACACAGAGGAGCTGCTTTCAGCACAGTGGGTCGCTGCCCAAACCGATCAGGAGGAGGGCTCGTCTGGCCCATCAGTTATTGCTGCTTCCCACAGCATTTCCCATCAGCTGCCAGCCACCAGCGGTTTAGAAATGCTAACTGTCCAAGCTATGCCTCAGAGACATTTCAGCAAGTGAGAAGACCACAAGTTACTCAACACAGTCCACAAAGGCTTTCTCAGTCACTGAGTTTAAGCAATAGTGTAGATGAGGTTAGACGGACTGAACCACAGCGTGCCCAGCATTAGCTGTCCTGAAGGACTGTTTCTCATAAAGGAGATATCACGCTGAGTAATGAAAGGCCTCGCTTGTTTCAAGGAATAAAAATTGCATGAAGTATGCTTGAGTTCCTTCCTCACAAAAGAATCTGTTGCTAAGTGAATGGGGTAGAGTCTGGGGAGGAGATCCATGCTATCTGTCTCCTGATGTCTTGGGAACAAAAATCCCTAAAAACTGTATCTGGAAGATCTTGTTTACAGTCTTTACAGCAGACGAGAGTGAGGTTTTTATGCAGAAGGGTGGATGAGATGCCTTGTACAAACCTCTAGAATATACATCTCGCTCTAGAACCACCTTGCTAGCTCTAGAAATCTCCAACTCTCATAACACTGAGATATGATTTTTTCCCCCTTGAGCACCAACTTATAATTTCAGAAAATCAAGGATCTCAATAACATTTCATGCAACATATATTAACCATGTTTTATCCTATCCTGTTTCCTGTGCATTAAATAAAAACCCCCCCATGTTCCTAATGGGTTGGACTTGATGACCCCTTCCAATTCAAGTAATTTCATGGGAGCATGCTGTAGATTTCCCTAATTACCCAGAACTCAGTAGAATTTAGCCTTCCAGAGTATCCAGATTTCCTTTCTGAAAAAACAAAGGCGATGGTCAGCATTGATGTGTGCTTCTGTCTCACCTCGGTGCAGGGTGAGGATGCCACCAGTCAGAAGCCCCTCCTAGGTCAATTAATTTACACATAGCTCTCCAGAAACAATTGGGACAGAGTATATTTCTCAGCCTCAAAAAAACCACGCAGATATATCACCCAAATGGGCAGGTACTGTGTAACAGGCACCTTAACTGAGTCTAATACAGTCTAAATATTTCTAAATAGGTCCAAGGCTCTTTGATCTGGGTGATAAAAGAACAACAGGATTCAAAAATGGAAGTTAGGCACCTCAAAAAGCTGAAGTTAGGCCTGGCAACAGCAGGCAAATTTTTAATAGTGGTAACAAATAACCACTTAATAATGCATGTGACAGATTCTTCCCCAGTTGCATCAGACATCGTTTTGGGGCTTCTTTTTCTCTTCCCATAAAGATCTGCTGAAAAACCTGCTGACCACCTGATCTTACATCTCATTGGGTTCAACTTTTTCAGCATATTGGATGATTTTTTTTTTGCTTAAATACCCTTAAAATGTATTAGTTTGCTTATAGCATACACAAAAGTTGAAAGAAACAGCTCAAGTCACGCATTGATCATGAAACTATTTCATTGACACAACTGCATTTTTTTCCCACTCTTTGCTGGTGCCCATTTTTTCCCTCCTATGCAGCTGTACCCATTGGTCTCGTATGCCACTTATCTCTACATTGCTCAATATCCTGTCACAATTTACCCCTACTCATTACGTATTGATGAGTGGGAAAGCAACAAAAATGTAGCTAATTCCCCACTTCTGTCATTATATATTTTAACGTCTCACAGCTTATGTCTGATCTATTACTACTGCACAGTTTGAAAGGCTCTACTTAGAAACTACATTTGAGTTAAAAATCAAACCATTACTTAGGTAAGTATCCCTGCTTTTCCCTCTGTGTGTGGCATTGGAGGGAGCATATATAAGGACATAGAAGCTCTAAAGCCTGTTAAAGCCTCTTATTTCCCATTTCCTCCAGACCCCTGCCCTTCAAAGTCTTTCTGCAAATCTGAAGGAAACAAGGCAGGGAAGAATATGTTTTCTGGGGCACTGAGTCTGCGTAGAAACATTGCACCTTTGTTCTGAAGCTACACCATGAAGAAGTGGGCATTGTTCAAGCATGGCAAAGATGATTAATATGCTGCAACATCTTAGGCAGGAGAGCTTATCCTACAGGTGGATCAAGGAGTCCAGGTGTTTGGAAAGGTGTCCCCTGCCTCTTCCAAGGATTCCAAAACCGCATACTATTTTTGGAGCTTTTTCAAACCACCGTGTTAAAACACCTGGGCACTCTCAGCTCCTTCTGCTAGATATTGCCACGGGGGAGCATTACATATTCCTTATGCGTGCCTTGATATAATTCACAAAAATAAGTGATCAATGACAATGTGAGAGCCAGGCGTTCTCAATTAAGATCATATCAGCTCAGAAACAAGTAATTTTTTTTCTTTTATTCCTGCCAATTCTTAATTAAAACAGGTAAGTAAATACATAAGACTGCTGAAATTGAATTTGGAAAGGCTGAAATTCCTGAAGACAAGCTGTTATTGACATGTTACTGAAGAAACAAAATATTCACTTTATGAGTCTTTACTTTCAGCTTACATAAGAAAAGATTAATTTCTGGCCAAAATAAATCTTGATTTATAGTTCTCCCTGAGTCACTTGGTGAAATGAAGCTTTTAGATCTTCACTGTAACAATAGTACATTTAAAAAAAAAAAAGCCCAAAGCACAAAGCATATTCATAAATTCAGAGGCTGAACTGACTGTAAGTCCAACCTTTGCTCATCTTTAGAAACTGTTCGGGTATCTCATCCACCCTTCTCCTCTGCTTTCTGAGACTTTCACAGAATGCACCAGGACACTGAATTGACCTTTTAGTCAACAATTTAAATCACTCTTGAGACTGAATATGGAGATTCAATACAGACTACTGTTTGTTTATCGTACTAAAAAAGGTGAAGGATCCATGTTTATACAGTTAATGTGTCTAATATAGCCAGCAGCACTCCAGCTGCAGTTGGCATCCCAGTCATCCTTCAGCTATTGCTAGCTCTTCCACCATTACCGCTTCTCAAGGCTTGGATCTGTTTCTCGAAACTCTCCCTTGTGAGATAAAAATCACATGTCCCATGAAAAAGCAACTCAAAAATCTTGTATTTATCTAGCATTCTATGTTCATGCTAGTATCTGCATCCCTTTCAGTTGTATACCTAGGTTAAAGACACGTCACAGTATTCACAAATGCCTTTACAAAGCCTTTCAGATGTTCTTGCTAGCAACCCATGTTTCCCTGACTCCTTCTCTTATTCCAACAAAAAGGAAAAAAAATTATCCTAATTGATCCATCTTTTTCCTACATATTTCCTTACTGCATTCACTTAAAATTAGCTTCATTTTCTAGACAAGGTTTCTGATCAGTCAACGCAGCATCCCCATTGCTCCATGTCTAGCCACTTACTCTTCCATCTTCTCAGTGGACTTGACACCCACACACTGAGGTAGGTAATACACAGGAGGGCTCCTGAATAAAATACCCTCTGTCCAAAGATGCTACACAGCAGCAGCTTGCATCCTAGCGTGCTGCCTTCTTGGTGCTTTCGGTGCCTTGTTTTTGCAACCCGCAAGCTTCATTCTTCAGTTCCACAAAGTTCAGTACAACTGTTATTATAAGATGGGGCTGATTTGAGGCAAAGGCACTGGCCTTTTCCAAATCATGCTTGTTTTATTTGAGCATTTGCTGTTCTGTACACACACCACTGCAAAAAAAAAACCAAAACAAAACATCCCGGGTTTTCAGTGTCATGTTTGTTTGGGCCCCAAGGAGGACCCTTCCCTATGCACCTGAGTCTAAGGGCTGACTAATAGCCCTGTTCATCAGGAGCAGAGTCGTTGCCTCTGCCTGCTGCCGGTTCTGAGCACTCTCAAGAGAAATGTAGTGGTTCATTTGCTTCGTACCCAAACAAGTGGTAGGTGCCAGGTGTTACAAATTTTCTGTAAAACAGGCTGAATAGACAGGTGGTGAAAGTGGCTGACAACACAGAAACATTTAGCTTAACAAAGGCTTGGGAGGATCATTAGGAATTTCCTGAAAGATCAAGCAAAAGTATGGAATTAGGCAACACTTAACAGAGGAATGATTGCAGGTAAGTGCAAGGTGTTGCACAAGAGTGGAGAAAAATAAACAATGTTCTGGATGAGTGTGACCTCTTCAAAATAAGAAGGTCATTAAAGGAAAGACTTCAAAATTCCTGCAACTGGGTGTATGGGGCGGGTGTAGTATAAAGCTAGTTGTTGTGTGTAACTATTATGCATAAAAGATAACCGCAGTTATAGACACTATTTTTGGCTTGAATTCATCCTTGACACAGAAAAGGCTGGTTCAGACTCATTGCACTGGGAATGCAAGATACAGAGATTCCAGCTCTTTGTCAGGCAACGTGTAGACGAAAGGCGACTGAATTCAGCTAATGGCCAACCTTTACAGGCTACTCTCGCTGCAAATTGGAGACCAGTGCTACACAGTGTTTTCTAAGCAGTCAGACTGATTAGCATATATGAACTCTAGCATATACAGAAATCACACCACTATTCAGCACTATACAGGCTAAATAAGGGTTTAGAAGCATTCAAAAAAATCCTTGCAATTAACTGTAAATTCATTGAAAAGAAAAATATTATAAGGTACGCATTTTAAAATGTGTAGCTAAATTACAGTTCTTATTGACTGAAGAAATAGAGAAATTTAGTTTGTGGGGTTTTTAGTAGTAAGTGCATACATGGATGGGAATGGCACCTGCATGCACACCTATTGTGATTCAGATTTGAAGGGCCATGAGACTTGATGCCTCCCAGCACGAATTGATGGCCAACTGGGATCAAAATTCTGACCTTCACGGGCTACTTCCAAGTAATTGTCTAGGTGAATTGTTGGAATTGTCACTTCACTGATAAATCTGGGGCAAGCCTCTAATTAAGGCAGTACACTGAAAGAAACAAATATATTGTACTGTTCAAAATTATGAGTTAGAATCCCTGATTGCATTCAAGTCAATGGAAAGTTTACCATTGCTTTCAAGAGGAGATGGAATTACAGCCCCAAACCCCATTATTTAGAAGGTTATAGTACTCCCAAAAAAAGGGTTATAAATATTTAGATGCAATAATCAAGTAGCTTTGTGATTCATGTTTATTGCATGTAATCATACAAACTGTTAGGTGCAGAATCCTTGACATTTCTTCTCAGTCCTGCGTAAATACCAAGTTCTGGTCTGCCCATATTATTATATTTATCTTCCTTTAATGCTCACTTTTTAAGGAGGTGCTTTTGAGTTGCTTGGTCCCTAGCAGGGAGGGATACAGGTCAGAGGGAAAAAAAAAAAAAAAGTCAAGAAAGGAACTGTAACGTTAAGGATCTTTTTCATTCTGTCTTCCTAAAGCTCCAATGTGGTTTCACAGGTTTCTACCTGTTTGCTGTTCATGTTCAGCATGAACATAAAACCACCAAAAGAACTTCCCGGATTTTAATAATGGTTGAGAACTGGGTCAATATATGCTGATATGATATGCACTTCAAATGCATACACCAGCACCTGCCACANGTAGTGGTGATCTGTAATGCCCTTTCAACTTCTCATTTTACAAAATACATTGAGTGGTGTCAGCCTCCACTCCCTGAGTAGCAGGGGGAACCTCTGTCTCTATGCCATGGCACAGAGCCACAACGGCCTTTGGAGGTCCTTCACTCTTAGGCAAGGTTTGTGCCCTCCTCCTGACAGTCCTCTGCTCTTTTAGGATGCTTCAGCTCTTCTGAGAGCTGGGAGACGCTCTTCCTAAACCGACGGCCTTTATCATCAGCTGTTAACGTAGCCACCCGGCTGCACTTGGAGTAGGAACTGGTGTCCATCAGCATTTCCTCGGCAGCTGGCAGAGTGCAGGTGCACGCTCTCATACAGCAATTCATGCAGAGTGCTGCTCCTCCAAGCACAGCCAGCACACGCAGGGCTCAGGGGCTTCAAAACGCAAGGCCCTCCAGCCAAGCCGGCCTTCCTGCCGCTGCTTTCTTGCAGCGTTACTGAAGGGCTCTCCTTGCTAACCCAGAGAAGGAGACAATGCCTGGAGAGAACAGGAGACAATCGGTGCTGGTCCAGACAGATGGCAAGGGATGAGCAAATAGCTCTCGTATCAAAGGCAAAAGAGATCCACATTGCTAAGGAACTGGTTGGGGGCAGTGATGAAAAGACATAGATGGATAACTTCAGGTTAAGTTCATACCTTTAAATTGCTGTGTCTACCCACTGACACCTACTTCTGCCTTGCCTTTGGCAGCCAAACTCCGAATTTGCAGTTCTGAGATATAAAAAGGAAGCCAGGAACAGTTAGAAACACATACAATTGGGACTTGAGAAGAGAGGTTTGGGGAAAGGACAGAGGGACAGTTCAGTGGGAATGGAGAAGCCAGGGAGACATTGGGACAAAGAGGGCAGGAAGAGGAGCACAGGAAGAGAGAAAAACCCATCAGGAGTTATTTCACCCCATTCAAAGAAAACTAGCTTAATGATTCAGTCATTCTTTTTCTGGTTTTCAGTTGAATAATGGAGGTTATCTTGTAGGCTTTTCCCAAGGCTAGCATGATACCTCTTCCTAGGACACAAACACCCACTGGACATAACATGTCACTCTTACTTTGTGTTTTTTAATTTGACAGCTTTGAAACTAATTTAACAGAATAGTTGCCAGAGAAAAGATATCCTGCAATCCAGATCATCCATGTGTACTCTTCCAATCCTATACAAAATCAATGAAGGAGCCTGTTTTTCCTGGTTGGGCAGTAGGTTTATGTCTCCATCTCAGAAGCCAGCTAAAGAGAAACTAAATAAAACTTAGCACACTGGATGAAATGTGCAGAATAGCAAATCACAATGTTCCTTTAAAAAATGTCCAATTTTTCTGACTAGCAAGCACCATTAACCTGGGATCACTTTTAAAATTGAAAATGAGAAGGCACAATAAAAGTACAGCCTGTTCCCATTGATACTTACTGCTTGCTTGCAGTATGCAAACCAGAGAATGTAAAGCAACTCCTATGAGAACACCAATACCATCTTAAACAGAACATGAAACAGCAAGATGTGTGTTACAAAGCTATATTTCCCATTCCTTAAAAAAATAGAAAAGAGAGAGAGACAGACAGACAGGGATGGACAAGGAGAGAGAGAGTAAGGAATGGAGGGAAAGGGGGAGAGGAAAAGAGAAAGGGAGAAGAGGGGGAGAGACAGAGATGGAAATACAATGATGCCAGGAACGCTGAACGCTTTGGAAGACCTCCAGAGAAGATGAGGAAAGTTAAGTACACAGAATTGAAAGGAAAATACGCAATTTTCCTTGATGGAAAGGTAGGGGAAAATACATTAGCTGAGGGCTAGAACAAAGCCAATGGCCCCAAACTCCCCACAGCATGTGCTTCTTATGGTGGGCTGAAGGAAATTAATTAAATTCCTCATCCTGGCCTCATTCTGCTGCCTTACAAATCCCTTAACTTGGGGCTGTTGGGTAGCACTCTTCTAGCTGAAGTGAGGGATTAGCCCTTTTGCATCCAGCTCCTGAAAATAACCCCCATGCAAACGCTTTAGAAGCACAAAAGCATGGCTTTATTTCAAAATATTATCTTCAGAAAAGAAGGTAAAATTGCATTTAAGAGAATAAGGATATAGGTGCTAGATTTTCACACAACCTGAGAACAGTATCTCTGGACTACCCTTGTGAAGTTAACTTTGGTGCCAGCAATTTACATCACCTGATGGGTTCTCCTTCATGTAAACAGAAAAATGACTAGGTAAGATCTCTACTGCAGACCCCCACTAAAGGCTGTGTACCCACAGCACAAGGCTCAGACCCCAGGCTCTGTCCCAGGCTGCCGCGAGGAGGCAGGAGGCAGGCCTGAGAGCTCCGAAGGGACGAAGGATCTCTCAGCTCAGCTCCGGCTTGCTCCCCAAAGCTGCTGCAGCTACGTTGTCCTGCCCATCTCCATACACATACGCTGCCAGAATAGCCAGTGGGAACCAGCAGAGTTACTGGGTCCCTAACGCACCTTGGGGCCCAAACTCCCACCGATAAATGCAAACATGGGCCTAAATTCTCTACTTTTGACTGCACTGAGATGAAGAAGAAGTCCACACAGCTTTGCTCTGCCCCACACAGCAAATGCAAGTTGCTATTCTCTTCCTCCAGCACCATGCAGTGTACACCATATGCTCTGCCCACCCATGCCACTTGAGGAGGGGACAGGCAGAATTATACCCTTGGTGACATCATTTTCATTACTTGAAACTCAAGATTTATTCAGACTTAATCTCTACATATACCCAGGTTGGTTAACAGGAACACACCAATTTGAATTTCAGACTTACACAAAAAGTCACTGTTTGGCAGTTAGTTGGATAATATGTGAACACTGCCACTAATTGTTTTGCAAGCAAAGGCAAATATACTATTTTAACCTGCTGGGAGGATACACAGAAAAGGATGCTGTTTTCTGAACAGCATGTTTCCCGAGATACAATTCAAGCAAATAAAAGAAAAAAGAAAACTATATTCTGTCTGTAGGACCAGCTGAAAGGGCTTCTGGAGAGGCAAACACAATGTAGTTATATATCACTGGTAGTTGTCAAGGTAACTGCAGGATTATGATTCCAGACTAAAAAATCATTTCATATATCTTCTAAGATAGCAGTCTTCAGCCAGCCATTTGAGACCATCTTAACTGGAGGAAAAGCCTGAGTAAGATTCTCAGGAGAACTGCTCACTATATCAGCTTTGTAAGACGTGCACCAGTTTTACACCAAATAAGCACATTTCTTGACATTTCCCTCTATTATCTATGGCCTATGGTTTCAAAGCATAAGGCCTTCATGGCACTGGAGATGTGCTTTGCCTTCTGCATTCAGAAACAAAGTCTCAAAGGAAACCCCATTTGAACACTTCACTTAGCCTGGGGCCGAACAATTAATTTTGCATCATCTCAAAGCAAAAAAAAAAAAAACAAACCAGATTGATGGAAAGTAGGCTCAGACTCACATGAAAGAAGTATTTTCCATAAGACATTTCCATTTTGTGGCAATTTTTAAATGAAATCTTGTTTTAAACAAAATCTTTGCAAAATTCTCTTTAAAAAAACCCAGAAATTCCTTTATTGCATGCATTTGCAAATTGACACAAAGCATTGATAAGCAGCAGCTTATTAATTCAAGAAGACTTTAAGGTCTAGATTCTAAAACAAAGTTTGTCTTTGATAGTACAGTGGTCTGGGACATAAGAAACCCAGAACGAGTTGGGATGAAAAGCCTTTGATCTGGATTAACCTGAACACAAACTACCACATTTTGAGTTAATGCCTTCTACAGGCAGGGGCACTTTCCCTGCTTTATTTTGCAGATATGAGTGCAAAAATGTTTCTCTCTCTCTTTCACCGATAAACACTCCCATCAAAACAGACACATCTCTAGGAAATATTCTGTCTTCATGAAAAATTGTTCCAATTAGGGCCATGGGATTTTTGCATGGACTGACTTCCAAGAGTAAAATATAAGCTAGGAGAAAGCCTGCAAGACTTTAGGTTGGAAAATGAACTTTTCACAAACCTCCAGTTCAGAAGCCCCCAACTGCCATGACAAAGTTTTGAACAGGAGAAACTGCTTTTTTCCTTATACTATTTTTTCCTTTCTTTCCCTCCAATACATGCATCTCTTTTTTTCCCCCTGATATGCCATCGAATTCCTAAAGAGAAAGAAGTACAGACACCATACCATTTAAATGAGATCCATGTTCCAGGAAGTTTAGTAGCTGTAAGTTATTCAAAAAAAGCACAAGTGTGTGAGCATAAGTGAGATTGGAGTAGAATGAGAGGCAACACAGAACAACAGCAAATCTTGCCCACAGCCATGGAGATCTCTCTCCCACCACAGGCCCACACATTTTCCATGCTTGGGAGGTAAAACACTGGCAAGGATTATTTTTCCATTAGGTCAAACTAAATGTTGGAAGGATGATTTGATTTATTTTGTCTCCTCAAGTCACATCACTTGTGAAGAGCGACTCTTTCCACACAGCCTGAAGTCAACAGTAATCTTGGTAAGAGAAGACAGTGGCAGACATAATGTTAAGACTAAATAAGGACTAAAACACAGCTGACCATTATCTTGGTGAAATTAATCAAGTGCTGGTAACCATTCACATCACCTCATCCAGAAACATTGCCTCAATATAAGAGGAAACATCCAAATCCAGACATGATTATTAGACATCTAATGATTCTCATGTTAGATGTTTTGCTTAATTCCAGAGTTTGTCAGTCTCCTTAGGAGTATTTCTTTTTCTTCTTACAAGCAAGATTTTCTAGTACCAAGTACCAGAAAAGACTATAAAAAATGCTCTGGCATTACACATTTCCTGCAAACCTTTAAATAGGCCGAAAAGGGTGTCGAAGTGCACATGAGCTTGCTAATTTCCATTGAGATTGTGAAAATGTGACAGAGATGTCATGCGTCACATAATCTTGAACACATTTTATTTGAAACTTAGATTTTAAAATTTAGGGCTTAAAAGAAAATATATTAGTCTATGCCCTGCATAGAAAAAAATAAAAAGAAGGGCAAGCTGCTCCAGCATCATGGGCAATATTTCCTGGCCTTTTCACACAGATTATTGCTTTCAGCATCAGTGTTCCCGCAGTCCCTCCCTCTGTTTCCACAGAACGGGTTTTCTACCTGCACAGATGGGGTTTTTTTACACTGCTCCAAAGTTCTCCTCAAATAGCCATTTCCTAAGACTGCATTATGGTCAAATTATTGCTGTTCTTAAAACTATCTGTGCCCAAGACTCTTATTATGGGCATTGTATGAATGCTGATACAATTCATTGAAGACCCTGCAGTCCAAGAATCTGTATATGTTACAATATTTGTAGTCAGGGCTGGAGAAATGAAGCAGACGGGGTTTCATGTGGTTTTGGCTGCTAAAATTTCATAGACTCACAGAGTTACAGGGTGGCTGAGGCTGGAAGGCAGCTCTGGAGATTGTCCAGTCCCAGCCCCTGCTCAAGCAGGGCCACCTGGAACTGGTTGCCCAGGACTGTGTCCAGATGGCTTTTGAATATCTCCCAGGACGAAGACTCTACAAACTCTCTGAGCAACCTGTGCCAATATCCAATAGCCCTTATGCTAAAAAAGAAAAAGACTTTCCTATTTTTAAATGGGATTTCTTGCATTTCAGTTTGTGCACGTTGCCTCTGGTCCTGTCACTGGGCATCACTGAGAAGAGCCTGACTCATAACTCCTTTAAGAACTGGGACATCTATTCAGACCTTCTATTCTTTGCCATTGAAAAATGGCCCTCGAAATGCAGCTTAAGCATGGACACACCAGTGTTAGCCCTTCAGAGGTGCAGAGGCTCCTCTCTGGCCGTGCTCCCTCTGGAGCCTTGCCATACTGCTGCAAGGATGGAGCTGACAAGGAAAGACCAGCACTGCCCGCACATTCAGGTAGACCACAGTCTGTTCGTTCACGTGCAGCTCACACCTGGAAGGTTACGCACACAGCCCATAAGCGCTTCAAATATAGGCTCTGCTTTTCCCATGTTTACTTCAGGCCGCAGGTTCTCCGTGCTCCTGGCAGCTGGATCCCTAGTGCAGAAGCCGATGGCATTTGCAGAGAAAATATTCTATTTGTTATAAGCAAACTAACTTCTAAAGCCCTACATGTAACCCACGGAAGCTGGGACTATATAAAGTAGATCTTGGAAGAGAGATATGAAAGCATTCCAGAGAGAAAACAAATTGCCTTTTTCTTGGCTTTGTCTGTCAGTATTCGCTGGCAATTTTCTTGAGAACAGACAAGGTCTGGAAATAGCTCACGCAACCTGCCTGCAACTACTGCTCGAGCCGGAAAAAATAATGGCATACTGTGGGAGGTGTCAAAACCAGGAGCACCTCTATCAGGCCACTGCTTGACATCATGGCTCTACAGGTACATAAAAGAGGATCAAAATCCTGTAGAAGGGTGAAATAGGAGCTTTTTCAGGCCTTGCAGAGGCAATTTCATTTTGAAAGTCCCTTTCTCCTGTTTGCCTTCAGTTGGGCAGCACAACCAGCAAAATCCTAACCTCAGAGCTCTGGTCCCATCAGTCACACAAAGCTTTAGTGATTTACAGTCAGAAAATCACTTCAAGACATCTAAAAGGACTTTGTTATTCTGCCTCCAGCTACACCTGTGCACTTCTTTCTCTCTAAGTTTCAATTAGAAATCATTTAAATAAGAGAAAATCATGTTTCCTAGTGGCAGAGCCTATTAATGAAATATGTTTCACATTTCCAATGGAAATGGGAATTTAGGAAACTAACAAGCAGAGTTTGTGCCTGCATTATGAATACATTTTATATTTGAAAGACTTTATCTCCATGTCACTCTCCAGATCTGCAGCTCATCTTTAGCTCTGTGAACCATATTCATATTGCTCTTAATTGCTCTTAATGTCTGAATTGCCAACCTGTTAACATGACAACTCAATTTCTAAGGTGTCTTAAGAAACACAAAAAATAGGGGATTCTCTATTGTTTTAAACGTCTGTAAGCCCTGAGGGGGCTTGTAACACGTTACACTGAAAGTCAAAAGGAGAACAAAAAAGACATGAGCAAGCAGGCCTAATGAATTTAACCATGTTTTTGCATCAAAGTAAAACAAAGTAAAACAAAGAGAAAAGCAGGACAGCTGATTTGCAAACTGCTCACCTAAATGATTTTATCAGAGGGCTCTGGAGATATCTTTCTGTGGATTAAAATCTTCCCTGCTTAATACAGAGCAAAAAGTCACCAACTTTTCTAGGTAAGGGACATAAGTGCTATGATCACAGGGAAACTGTATTAGCCCCTGCATTACTTTCTTGGACTCTAGAAAGGGGTCTTCCATCCCTTGAGCTTGTGGAGGATCCAGTCCTTACAGGCTTAGATTGTTTAACACATCCAATATTTTTCAAGATTCAGATATTTTCATATGGCTTGAATATACTTGATATAACCATATATGAGGCTATAGAGAAAAGAAATCTTAGTGTTTAGGCAAGGTTCTTAAACCCGTCATCAAGTGACAAAGCAGAAGAGCTCCACAGTTCCACGCAGGGTCCTGCGAAGTGGCGTACTGTCAGACCGAGACTTCTTTACTCTTCGCTTATATCACCACCCTGTCTTTCAAGAGGTCTTCATGAGCCTGGCGTTCAGTTGTACAAATCTAACTGAGGACAGTCCTTGACCTGCCAAAGCTAAGTATTGGAGATAATGCACCAGCATGAAGAAAGAAACCACACAGATGGAAACTGCACTGTTATTGCTAGGAAACTCTTTAAACCAATCCTACAGGTCTTTCAGCATCAGCAGTGGTAGAGAAAGGATATGCCAATGGCAGGATGTGGCAGAAGAGACAAAGTAGCCACGTCAGGTCTTGCCACAAGCTCAGGATGTTACGCTTTTACACCTCAAAACTACACCATGAAAAGCAAATCAGAAACAAGCGAGCATAAACTCACACATGCTTATGCACACTTACAGAAAATACGTCTCAACCACAAATATTTTCTACTATTTTTGACCAGTTGGATGATCACTTCCATAACAACATCTTTGACATACCATGTCAAAGAAAAAGTCCTGGGTGACATTTTTGCACGTTTTAACAAGGCATCGGTCTTTGCTGAACTGGCTTACACAGCTCTGGCCCATGTGCTGGGAACACCACCATTGACTCTTGGGCAAAAAGAAATCTAAAAGTTTGGGAATTTGGGAAGTCTCAGCAGCTGGCTTTCCCTAGCCTGCAGGGAAAGCCAACAAGAAACAGTCTGGTACAGAGCAGAAAAACGTGGACTGTTTTGTTAAAACTGGTGCCTGGCATACAGCAAGCGTCAGTGAAGTAACCACCCATGAGTTATTCTGCAATTATGCTTGGTACCTATCAGCTAGATTACCCCTTCTTCTTTCAGGTAAACTCTTCGATCTCAGATCTCTAATAACAAGGAAAATCTCCTTGCTCGTTAGCAAGTTGTACTGCAAAAGGGAGCAAGAGACCTTGTTATCTCCTTATTCCCTGGCTGAGCCATATGTAGCACAAACATCCCAAGAGAAAGCTCTGGGGAAAAGCCAGGTTTGGCTTCTTGAATGCATGCGAATTGCAGTATTTTTAAGGCGATATGATTCCTCCCACTGTTTAGCCCACGCTGTCTTGATGTGGGTCAGACTGTAAATGACACGATTTGGTTGCCACCTTGCTAACCTCTGCATTCCTCTGACTCCGAGGGAGAAAGTTTCTTCTTCCTTTCTCACCTGGCTTCAAATGGATGTCTCATGAATGCTGTGGATTTACTGTGTAGTTTTATAACTGTGGTTTTATTTGAATTGCCGCAAAAATGTTGGGTGAGATTAAACACAGGCTTCTCCTTTTGAAGAGGTCTGTGCTTAATATGACTTTTACACCCTGTTTTCTTACTAACTTTTAATTTTTCTCTCTTTCGAGTCTCGTTGCAACTCCAGCTCCTACACTACAGTTGTGAGAGCCTTTCCTTGGTACTGTGCTAAGTGATATTTATGCATAAACTTTTGCTAATTGCTGATTCCATTGGCATTCATGAACCTATGCTGGAATGAATGAAGCTTTCATTCATGTTTATATATTAGTTTCCAACATTTGTATGTTTGTAATCATCAGGAAACCTGATGAGAAAACCAGCTTTCATTTGCAGAGATGTAAACTGAAGGTACCTGAGTCAGGAGATATACTCTACTATGTACATGGAAAGATTTTTTCTAGTAACATTGAAAGTGGAGTTTACCACAGAAACTTCCCAATTCCATAACTCAATGTAGTTGGTTCAGGACTGGTAATCACAGTTATGGCTACATTAACAAGCAGTTTGGATCAGTAGAAGTCCATCTCTAGAGCTCATTTTGTGCTGGGGACCTGACATAGGCACTTCTACAGGTCGCTGGGACTCTTAGTTCAGATAAGCCCTAAGTTTGCTCCCGTGCCCTAATGCTCTGTCACTGCTGCAGCTGACCTCCTAGGCTAGTTCTATCCAAAGAGAATCCAGGTCAGGACCTGCGGTGCCCTTCCTGCTGTGAACCTGCACTCAGCAAGCGGGCAACAGTTGAGCGTTGCCTGAAAAGCGCTCTCCTGATCTAGCTAACGAACGCACTAAGACAGACACACCCTATGCGTAAATTACAGACTTACACAATTAGAATATCTCTGTGGCAATCCCTAGCCATCAACAATTTTCCCAGCCATATAATTGCTACTATTAACAACACAAGTTCCCAATTTAACAAATGGAAGTAAGATAAATGCCCACATCATTCTGGCTTCTCCCAGCTTTATGATTCAGAGCGTAGCAATCTGTTGCCCTTGGTCTTTTGGAAATAGTGCCCATGTGATGATTTTAATGACAATGCAGCACTTCTTCTGGTCTGTTCTGGATATCTGAGTGCTTTAGTTGCTTTTTCATGGAGGAGGTTCTGATGGTCAAGTGAATTGGGTCTATCATGCCCCAAGGACCTTTACCTTATTGTCTCCACTCAACTGCCCACCTCCTTCCTCACTCTTTACACTTAGCAACAGGTAACTCAGGACAGAGACCTGAAACCAAGGAGGGCACTTAGACAGCCTGGAATCGACCAGGAGAGAAACCAAGGAGGTTTCTTGTGTAGCACCATGGGAGAGGATGGGTGGTAGGAAGAGGTGATGTGATACATTGCTTAGATTTTCTGTGTCCTTTAGCATTGCTGCCTTGTAGGGGGACAGGCGCAACTGCCTACCTCTCCAATACTCTACCATCTTTTGGCATTGGCTCTGGTTTGAATGCCTCCAGCATGGGAAACCAGGCTTCCTGCCTCCCTGTACTCAGAAATTTGATCAGTCCTTTCTTCATGTCTTGCCGTGCTGCTGCACAAAAAGCATCACCTGTGTGCATAGCCTTTTTATTATTATCCTTTACCCTCCTCTGAAACTGTTAACATGTTATTGCTCATCAGCTGCTCCATAGGAACCATTTATGTACATGCTTTGAATCTCACTTGTCCCTGAAGTAAATGTAAATTACGTCAAATAAAACTGCTTACCCTTAGATAGCAGACAGACCCCCAGACAGACAGTGGGCCAAGACGTAGAAGGATGATATTACCTTAAAAACACTGTAATTACATGCATTCAACAAGCCTGGCCTTTTCCCAGAGCTGTCTCTGGGGACATTTGTACTATGTATGGCTCAGCCAGGCAACAAGGAGAGGACAAGGTCTCTTGCTCCCTTTTGCTGTCTAATCTGCTAACAAGCAAGGAGATTTTCCTTGTTATTAGAGATCTGAGATCTGGATAGCAAACCGATGCACTCGCTCGCTTATACAGTTTGTCCGTGGTAAAAGGACAGCTGTATGGTCCCAATCTTTGATACCGCTGGCTGCCCAGCAATACTGTTTTGAGTAGCTCTCCTTCAGGAGTCCAATATTCCAGATGGGAACAGTTTCTGAAAGCAGTTTCTTCATATGGGCCACGGAAAATGCTCCAGAAAAAGGTCAAAATAACTGATAATGTTTTTACACAGTGGCTAAACAGATGTGGAACTGTAGCTTTTGAAAAGGTGATACTTTCGCAGAGCTCAGTCCTGTTCACAGTATCTGCACACACATTCCATTACAAAGCAATATGCAAATTCATCAATAAGCAATAACACAGGACTGCTGCGCAGACTTGCACAGTCCTTTGTACAGAATAATGCACTTGCAAATACAAATATCCCTCAATCAGTGAGAAATTCTGAAAAGGTGATACTCTTCCAGTTTGTTTTTAGGCCAAATCTATCAGGACCTGAGATTACTAAAGCCTCAGTCATTATAATTAAAATGAGGAACAACTTCAGTCAACTTCAGATACAATTTCAGCTTCCTCAGACTGCCAGCTGTATCTTGACGAAGTTTATAACTGAAGGTTAAAGCTTACTTCGTTCAGAAAAATCAAGGACTGGGGTGCTAGAAAAGTCTGTGATCACACACGTGAGAAAATAAGGCAGAACCTGGTTTATTCAGCTTCACACAGGTCACGTGATGTAATTAATTCCAAATGGTTTTGGTTTCTGTACAGAAACTTCCAGCAAAAGATTTAAATGAGGCGATAATTACCTTTTTCCTTTCATGATCCTTCTGACTATGCCTTAATTTATGATGCTTTTAACTAGCATACATGTATCCTGAGGCTATGATGGGTGCACATTTATTTAAGTCAAAAGATAAATCTTAATGAAAGGTTTTTTTAACACAATAATTAACGTATTTTGATCGTCATAACAGTAATTATTAGAGGCACAAAAACAGAATCAGATCTCAGCAGAAGCCATGAAGATCCTAAATAGGGTGGAGTACCAGCACTGCCCTATTATTTTGCCAAGAAATGATACATCAAAGTGGTACCAGTGAATCATCATACGCTACCAGGAACTACACCCAGTGAATCCAAGAGATGGAAATATTAGATGCACTAACCTCCATCATAAATTGCAAATTATAATCGCACAGCAGATAGTGCGCAATATGCCTTTTCTCATAGCTATCAAGCTATGCTCTTCTTACGCCTCCCCCAACACGACTGATCATCAGACTAAACAATGAAACCAGAAGAACCACAAAAACATAGGAATTTTGGCTTGATATTAAAGGTCCATCTATTTTTAAGAACACAGTTCTATTTTGTGAAGGATTATAAGCTCTCACCACATGTCAAATAACACAATTGGGCAGCCCTGTTCTCTTAGAAACCTCTTTAAAAAAAAAAAATCACCTTTTTTAAGGGATTATATACTCCATGAGAAGCAAAGCCAGCAATGAAAAAGAGCACACCCACTCTTACCTGCTGTCATCCTCCCCTTAGTAGAAATGACTAGTGTTCTGATTTTCTGCCCAGCTATTAAACCAATGTGCCCATACACACGCGCAGGCAGACTGTAACTTGCAGCCAGCCCTTTTGCAATGACACACAATAAAGAAGTCAAACAAAACCAAAAGCATTTTAAAAAAAATCCTACTTATTTCTCTCCTGCGTCAGATGTACTTTAAGAATTAGTTTCCCCAAACTAAAAAAATTTAACAATATGCAAGGGGACCTTATCTAAAAGAAGACGCCAGCAAAAAGACAGGAATAAAGAGTTCCTTAAAGAAAAGGATATAGTATGTTACCTTTTCCAGTCAAAGTTTCTTCTTGTATTTTCCTCACCGCTTCTTGGCCCTCACTCTCACTGTTTCCAGCTGTTACAATACAGAAAATGGAAAATTAGCAATGCAATCAACTTAAGGACAGTGACTATAAGCATGCCACTATGAAGGGCAAACCACAGTGTAAAACCAGTATGAAGTTTTTGGTGAAAAGGTGTGATTCATTACTGTCAGGCAGCAGAGGTTTTCGAAGAGGGCTGTACAAATGCACTGCTGTTCACACGAGTTCTGCCTGTTTATCTCATTTATTCATACAAGATAGGACCATCTGCTGGCTGGACCAGCAGAATTGAGATGCGAATCTGTGAGCCGAGTGAATTATATCACATCCAGATTCTACAAAAGCTTCACTATAGGTTAGAGCGGACCTCCCCTCGCTCTTTTTCCAAAATGAAGACTTCTACAGTTGGAGGAAAGGCCCCACTACCCTGGCCCAAATGCTCAGGAAAAGTTTTACTAGTGCTAACATAAAATGTGATTAAGCATCAAGTAAATGCCTTTTGTGCCATTCAGCTTAGGTGGACAGTCAAGAAATGTCTGACATTTGTTTGGCAATTTTTTTATAATAACTTATATGAAAGGAAAAAAACACAAGCACAAGCAAAATACTGCACTTGGTAGTACAAGTTAAATTTTTTAAATTAAGTTTAACATTCCATTTATCCATCCACAAACATTTTCCATAGTATGACACACCAAAATCCCTATCATTTATTATCTAAATTGGATAGAAATACTGATATCTCTTATGAACTTCATGAAGTTGCTGCCTTCTTTTCCTGATTATATAAACCTCTGCCTTGGTTTCTATAAAGGCATTATCTTTAGCCCCTCTACAAGTGTCCTGTCCTCTCATTCACTTGTTAGCTATGCAGCGGAAATTTCAGGTTTTCCACTTTTTTTCTCACTTTTTTTTTAGTAACAGTGAATCAGCTCTATCAAAGACAAGGAAAGAATCACAGCATCACAGAATAAGTTGAAGATGGAAGGGACCTCAGGAGGTCATGTGGTTCAACCTCCTGCTCACATTAGTTGGTACATGCTCGTATTTACTTTAAGATGTTAGAACATGCTTTATAGTGCTATTAAACTGGATTCATTTGATCTCACAGAGAATGTCTTCAAAAAGTGGGAGTAAGCCCTCTGAGAGAGATCACGTGTCATCCATCGGTTGCGCTAGCTGAAGGCTCAGAGCACTGAATGGACATCTTTGGGACAACCTGACCACTTCGAGGAGGTAAACTAATGCATTCTTTTGAGGATGGAGTTTTTGCTGCGCTTCTGCAGTAAAAAAAAATGAATTGCAACACATCTTTGTTTTCATGATATGCAAGAAGACTCAATATTTACATAAATGTAGCCAAAATAAAGACATTTAGCATTCCAGACACTGGAGAGAAAATAATTCTCACATAAAACCTAGAGTCATACTGGTCTATAACTGTTCTCTATAAATTCCATTAACTATGGAACTATATTGCTCAGACTGACCAAGAAAGAAAGAAAAGAAAAAAAAAAAAGGCAGACATTTGCAGTATTTTCTTCTTGCTGTTGTTTTTTTTCCCCTTTCATCCAGCCTTGTACAGAACAGAAACATTCGGCCTGATGCTAGTTTCCAGATATAGAGGCAGTGTCAACAAACAAACCTTCCAGTGAAGCTGCCATTTCTGGGGAAATCTGTGCGGAGGGGTTATGGGCAAGGGATCAATTTTCCTTACTGTTTCACCTCAAGTGATGTACTAGTGTAAGACTTCAAACTCAGTGTGTTATTACACCAGATAGAGTTAGGCTAGAAACAAAAATACTTTGGTGCCAATTCTGTGACGGTCTTACTTGATTCCTCTTTCATTCAGCACTCCTCACACAGAGAACAGGCTTATTAAAGCCTCCAGTGTCTTGATTTAACTCTCAGTATGTTCACTTAATTTGTTCTTTTAAAAGAGCTTGTGTTCACAACAAATTTTAATTTGCTTTATTTTGCTGTTATATAAATGGTTATTCATTAAGGCTCAGTGCCTTCCAAATGAGCTCATTTTATTCATATTTGCATATTTTTCACTCTAGACCACTGGGAAAAAATAATTATTTTGCTAAACAGTCACTTCAAATGTCTGTTTCCAGCCTGATTCAACAGAGAGTTTGAAAACCAGATTCTGGAGGCTGGAGTATCACAAAATTGAATTAGCCTCAGTGAAAGCTGCTACTGTAACAGAGGCTTTTGAAACACTTCTTTCAAAGAAAATCCTGCAAGAAAGAATAAAGACACTGACCAAATGACCACAATCCTTACAAAAAGTTCAAAGACACATATATCAGAAAGATACCATAAGACTGGGAGAGTAATCTATGCTTCTGTGCTAGCTTAAGGAAATCAGCATTCCCTTGCTGAGGATGGGTGGGAGAGGAAAGGGACATTATGGTGTTGTACTGTTTCTCTCCTAGTGCACCCTTCTGGGATCCTCTAAGCAAAGTGAGAGGCAGGCATGAAAAAGAACAACCTCCTTTTAAGTGCTACATTAGTTATTCGAAATTCACAAAATACTGTTTAAGTCACCAAGGTAGCACAATCAGCTTCAGGTTGGGAAAAATAAAAAATAATTTGTGTCTTCTTGATGAAGACGGGTCGCTAAAGGGCACAACCTTCAAGCATACTGAACAGGAGTACAGCACTCTAAACTAAGGAGGGGGAGAGTTTACTATACGAGGGTCAATTTCTTACCACCATCAGCTGATTTAGATCCTCAGTAGCATATTTGTAGTCATTCTTTTAAAAACATTGTGGTACACAGGAGAATCCTCTGGCTGGACTTTTTGCCAATGATTCACCATAATTTTCATACGTTCGACATGCCAGAATTTATCCAAGCCAGAATTTATTAATTTTAAGCGCTATAGAATCTGTAGCATAAGATCTGCCTACTCTGGATTCGAGTGGTTTGGAGGGAAGGATAAGAAAGGGAAAACAGACCATGGTTTTTATGCAATGAGGGAATGTGAACAAAAGCTCTGAGAAAAAGGGGTTCAATTTCTTGAGAGCATAGATCGTCAAAGTACCCAAAACTGTAATAATCTTGCTTTTCATGCCAATTTAAAGTGCCTCTTGGGAACTCAAAATAGACATAGTTGTCTCAAGAACTGTTTATGCAAGCTGTTCAGTGTCCTATCTGATGTTTTTCTTCTACTTTGTCCCTGCAGAATAGTGAAAAATTCAGGTGAGACTGATTCAATAACAACGCTGACTACAATCAATTCTGAAAATAAAACTAATAACATAAAAATAAATTCAAATCTGAATGGATGCACCTGTATAAAATAAGATGTCTTTTTAATGGCATGAAAAATTATAATTCTTAGTAAAATACTGAAACGAATATTGAAAAAAAATGGAAAATAGATTTAAATACAACTTTTAGTCAAAAAAATTGACTCTCCTCTTCAATATTCATCTACCCAGACACCACAAGTCAAAGCACATTGATCTAGAGCCTCCACAGAAGTACATAGAAAAAATTCTTAACAGCAGCAATAGGCTTTGGATCTTACCCTAAAGGTCAGGCTCTGTCATCTTAATCACTTAAGTAGATCCTAATTCTGAAAGTTATTTCAGGGATTTCAACAGAATTTTCACAGAGGATTGCTCAGCCTGAATAAGGATGGCAAAAACACAGCACATAGAAACCCAGCACGGCTGGGAAACATTTACACTATTGCTAGTTAAGGGGTCCTGATACACCTGTAAGTATTCTTTATACAATATTTTTAATTTCTTTGAATGTGAAAATCTCTCCAAAAGAATAATTGCTACTCACACTCTTAATTTATGTACAAAATTGATCCTGATAAAAAAGCAAGATCTTTTCCAATTGGTGTTTTGCAAAAACAGCAATTTGCAATCTTGACGTTTCAAGGGAACACACTGCAGGGCATTATAAAGAAATGTAAAATAGTCTATGAACAATGATACAGCCTGTGAAGCTTAAGGTTGCCTGGAGAGAATAAAGCCACAAATTTGAAAAGCCCTCGCTTACCAAAGGTAGCAGGGGGAGAATTTCCCGACTTTCAGCAAGATAACACAAAACCGAAACACAAATAAAAACTTTTTGAGATGAACACCGAGAAGATGCAAACCACCCAGGATGCGGTGGTCCAGAGAAACATCCGACCCCTCCAGCCTGGAGCCTGAGAGCCACCCTGTGCACCAAGGCACACCTCAGCCTGCAATAAACCCCGCTGTGGCAAACTCCGGGAGGGGAGGCAGGGGCGAGCTGCCCGGCGGCAGGGTAGCCGTGCCGGCACATCACCTCCCAGCCCTGCCCACACACCCCAGCCTCTGGCAAGTGTGACCCCCTCATTCACCAGTGCCTGGGGAACCTGTCTACCTGAGATAAACGTTCATCCCTTGTCTTATTTAGCCATAATTACGTATCAGTTAATCCCTGAAACGACGAACAACTTTCCAGGGTTCGCAGCCTGCCCCGTGGCCCTCCTCACTCCCCCCTGATCACTTCAAGTAGCCCAAGTTTAGAAGCGCTGCCCATAAACTCTAATGCATATGTGTATTACCAGGAGAAGCTTGGTGGTATGGTAATAAATTCTGTATAAATGAATACCATCCGTTTAAGGAGTTGCAGAGGGTAATGGTTAGGTGTCTTTGTGCAACAGAATATAAAAAAGATTCCAATTGGAAATTTGAATTAAGGTGTCTCCTCAGAGTAGCATAATCCTCATTATGGTTGAAGGGGAACTGATTTCATTGGAGCACCAGCCTGAAGACAGAGTTTGCAAGGGCACCCAAAGCCTCAAGAGAAAAACAAAGTCCTATCAGCTGGTGTTATGAGGATTATGATTTCGTGAGTGTGCCTGAGACTGCACAACGAATAGCATGTGCCTAAGAGAGAGGAATGAGTGCCCCCAAAAAGCTCCAAGGATGAGAAATGTGAACTCAGTAAATATGAGTGCTTTTTAAAGAAATTGATAACGTCTTCAATGAAAAAAAAAAAAAATCTTGTTTAGTTAAAACGAATGTAGATCTTGGGTCTCACCCATAAAACTTCCAAGTCATGAATTTGTTATTCAATAAAGCCAGGTATAAGGACGTGACGTGGTATAAAAAAACATTGAGAAAGTGATACAAAGCTTCCTTATGTCTAGAGGTACCACACACCCTTTGTCATTCACTTCATCATGCAGCAGTCACAATTAAATACATGCCTTTTTGACACAAAAGGCAAAAATACCATTGTAACTGTTCCTTTGACAAGAGAAGCAAAACTGAGCAAGGAGGAGGATGTTGGTTTGCAGAGAGAAATCATCATTCTTGCCCTAGGTTTCAGCAACTCAGCTGTCCCAATGACAAGTTAAGAATGACCCCATTTATCAAACCAAAAACACATCAAGACAAGTGCCCCATTTCCAAGAGTAACCTATAGCAGGTGCTTAAGGTAAAAGTATAAGTGACAGTGTTAAGTCTAGGAGTGATGTTTTCTGATACACCCTCCCAGTAGCAAGAAGTTTCAGAGATTTCCTTAATCAAAGGTCACACCTAGCCTCCCAATGAACCTACCTCCACTACTTCATCTAACTGCACTTCCAATTCATTCAAGCACTCGGCCACCAAAGGGTTCTGGGACAACAAGCTCTGTGATTTAGTGACACAGTTACATTAAAAAGGTTGTGCTTCAGTGGTGGGTTTTTTTTATTTATTTTGTTGGATGTTCTCTACTTTGTGTACAATAAGACAGAGAATAACCACTTCTCATTCACTTTCTCTATACCATTCATAATTGCATGACATCACACCTCAGTCATCTGTTTGCAAGTGGAAGAACCTTTGTTTATTAGCACAGAGCCATCCCATTCTCCTCACCATCCCTCTCTCATTTTTTCCAGTTTTACCAGACTCCTTTTGAGTATTCACAACAGGATGAACCAATGATTTCTACAAAGGAAGAGGGACACCTCCTGTCCTGTTTTCACCTTCTTTCCTGCTAAGTAATAAGATTTTATTTGCCTTTTTGACTGGCATTGAATATTGAAGATGTTCTGCAGAGAACTTTCAACAGTAAATCCCCTTTTTTTTTTTTTTTTTTTTTGAGTGGTAGTAGTTAATTTAGATCCTATTCTTGCAAATTTATAGGTGTGTGTTTTTTCCTCATATGCAGTATTTGCATTTACTGACACTCAGTATTTATCTGTCCCTTTATAACCCAGTCATTCAATATTGCGAGATTCTTCCCCGTTCTTCATGGCAGTTAAGATTTCACAGGATCACAGGATGGCTGAGACTGGAAGGCGCCTCTGGAGACCATCCAGTCCCACCCCCTGCTACAGCTGGTTGCCCAGCACCATGTCTGGTCAGGTTTGAGTATCTCCAAGGATGGAGATGCCCACAACCTCTCTAGGCAGCCTGTTTGTAAACTCTCAATGTAAAAAAGTGTTTTCTTACGCTTAGATGGAATTTCCTGCTTTTTTGCTTTGTGCCCATTGCCTCCTGTCCTGCCACAGGCACCACTGAGCAGACCCTGGCTCCATCTTCTTTCCTATCCCCATCAGGTATTTATACACATGGAAAAGGTCCCCTGAGCCTTCTCTCCAGGCTGAAGAGTCCCAGCTCTCTCAGCCTCTCCTTGTATGTCAGATGCTCAAAGCCCTTAATTATCAATAGTCAAGTTAATTTGACTATTCTAAACACATTTGCGCAAAATGTATCCTCTCACTGTTCACCCTTTTTTCTGTATCTATCTTTTATAAATGTACTGAACATATGCCTATGGGATCAGGAGTCCCTTTGCTCCATCCCAAAGCTGACAAATAATTCCTAAATGTTATTTTCTGTCTCCTAATCAGTTACTAATCTACAAGACATCTTTCTCTTATCTCAAGACAAGCTAGCCACTTTAAAATCTTTTGGCATGAACCTTGCCAAAAGCTTTTGAAAATCAAGATTAAATTCATTCACACGGTTGTTGAATTCTTCAAAGCATTTAATAAATGCTTAATGAATAAATTAAATAAATGCCTAGAAAAACTGCACTATCTATCTCTTCCAAAATTTATCATCACATATTTAACTCTGTATTTTTTTGCAATGCCTGACATTTTTTTCAATATAAAAATCACACTCACTGGACTATGCACAACGTCCTTCCTAAAACTGCCCAACAGTCACATTTGCACACCTTAAACTTCTCCTATACTAAGGATGATTTAAGGTCCTATGCAGAAGATAGTAGTCCAGAAATACTTTTATGCTATTGAGGGATTTTGTTTTTAATCACAGCAGCTTGTTTTAGACTGTTTTAATTTATTTTCTGATGGGTGGTACTGAGTGTGTAATGATCTCCATACTGTTCATAAGCACTGCATCTTTTTAGCTGTTCATTTTATGTACTTCTTTTAGAAGAGAGAGAGAACAGCAGCTGCCTGTCACAGACCACATCTTCCGACTGAAGAGTCCAAGCCCACTTGGTTGTTCCTCATAAGGATACTTCTCCATACCTGCGATAAGCTTTTTTCCTCTAAACTATTTTAATTTCTATGCTATACTTTTTGAAATGTGCAGACCAGAACTCAACACAGCATTGAAGGTGCCGGCACATGAAGGATTTACACAGTGACAAACTCACACTGTCTGTTTTGTCTGTTCCTTTTCTAACAATTCCTAATATTTTTTTTTTGGTTTTTTGCAAGCTATTGAGCACTGAATTTTCATAGAACAGTCTATGAAGCCCCAAGATCTGCCTCCAAAGTGATGATGGGCAACACGGAACCCATCATTTCTTTTTCCAGAGTTAAGATTTTTCCCCATGTCCCCCATTTTTCCCCATGTCTGTCAATCCATATTGTTCTACATTGAATTGCACGTGCCTTTTTAACACTCAGCTTCTTATGGTCTTCCTGCAATTCTTCACACACGTCCCTGGTCTTTATTCCCCTGAATAATCTAATACAATTTGAAAGACTTGTCACTTCACTATTTGCTCCTCCTCTAAAATTATACGTTGAAAGCATGGGTTCTAACTCATATCCCTGTTGAACTCCAGTGGTAACACCCTCTCTGCTAAGAAAATAAACATTTATGTCTATGTTCTGTCATAACATGCAATGTTATTGTATGAATGTAATGACATTTGTACTTATCCTTTGGGCTGTGTAGTGTCCTTAAGAGCGTTAAGGAATTTTGCTTTACGATTTCTAGAAAATCAAACAAACCATATCAACCAAAATCTCTCTCATCCACATGATGGTTGAGCTCAGTTAATCACAGTATTTTACCATGCAATACACCTGCACAGTTGATTGAGTTACATTTGTACTTGAGATTACTGCCTGAAAGAGAATTCTTGTGCTCGAAGTGTCTTTTCAGATGTTTGTCACTATTTTAATAATAGTTTCAAATGTCCTGAGGAATACTGTAATGAGTTTGTTCATAAATGAGTAGTCTTAAACCACTGCCAATTATCAAAAAACCCCATAAATTTTACAGGTGAAACGCTCAAAATTAATAAACATAAACAAATATTTTTTTTAAAAAGGAAAAAGTATTTTTAAAGCTAGCACAGTGACAGTCTTCAAACAGAAATTAGGGACTAAAGTGTCCGACAGTTCTTACTGATTTGGAAGTCTGTGTGCGGCTGGCTGTGGCCGTGTACATACGCACAGTGTATAAATAACAGACAGCACCGTAAGTAGAGTTTTTCATAACCCTGATTACAGCGTACTGATGTGTTAAAAACTGAACTGAATGACAATTACAAGGCAATCTGCATGCATTTTCTTAGTGTTCCTACCAGAAAAAGGAAACCATCACCCACTTTTAAAAGGCTGGTAACGTTTTGACACTTCCTGACTAACTCTACAACTCATTCAGGCCTAACAAAACCTGGCTAAAATTAAGAAGACAAATACTTTTCTAGAAAAAATTATAACTCAAGCCTCTCATACATCTCTGTATAGTGAGAAAAGACTATTAAAGTATCCCGTATAAATTTTCAGTAATTGAAATTAAATCAAACCGTCTTTGAAAATGAACAATTGCACCATCTTGACAGGGTTTAATTATCTTTCTAAAGTCACGTTGTAGTATTATGCAATAGAAGAATTGTCTGATTTACAGTGCAGAGAGTGCAGCTTGAAAATTGGAAACTAATGTGAATGAAAGAGATGACAGAAATATCTCTTGTTTGGTCTCCTGCAGGGCTTACAGAGGTCACAGAAGTGCTGAGTCTGGTGACGGAACTACATTTATTTATGCCAAAATTGCATGGCTCAAATAAGTCACTTGAATATATATACATATATATAAATATAATGAGACTGCTTCCTTCAGAATGTGAGCCTGTCTTAGAAAATTGCGACACTGATATACTCAGACCCTAAAGATAGATTACACTGCCCTGCACCTGGTGTTTTACACCAAGAAGCAGTGTAACATTGTCAAGCTGGAAATCTTTTGATTTTCATTCACCATGATCAGACAGGATTATCAAAGCTTCTATATTAGATATTATCACGCATTTTTTTCCAGCCTTCTTTTATTAATGTACTGAGAAAAAAAGGAAAAATCAAACTGAAGCTCTCTTTTTTTAAAGTCAACAATTTTAACATGCACTCACAGAATCCTCTTAAAATTAAACCCCAGTGATGAAGGATGGAAGGAATATGAAGAGTTTATGCTTCTAATCAGTCTAAATTCAGACTCACAAAACTGTGACCAACACTGTGAACCAGAGCTCAGCCCACTGGGTTTTATGACTTGGGGGGGGTCATAAAAATGACCAGGATGTCTTGATTTTCAATGTCCGTATTGTTAAGAGCATATTTATTTCTAGGTGCGCACAAAACACCATCTTCAATATCAGTCGCTGGTCAGTAGGCACCAAAAACTGTGTGTCATTTACCTTCTCTCTCTGAAAATGGAATTCCAAGCTTATTTATCAAGTAGTAAATTGCATAGGAGGGAGCAGGAGCTCCTGATGTGGCTTGACTCTGAGGACTCCCCACTGGCAGTAGCTTTCCCTACCAGGGGTCCACTGTCTGTCATGAGATTTTCCTGAAGTAAAGGCCCTGCTCACTGTGAGCAATGCTATCACAGCCTGGCAAAGTCTCAATGAAATCTATCAAACTCATACATAATTACTTTCATCATTTCAGCATTCACGCCAACCTTTTTCCCAGCGCGAGGCTGAGGGCGGGGCGAGCAGCATCCGCAGATGGAGACCATCGGTGGGAGAAAGGAGTCTTGTGCACCAGTGCTGGGACTGGAAAGGAAGAAGCTGTAAAAGCACTGTGCAACCACTTGCTGGAAACGCTCTGAGTGAGCACGCTGCCTTTTCATATGGTGCCTACTCATGTTCCACAAGGTGACATGCTTTCTACTTATTTGTTTTCCTCATTCCATTGGTAGATTGGATTTACAAGTAAGTTACTTCAAACATTTACTCCTCTAAAATGTCAGATGGAGTCAAAATCACCTCCATCACAAACGGTGAATCATCTTCACATCAGACATTCAGATTTGACTCATTTGCCCGCTGCAGGGATATTCTTTATTGCTAAATATTCCCATTACTTAGTCCCTGTAATGGGAAAGAAGCAGTCAGGGAATGGGCAAGATTGACCGTGAGCTACACATGACTCTCCCTTGCAAGCCCAAATTCACCTAACATCCCCACTTCACATACGTTCACGCCTATATACAAACATAGGGTGAAAACATTTCTAGAGCAGAAAGCTTGAGCACAATTGCTGTCTTATTTGAGGCTTAAATCTTTGCTTGCGTGGCCTGAAGCTGAATGTGCTAATGCATGCCAATACGCCAGCAGGTATTTTAAGCATACTGTGGACACTTGGGGCCAACAGTTAGCAACAAGGATGGAAGGTCATTGCATTTAATATGTTTTTGAGACTGTTTTAATCTTGCAGCTGGAACAAAGCCTGAGACTATCCATTCTACTGACAGGGCTGCTTTGCTCTGAAGAATTTCACAGGCAAAGAAGATGGCTGTGACTCACTGGGCTCAGTGTTTAGGTCAGAGTTTGCCTGAAAGAATTGAATCAGTTGAAAATCTTACTCATCAAATGCTTCCTATAATTAATTTCATTAATTTACATTTGTAGAGATTCGTAATGCAAATATTAAGGTTGGTACAAATGAAGAGTGAATGGAAATGTGTGTGTCTATAAGCACCAGAAGAAAGAGCAGAGCAAAGAGTTAAAAGAATGTCCCTTATTGAAAAGAAAGGACATGTTTCCAGGACACCATTCCTGTATTGTTTAGATCAAGGCCACAGCACAGAGGAGTTGCCAGCAGATGACCATGCACTCTGACACCAGGAAGACAACATCACAGTTGCGGCATATCACCTATACCATTACTTTTCCTGTTAGCCCACCCAGAAAATAGGCTATAGACATAGCCTATATACTCCAGATAAGGAAAAATGTACTAAGAGCTGATGACTCCTAAAGGGTATAAAAGATCTGTCTGTGAACCACAGAGACAGGATAAGGACTCAGTAGCCGACGTACATTTTCCCACACTGCACGTAAGTGATACTCACCAGACCACTTGAGCACTCACATCTTGGTGCTTGTGAAAGTACGGATATGAGCATGACTGAAGGAGATCTATGAGAGGGTGACTGTGAGTTGAAAAAAATGAGCTTATTTAGAGGTTTTGTAATTATGTATCACCTTCCCTTTCCCAAAAATCTCACACCAAATTTGTTACGTGAAATACCCTAAATGTAAAATGGTATAAACTAAGTTTCAAACAGTAGCAATATTCTAAGCTTCCATGACCCTATGCAAAGAGAAGATAATTGGCCTTTTTGTTTTTCCACCGAGTACATTTTTGCAGTCCACCTTAAAAACCTTAAAAAAAAAAAAGAGACTTCTTTAGTGAAATATTAATGCTGGCATCATTAGCTACATCTAGCTACATCTAGCATCTAGCTACATCTAGCAGCATCTGTTTGCATTTTTGCAGATGCTTGGTTTTGACACATCTATTAAAACATGTATGAGTAAGTGGTATTCCGCAGTACACCTGTACGATTCCAGTGCAACTCCATTCATGTTACTGACTGCACTAGACTAAAAATACATGGCTACTACGCTCTTGTTTATTGTTTGGTGTGGGTTTTTTTTTTTAATTGTGTATACAAAACCTTAGAGAGGGCACATTTTGTATAAAATCTAAATAAAATGGCATCACCAGCTTGCTAGGTGTATTATGAAATACCAACCCTCAGTGACCTTATGGTGGAAAAGTTACAGTGTTTTAGGTAAAAATCTAGTGAAAGAAAGACGAAGGGAGAAAACGTAGCATTTTAAACATAAATAGTCATGATGTTACATACTGATTTAGAAGATATATTAGTGTGTGTATATATATATATATAGCACAGAAAGCTTTAGAAAATAGGAAAAAAAGTCTCACTAGTATTGTCTGTAGTAGAGAGAAGAAATTCTGCACTCAGGACATTTTTGGAGTTCCTACAGAAATTCACCCATCCTAACTTCAGATGGCTAAAAGACATCTCAGACTAACATAGTCACCTTATAAACTCTTCATTATCAGTGGAGAGAAACAGGCACCTCCAGAAGATCAGTTGTCCGGCCCATCTCAGACTGACACAAATGAGCCTCTCAGGGTATTTATTTTCTTGTTTTGCCTACAAAGGCCACCTCCAGGGACAAACTAAGAAGTAAATGTGCAATTTTTACATGGCTGAAATTATAAGGGCTTCCTCTGCCCTTCTAACACGGATCATCCCCCACTACACACTGGAATATTCCTTCAAGGAATTAGTTTTCCTCTTAATGAACATGTGCACCCTAAAGCTGAAGCATAGCCCATCCTCTGTAACAAGATAATGAAGTATTTTTGTAATATCTATATTTTTAAGTCTTTTTCATGACCTTATTGTTTACTTCTTATGTAAGGTAGTCCAAGTCTTCCAAGTTTTGCATAAAAAAAACCCATCTACTTTTCTTCAAAATCTTGCGAAGCAAAACACAAACTGAATCTTTATTTATGCTGAATGCTAGCAAAATCCCAGCTCCTCCCCTCTCCCTCCTTCCCCTGCCATAAATTTACTTGTACTGGAAAGAAAATACTCGTTAAAAGAAAAAAATTACTTTCTGAAACAAAAAATATGTTAAGAAAATAATGACTTTACCTATTATAACGTGCATGCCAAGTCTTGCCAAATGCTTCACAGTTTGGTAACCAATTCCTTTAGCACCTCCAGTCACTATAGCAACCTTTCCATTTTGTGCAGGGAAAACTATATGAAGAAAAAGAAATAACGCAAGGTTAGTTCCCAATAGTAACACATTTAAGAAGTTAAGATCTATTTTAAAGAGGCGTACACTTGACAGACCACTCAAGCCATGTGACAGACCACACAATCGCAAAAGCAAACTCTGTATGGAAATAAAAACTACAGAGCATCCGCCATTATTTACTGCACTATAATTTTCCAGTATTAACAGTTCATGAAAGACTGAGGTTGATGACACGAAAGACAAACACCCAGTTCAGAAAGTTTCTCATTTCTATTTGCATGCATTTTGTAATCCTGCAGTAATCTGCCCTTTAAAATTTTCACCTTAACTTTGTTAACAGACCACGGTAACCGCTGTCGCAAGTCAGCTCAGGGATGGTTTACTTCATGCATACAGGGAAAAAAATTCAGTCGGCAGCATGATATTCTGAAAACTTCTTGAATGACGAAGGACAGGCCTCTACCAGTAACACAGGGGAAATAGCAAACAGCTCAGTCAAAGGTGACGCATCCCAAGGGCAGGAGCCCGTCGGCCTAATTTACCTGCATAACCGAGCACCCCCATGTTGAAAATCACAGGCTCCTGGCCCTCAAAGGAAGGAGGGGGCAATTTTTTGCATGAAAAACCCCACCTGCTTTTCCCACCCACCCCAGCCCTCTCCCCGATGCCGGCGGCCGGCCCCACACCACCTCCGCCCCAACAAGCGCTTCTTAACCCAGGGCAACACACAGCCCGGTGGGTAGGGCACGCTCCCCAAATCCCCTCTGCTAGAGGCTGCTTAGACCTATAGCCCATGCCTCCTGCGTCCCCAGGCAGCCCTTCGACCGCCGAGTGAGCTGAAAAGTGGCTGGGACGGCCCCGGCGGGGCGGCCGCCGTCCCTCCCACAAGCTATCACGCCGGCCATGGGTTGCCCAGCGCATCCCTTCAAGATGGCAGGAGCTCTCCCGCCAAAGGAGAGCAAAGGCGTTTTAATTTAACTGCTTGCGGGAGGCATGAATTAGGTCAAATATCAAATATGATTTTTTGATGAGGTGGTGAATCTTTCATGTGAAGCACTGTGTGGTCTTCAGGCGACTGAGCTGAATTTATGTTTGCTTTTTAGAAGGTGCTAGGTATTTGTGCAGGGAAAATGGCGCTGAATATTTCATTTTGCCGCGGTGCGGTGTCCGTAGGCAATGTTATAGACAACAAATGTTAAAAAGACGCTGACTTTCATCTATCAAAGGACTTTCTATTTTGATTTCTAGGCTTTTAGGGGATTGCTTTGTTGTACAACACTAGCTCATATTTTATATGGTTATGAAACACAGAACTAGTGCTGATGATACTTGCTTTCTTCACAGCAACTTCAAAAAGGACCCAGATTTCACCTTTTCCGAAATACATAGTTCTTTCCAGCACGATTCACATGAATTTCTGTTCTCTTCAGGTAATGATGTGATTCTTCCCATCCATATAGAGTGAGAACTATTTGAAAGTTAATTCCTATTACAGTGATATCCATGTATGAATGTGTCCTAATATGTATAATTTGAGCTAAATAAAACTTCACTAAGGGCTCCAGTTAGTTATATAAGCAGTCCTGCAATTTCCACCAAAAATATTTATCATAACAAACTCTAAGTAAAACGCACACATTTTTTTCAATAGTTAAGCCTAGAAATTAAAGCTAGATCTGATATTAAATGCTTGGGAAAATTTTCCACTCCAGGTAATCTTTTTTAATTGCTTATTACTTTACCAGACTTGGCCTTTTTAGATTATGTTTTCCTGGTCTGTTCTCTGCCAGCGAAGCAGAAAAAAAAGAGGAGAATAAAATGGTTTTGCAGTTTTTGAAACTCCAGACAGGAGATAAAGATTTTAAAGAAGAAGAAAAATAAATGTTCTTAGTGTGATACAAGTTGTTGTCACCTCTGTGTGAACAGCCCTTGTGTCTCAGCGTGACCGGACACGTTTGAAGTTTGGCAAGGACATATAATCTCAAGTCCTTTCAGCCACGGAGTGAAAACCACTGTCTGAATGATTTGTGTCCTTAAAAAGGGGGGAGCAGTATGTGCCCAGTGTTCCACCTGGGTGGCGTTTTAGACCACGTGAAAACACGAACACGTTGCCTTGTACCAAAGGCGTCCCGAGAGGAGACAGGTCTCTTAACCAGGAACAGGGCAAAAGTCTTTGCAAGATGGCAGACAAATCTGAAACAAAGGGCAAAGGCAGAAACTACAAGAAAAAGAAACAAAAACGGCCCTAGAACCGATGGGATGCTGAGGAGGGAAACAGCATGTGTGTTTACAAAAAGGGCCTTCTCAAAGCCGTCTCTGGCAGAGGTTCACAGGTCTGGGCTCTCTGGGATGCTTCTTTAGTTTCACCAACAAGTAACTCTGGCAGTTCAGCGAGAAAAAAGGCTAGGTACAACCTTACCACACCAATACCCGGCTTTCTTACAGCCCGGCTCAGGTTTGTTAGCTCAAAAAGTTTAAGACTCTGAAAAAGGAGCTCTTACAAAGCAAATACCCCTTCGTCCAGCCGAGCCCATGCTGTGAAACCCATTCTGAGGCCTCTCCTGAGGGGTCGAACAGCTTTAAATCCACACAAGGAGCACTGGCATTGCCTTGGTGTTAAAACAGGAAAGGCCATTTCTGGCCACAGTAGTTACATGTGTGAATTCTGCACGTGGCAAGTGTGCCATGTACTTGTAAACAAAATACCATCTAGAAGGCAAAATCATGAGCTGAAGCCCACCAAGTAATTTTCTGTTAAAGTAGCCATGAGGGCTGCAAAGAAAAGGACAATTTTTGGTCCCAACAGCCACTCAAGTCAGGTATGTTACCAGCCTGCGATGCAGAGCACGACAGACAGAGAGACTCCACTGCAGAGATGCATTCAGTGAGATCCTATATTACAGAGAGCTTTAAAACAGGCCTGTTTGTAGCAGCCAGCTCCAAGGACCTAAGAAAGCACCCAGGGAGGGAGAAATGAGGGCTGCAGACACATTGATAAATGGCCAGTATCTGTTTTATTTACAACAGCTACAGTATACAGCTTCCACAGAGCACGGTTTTGAATAGACACAACACTGCATGTCACATCTCAGTATATCAGCTCACTTCATCTGAAATGGGAAACACAAAGAAAAAAACTGAAACGCATCTTTGGGGGGGGGAGTGGAAACCCACACGCCCCCCAAACAACCTCCTCAATTATTCGTTTTAATTTTATTAATCTTAAACTAATTTTAATCTGCAGAAAAGGTGTACTGTTTCCGTGAAGACAGATACCTTAATGTAAAATGAATCTCCATGAAAATGAGACCCTGCTAGTTCTTACATCAATAAAAGCAGTCAAGATCAAATCCAGGCTGCGTGTGTAAGCCATCGGCAACTACAGTGAAAGGCAGTCTGTCGGTCCCCTGTTCCCACTAGAACTCCACTGTCGGGTAGAGTTTGCAGAACACCCACCTTTTCAGTGTGAAAACACCTCTTCCACGATGAAACCCAATATCAGACTTTCAAAGCAGACCTGGGCTCAGCCTGGTTTTCCAACAGATACTGGTTCATTTTGTGCGAGAGGTTGAGCCGAGCGTGGCCGGAGGCTGGGAGCCCCCCCGGGCAGGAGGCAGTGGAGACCCACCGGCTTTGCCACGCAGGGGAGGTTCCCTCTGGCGCTTCTTGCACCTCATTTAAAACACCCCAGCTCTCTCTGCCTCTGCTCCTGCTAAGTAGGTAGATACCGATCTCAATTACAGAGGCGTAATGCCAGTGATCTCACCGTGGGACATGAGAACGGTACAGCCCTGGTGCTAATGAAATCCCCTGACCAAGCACTAGCTGTTAATTTCCCTTTGTGTTTGAAGAAACCAGCCTGCATTCCTTAAGTGCTGCTTTATCACGCCAAAGTCTGAGAGAGGCTTCTCCCAGGCTGAAGGTTGTGCCTGCATCCCAACGTATTTGGACAAAATAAGCCTGTCTACTTTGCAAGTGGATTAAGCTAAAGCAGAAAAACAAGGCAGATTTATTCTGTCATAAATATGTCCAGATATGAAGCTATTTTAAAATAATTGTTGTCTTTTTAAATATACTTCTCTTTCATCTGAAATAACTTCCATGTACAGAGACATCCTCACACACAGTCGATACTATGAAGAATTTAAGGCAATTCTGTAATTTTTAAAAATATTAATTTTCAAGGGACTCCTAAAGGTGGCTATCAAGACATCTCTGCAACTGCCCAGACCACACAGAAATAAAACAGACTGCAGAACTGTATCAATGACCACTTTCATATCAATGACCGGTTCCGGCCGGCAAAATCTCAACTCTGGGGTAGGGATGGGGGTAATTGAAGTAGCCAAATCAAAACAGAGGCATTAAACTTTCTTCTTTGCAGAAATGTACTATGGGAACACAGAGAATGCAAACCCCAGAAGAAGAGCTCCCCTTAAAAGATGCCTGCTTCCTGTAATCCTTAAAACATAGCCTGTTTGAGGCAAAAAAAAAGAAGAAAAAAGTATTAAAAGTTTATTAAAAGCAAATCGCATCAAATTTTTACTAAGTTCCATCTCCTACCCTATTAATCCAGCATCTGCATTGTGGAACATTATGAGTCATATGGACATTAAAATATAATATCTTTATATTAATCTCTTCATTAAACCCTCTTTTTAAGACATTGAGGGCCAAAGGCAGAATTTAGATTGTCTGAATCAGTCTCCAGTCCTTATCAGGCAAGAAAGACGAGCACCGCTGAAGGCATCTGAAGCGCTGGTCAGAGGGGCCACCCGAGAGGTGCCACGCTGGGACCTGCCTGCACCTCCTAAACTGGGCACTCGGCACAGGGACTTCAGTGGCATTTGTGCTGAAGAGACCCCCGCAGACAAATCCTAACAGTTATTTTTTCCCTTCCTCCTATAACTGAATAATTTACATGCAAATATTATGCCTGAAGGTACCTGGCAGAACCACAGATGAAAAAAAAAAAAAAAAAAAAAACACGGAAAAAAAGACAAGAAGCCAAAGAAGCCACAATGAATATTTAGTCTGATGACAGAATAACAAGTGCCAAGTTTGGAGCTGTTCCTGTATAGCAACACTGAGTGAGAAAAAGAGGGCAAACTGTAATTGTCAGTCCTCATCTAATGCCACAGGACAAGGCACAATTGAGTTTTCCTAGTTGGCTAAAGAATTCATATAGTTCAGTCTACCACTGAATTACTGAGCAGTTTTTCCTGTCCCAAAATACTCTGACTCTTTTTCCCTGATTTACACTGTGGCAGTGCTGAGATTATAACCATTAAGATCCCTTTCAAAGTAGACATAGAAAAATAATTCCTTTGCTACCCCGAGAAGCAATCAGTAGACCACTGGGGAATCCATGCAGCTTTCAGCAATAGCCTTTTGTTTGAGCCTTACAGTAACATCTCTGTAAACTTCTGTCTTGGCAGAAAACCGAGTAAACGGGGTCCAGACTCAAAAAGTCATTCCAGGACTATCCTAACAGAGGACAATTTCAGGTACTCAAGTCCTGAGGAATAAACAGACAATCTTTTTTTTTCCTTGTATGACACCAGCTTTCACGAGCAGAAAAGGTGCGTGTCCTAAGCCTGGGCAGATGATCTTTCAAATGCAAATGGTCTTTCCAAATTTGCACACCAAAATCTTTTCTGCCTCTGCTGCTTCCTATCACTTTCCTAAGGAACATCAATATGCAATCAAGATTGAAGTCTTTTAAGGCTGGAAACCAGGTAGGTGGCAACCAGCCTGACTAGTCCTTCTGTGAAAAGGTATCCTGCTGGTTTCAGCAGTTGCAAGCCATCAGACCTTCCGCTCATCAACAACTGTCATGCGTACATGCAGATCCACAGGCACATGACCAACAGGTCCAATGTACCTTGACTCGATGGATGCATTGTGTAAGGGTGATTGATTTGCCTGGGCAGAGCATCTGTTTCCAAGCACAACTGGAATTTTGCACCAGCTGGGTGACAAGCCTCGTCCTACTTTACTTCTGCAGAAGAAGTGAAAGTCAGGAATCACGAGGAAATGGAGGTACTGGAGACAGGCTGGCCCTGGAGTTACTCATGGGAAGAGAAAGGTGTTGAAGAACCAGAACAGCAGGAGAAACCAAACCATGGAAATGTGTCCCTTACCCTGCAAACTCATAGTATCTCAAGGTGCTATTAATGGAACAGCAGCAGCCAGATGGCTGTAAGAATTTCAGCAGCCAGGGGAAGACCTAATTTAAGAAGCCTCCCACACAGCCACCTATAGGGAAGATGGATTGTTAACAACCGCTCACAAAACCACAGCAAAACCCCTGGCATCCGTAAGACCAAGTTTCTTGTTTAACCATTGCACGAGGCACACACGGGTCCTAAAATGCTGCGTGCCAACAAACTCACAAACAATAACTCACACTTACTATTGCTGGAAATCCATAAAAGCTCCATCCCCTGTATTTCAGGCTGGGATATCCTACACAGAAACACACGTGCCGCCCATGCCCTGTGAAGCGGAGATTTCCGCCATTGGGCACAGCTCCCACACACGCGCAGCACGGGCAGTCGCAGGACCAGTGGCAGCAATTTGCCTGAGCTGCCTGGATACCTGGGAACCCGACCAGTGCCGTAACTCAAGCCAAGGCACCAGCAAGCCCAGACAAATGACCGGAGTGTAGCAAGGCAACAAATGACACAAAAGCAGGACAGTCGGCAGCTATGCCAACTAGAAAAGTAGCGTGCTCAGCCAGCTAAGGAGCTAATGTGTATCCTCATCCCTTCCCAACCTCATCAACGCAGGAAAAAGTGATATCTGTTCAGAGTTAGCAGCAAACATCTGCTGAGTCAAACTATTGAAATTTTTTTAATTGCCAATGAAAACAACCCAAAAAAAAAACCCAACCCAAATTTAACCCTGCTGTAAGGTTATAGCATTTGTTTAGCTTTTTGACAAGCATGACAGCTTGCTTATAGGGACAAAGTGACAACATTTGCAGGCAAGTTGACAAGCCAGAGACAGAAGTTCCCAAAACAGTATCACAAGATTGGAGCACCAACATCCACAGCAAGACCTAACTATAGTAAAAGAAATCCACATATTAAAAAAGATGCAAGATCAACTGGCACAATAGTAAGAAGAGAGTTATGACACCAGCACTACAGGATTGAATGAAATATTTTTTTTTGCTAAAGAAAAGTAATGATATCCTAAATAAGGCAGCTTTTCAGAGCAACAGCTTTTGGCACTCAAAAATCCAAGTCCTGTGATAAGAAATCTCTCTAGAAACAATGGGAAGGGGGGTGGAAAGCTGCCCTAAAAATTTCATTTGCATGACACACCTACCTGCATTTCTTCTAATGATTCTTGGAAAGACAGGATAAATGTAGATAAAGGAAGAAGTGTGTGTGGAAGGCAGGGTGTGGAAGGGGAAGGAGAAGGGAGTATTAGACTCTCAAAGACACAGGAAAAAGAAAGCTTTTTTGTCAAGAAGAGGTCATTTTCGAGTGCTTCAACACTCTTTCCCCTCTCTTCACCTTCCCCCCTACTTCCAAGTATTTAGTTGACAGAGACACATCTCTAAGCAATTTAATACACCTCAGTCATAAATCTCTGCATGGTGGTGTTGTCTTGAGGCAAAAAAATGTCCAGCGAGGAGACCTGCATAGACAGCTTGGCCGCCTCCTACTTACGGATGCAAATCAACCATGGTTTGGTGCGGGGAAGATGGTGTAAACCAAGGCACGGTAACCACAGACTGGTAGAAAGGTAAGCTGTGGCTATTGCCAAAGTCATCCAAAAAATATTTCCTCTGTACTTGCATATGTATTTTCAGTGCCCTGTTTTCCAGAGTGTATGACTGGAGAGTTTGCAAGTGAAGAAGTCCTGCCCAGTTACAAGAGCCAAGGGAAGCTGCATTTCCACACATCTTTCGACTACAGCCTGAGTGCTTTTGGTTTATTTGTCAAATAGGATCCTCAGTAATATTGATCCTGGGCTTTGTGGTGCTGCTAGACTTGTCAGAAGGGCTGCACAGAGAAAAAGATAATTGCAGTTTTCAAAAACAATATAGATGGTAATTTTCCGAACTGATTTAAGCTGTCTTTGCTCTGACTGTGAAGAACATTTTCCTCCAATAAACCCTACGCAGACCTTCTGCATCAGGCTCATTGATCACATGAAAAAAAGCTGAATGGAGCCTCCCCAAGAAGGAAGAGGCTGGGAATGGAGAAAACTAAAGAGGATGGTTAATCTCGGAAGTTTTCATGCCATTTCTGAATTGCGTTTCTCTAAGACAATGGGAAACAAGGCTGAATTGAAAAACGGTTTGATGAAGCATATATCTGATCTTTTTACAATACAAGTTCAGGCTGATTTTGACAGAGAGAGATTAGGAAATTTGATCCCAACAAATATGGAGCTGCCCTAAGGTAAAAGAAAGCCAAAATAGAAGGGAGGGTGCAGTTCCTGAGTCCTAAATCTCACTTCTGGCCATGTTTGCCATTCTCGGGTACTTTGTTCCTTTAGCCAAAACTCATCTAAAGATAAGAGATTTGAATCTAATTTTTACGAGTGCCAAATAGATAGATTGAACACACCATTATACAAATCAGACAGTTGGGAAATACCACAGTGCACTATTAAAATCTGCTAAAAATTCATCGGGAATCCAGGTTTGCCCATATCCACTCTGGGAGTAAAGTTCCCAACCGAATTAGTAGGAATAGGAGANCTTAGATCTACAAGTGTAAATTATATTAGTGAAATTATGACTCTGCAAGTTCCAGGTAGGCATCGAGCAACTTCTGCCATCACACACTAGTCCTTATCTTAAACATCCTTGCTATTTCTGCCTTGAACCAGTTTTTTGCTGGAGAAACACTAGTCTCAAGGAACAAGGATATTTCAGATAAAGATTGATACTACATATTGACAAACTTGTGCAAGAATAATTGGCACAGGACCACCCACTGGCATTACACCACACATGGCATATTTTGCTCCACTGTGCAACCATTTCGTCTTGGGGACAGACGCCAACTAGGGACTCCGACGAGGCTGTGAAACACTGCCTTTGCTTGGAAGAGAAGAGAGGGCTTTGTTGCCGTACAGCCAGATATGAGAGGCGTGTGGGACACTACCGTGCTCTAGCAGGAGCGGCAGCTGAAGGGCACAGAGCTAATTCGGCTCAGCCGAGGCGATCGATACTTGAGCAGCCCTGGCTTCGCTCATAAAAGGCGCTTCACAAAAATCTAACGTGGGGTTTTGTGAAATAAGGGCAAGATGGCTGTTGCAATAATACGAAGAAATTCCGATAATTCCTTGCAGTATACTGCACAGCCACAGCCTGCATGTGAAAGATTACTGGATTTGTTAAAAATGCCAGGAGAAGAAACTTGACACTAGCTCCAAGAATAAAGTAACCATTCCCTACATATGCATATATTTAAAGGATCCATTTACCCATATAATTTCTTACATGGGAAAATACTATCACAAGAATAGAGAAGGACATATTTCCATTTGCCGTGTATTCTCTGCCCTGCTTATCTTTCATTCCTTTTATATATTTACCTACTAAATTCTACTCTTTGGCTTTCTTCTCTTTTCACTCCAGTCACACTAAGGATAGGGAAGTTATATACAGGTGCATCTTCAAATCAAGAAAAAGCATCTGGTTATCTTTTGAACAGATTTACTGATACTTACTCCCATACTCCCTCCCTCTGGGCAAATGTAACTGTGCAATACCTCGGGCAATGTCATTTTATGTAAAACTTCCCAATGCTCTTGAAGTCATGTCATCTTGTAATTATATTTTTTTCCTGTTGTGAAATAAGAGATGAAAAAGAGGAGCTCATCCCAGGAGATTTAAATAAGGGTAATGGAAATAGCTCTGCATAGTCTAGTACCTGCAGAATGAATTTTCCCATCCTGCAAAAGTTAGAGACATTAGAAATTTTTTTCTTCATTCTGTATCAGGAACCGAAGATTGTCCAGGCTCCGAGCTTTTACAAACAGCTAACAAGTAGATGCAGCTCCATCTCAGAATGGTTTACATCCCTCTGGATATAAGAACCCATTTCAAGTCCTTGCTCTCAGTCACACCCCGAACATAAAAAAGCCTTCCCAGTTTAACTCCCAATGTAACAGCAGAAAGTTTCAGTTTCACCAAATATTTGCCATTTAAAGACACTTTTCCCTCCCGTAAAAGTCGCCAATAAATGTAATATTTCTCCATACCATGCCCAGAAATCCAGTGATCACTTTGTAAGAAGCCATAAATAGAAAATAAAGCAAAATGTAAGTAACGTCAGAAAATGTCTTCTCTCGGAAAGATCATGTCCCAGCTATCTCAAAAAACTTGACAGCTATGTGCATGAAACATGGCACAGAATTCCTCAGGTTTTAAAATTTCATGTCTAACTGTGAAAAATTAGCATTTAGGTTGTAGTTTTGACCTAAAAGCCAGGGTGATGACAGTGAGTTTGAAATTCTAAAGAAAAAAAGAATTGGCAAAGAGTGACGTGTCTGTTACTCCATTACGAACTGAGTAAATGTCACTACTGGCTGCAATGCAGAAACCTCATTTCAGAAGACTGCAAAGAAGACTTCAGAAGACTGTTGTTTCACAACAAAGAGACCTTAGGGGAAAAAAAACCCAAACAAAAACCAGCTCCTACTCTTGATTTAATCCCAAATAATGTAGAAATCAACCCGAACAGGCAAGCTCCCACACCTTGCACGGAAGAAAAGTTCTGTCATAAACCTTCAAGTCTGGAGAATATTTACAGTACCCAAAGCTCAGAAAATGCTGGAACTCTGATATTTATCAGCACTTTCATATGCAGAAACTGAAGCAAAGAGTGATCTCCTTACTTATGATCAAACTGGAAAGATTGATTTACTTACTTACGGTCAAACTGGAAATCCAAACCAAAAGCAAAATATTGCTACCTGCTTTTTAGCGTCTTACCACAGGAATTAAAAAGGCAACAGAAAACAATTTATACTTTGCACTATGATCTATACTTTTCAAAAGACCAAATATTTTATTTTTAATTTTCAAGACAGTATAGATGGTATTATCATATCCCTAGACAGTATAGGATATTGTATCACAACCCCCAATACCTTTACAGCTTCTACTTTTACTGCTTGTGAATTCCAACACCTCTTATTCTGATCACAGGCTATTAAAAGATTGAATTAATCATTCTATCACTTCTTGCTTAGAGCGCAGATGGAGAGATACAGCTGAGCAACCAATACATCAGAAAAGTCGATTCTTTAAATATTCCCTTACTATATCAGATTCGGGGGTGGGGGGAAGTTGGCAAGATCATTAAGAGTAGTTTAAACTGCATCTCCTCTCTTCCCAGAGACAGAGAATGTAATTTCCATATCCCAATCAAGCTTAAGAGCATCCAGCTGAAGGTCACATTCAGATCTGCCTCTTCCAGCCAACAAAATGCTCTGCTGGCACTTAAACAGTCCCCTTTTTGCTTCCCGTGGCTTCAGCGTGACAGTATTTCCATCAAACGTAAATAAGTAAGCAGAAGTCACGAGTTGGTATACAGAAATTAAAAGGTAATTGAAAGTTTCTGGAGTACTTCACTTCGGAAAACTGTGCAATCACTTGTGAACTGAAGTGCTTGTTATCATATACAAAGCTCCAGTAATTAGAATCAGGAAGAGAGGTACAAGGTGATTAGAGATTATTGGGAAAAATCTAGTTAACAGGAAGCTTAGCACATAAACCAATTGGTACTTAAAGCTACCCTGAGATACCTGCAATTAATTAAAATACGAAATGTTAAAAAGCACATTTCCGTATTATTAAAATCTTCAGAAGGGACTAATGATCAGAGGCCATTACAGCATTGACATTATTGTGAGATAACCCTCAGGTGCTACTGGCTTAATAAAAGAGATGGAAAATAGCCTCAACATCCCTTCCTCTCCCTCTTTGCCCTACTTCCACATCCTTCAAACCAGCCCCCGGCTAATATATTTATTTCTTCGGCCAGCCAGCGCCTGGTGAAGAGTCCGGACAGTGGCAAAAGCTGTCTGCAGACTATCAATCATATGGGTGCCCATTTGCCCCTCAGTGTACGTGCCCAAAGCAGCAGCTCCAAGGAAAGCAAGGCTCACCTTGCTTGCGTGGGACAAGAGCGTGCTGGCAGAGGCAGACGCTCGTGGGGCTGCACAGCCCCAGAGGGAGCTGCCCCGTGCGGGGCGATGCCTGAGCTTGATCCCCTGGCTGCCCGGGGCTCTGAGCTGCTCAACCCCCTGCTGCCACATGCCACCTCCCAGGGCCACCACCCGGCCTCCAGAAGCACAAATTCAAGATGGAAGATAGCTCTGTGGGAGGTTTTAATTTTTTTTTTTTTAAAGATGGGAGTTTCACTGAAGCTCCCTGAGCCTCTGGATGGAGCTGTTTTCTGTACACAAAACTGCTTAAAAATCAATTCTAACTTGGAATGAGGAAGTACAAAGGGCATGCACATGTTTTGTCTTCAAGACAGCTACAACATCTGTTTTCCAAAGATGGAATTTTATTCATTTTTCTCCTCTTTGATAACACGAGCAGGTCAGGGGTTTCAAATGGAGTACGAAAGTGCGAGTACAGAAAGGTCTCGACTGTACTATATATAATTTCCTAATTCTCTCATGACAGTCCTTTTCTAGGAAAAGACTGATTTCTTTTCAGACTCCTCTTTCTTAACACATGCTGAAGTGATCTCATACTCACACGTTTTCTTTCAATTTTCATCCTTCTTGTTCCTCGTAAAATATGCACCAAAGTTTTCACAAGGAAGGTAGCTGCTTTGCAATACAAACAGCTATTTGTTTTGAAAGACTTTTTTAAAAAATTAGACGTTTTTATTCCTCAGTGAAAAACTTATTTTTGGATGAAATTTTATAGGCCATTAATCTAATGCAGATTCACGGGACTCAGGGAATTAGTTAACTCAAAAGAGCAGCTACTGTGCATGCTCTATAATTGCTCTTCATCAAAATTCTCAAAGATTTTTAATATGCAGAGTTACCATACAGATTAAAAGCTCTCGAAGTATGTCTCTGTAGAAGAGGCCATCATTCCACAGTGTCATTATCTGCTGTTAATATTTCAATTAGAGAGTATCACACCCTCCTCTGAAGAAACACAACTGCCCACAAAACGAGCCCCATTACTGATAATGCTCCAGGAATATGACACAAACGTCCTATTTTTATTCCTACAGTTAATTACCTCCTATAAATAGCTTTCCAAATTTTTAAGGGAAAAGCTCATTTCATACAGAAACGCATGTCTTTGTTCACCGACAGCTCCCAACCATCCTGCTTCTAAGAAGGGAGGTGAAGGCTGCAGGAACCACACCGGCCCTTCTGCACGGCCAGGCTATGACTTCACTCCCCAATATCTGATCTCACCAGCAGTTCAAACAGGCCGATACACCACAGTGCACCCTGTCAGTCCCTCTAAGGACGTCAGACAGAAACACCGGCACTTTTCAGGCATCAGTGCTAGCCCAAACAGGCTTCACGCCTGCTTTCTGTTCCACCTGACCAGAGGATCTAGCTCAAATCACACGGCCCCGCAACAGCCCATTTGGTGTGAAATATTCTTTCAAGGCATGATTCCATTCTTGAGAAAAAGACACTTTGTTCATTATGACAGGTTTTATAGTTCCATTTTCATTATGTCAAGTTGATAATCAACTTCCAGTGCAGCTGATATACCTGCAGCCACCTCTCAAAGGACGGACCTTGCCAAGTTGATGGACGGCAGTTACGTATCCACAGCCCTTCTATTACACCTCACATTAAACAGTAAAAAGTTACACCTACGTTTAACTTCTGTTTGATGTTAAATAATTAAAATCATTTGAATGAAGCCTTTTTTTTTTGAGAAGCGTAAAGGAATTTAGCAATTTAAACATATCAAGGGGGGGAAAAAGAGCTTGAGGAATAGAAGCCTAAGAGCTTGCACTGGCTTGTTTGGCAGTTCTCTGCTGTTTCCAATATTTCTCTCTCTAGGGCTTTTTCCACGAACACACAAGGCCTGTGTTTCAAACACACACCTTACGCTGCGCGCTGACTTCTCGGTGATTTGAAAGATGTGACCCTAAAATGCACTTGCTATTCCAGAGTCCAGCCTTACATCTCCATCAGCCCCCCGTAACACACAGTCCGAACAGGCAGCCCACTCACCCTCGGTCCCCAGAAAGGCTTTGCCACAGGTTAGGACCTCTCTCAGAAGGAAATACTGGTGATATAGAAGGCAAAAGGCATGCAACTCTTTGCAGGGAGAGCAAAGCGAGCCCCTCCCGTCTCTGCAAGCTGTACCAGCACCTACCAGAGTCCTCATATCAACATTTATTTATTGCATTTGAAGCTTTGTAAATTTCCATACAGAAAATCCAGCAGCACTGAGGGTTACGCCACCTTCATTTTGGCCACAGTACCACCTCCCTCCCACGGTACGCTACAGCATCTGGCTAACGTTTCTGTGCCCTGGTGCAGCTTGTGACCAGCGCTGCTATACCAGCAAAAGCCCATGCTCTACTCCAGATGCGGTTACTGCTATTCCCTATTTCGCCTGGAGAAACAGAAAGACATCATTTTACTGAATAAACTGTTCTTCTGCAAGTGTTGCTTTGCTAATGTATGTGGTACCTTTACAAGGGAGTGCTTCGCCCAGCACGGCAGTATACCACTATCCCATGCTGGCAAAGCCAGCCCTGTGCAGGTTTAGCCCGGGAAAGACAATTGTTCAGGTAAAAAAGCAGTAGTTACAGTCAAACCCAAGGCAGACAGGAGCGATGTCAACACAAAGAGGGACACCCAGAACAACTCACCAGGATCACACCACCTATGCTCCTGTGAGGTTTCTCCAGGGACCGCAGGCATTTTGCCAGCCTTGCGTTTCCCCAGTCCTTTTGCTGTTGCACACGGCAGGGACTGGCAGGAAGAAGAGGTCTCAGCATCTCCCCCTCCAAACCGCCACCAGCCAAGCCAGAGGAGTATGCTGCAAACCCGTTTTGACACAGCCCCTGATGCATTTGCAAGCAACAGATCACACCTGCAGAGACGCTGCTGGCAGAAGGGCCATGCCAGCCACGCGCTGCCTGCTGAGCCGCGGTGGTGGCTCCCGCAGCTCCCGGCCTCAGTCCCCGTCACCACAGCCCTCAGTGAAACCAGCACCAGCTGTCAGCCAGACCGCACCTGTAAAGATGACACTGTCCTTTACAGCAGAGGGTAGCAGCTTGGAAGAATTTGAACTGAATAAACCGGACCTCATCGCTGAATGACAATCATATTGTATGTGGGTATCTATATGCTTTTCTTCTAAGGAAGAAAAAGAATTCTTTGAAAATTGGATTAGAAAACTGGAAAAAAAATCATGGTTTTCACCTGTGTCTCACTAGAACATTTTATGACTGGTTTTACTGAGTGAATCTTGAGAAAATAAGATTTTTTTAATCACTTTAAAAATGGAGGTGGAACAGATGGATAGAAGATCTGCTACACTTAATAGAAAAAAATCCCAATAAAGGTCATTAAATTAGTGCACAAACAAGTAAGACCATATGCCACTGTAGTATAACCCTAATGGCCATGCTCAAGCTGAAATCCAGGCTACATCGTTGCCCACTTATTCTGTTGTTTTACACTCACTTCCCTGTATCTTCAAATACCCCTTTCCTCCCTGCAGTGCTGGATGATTACACATAAAGACTTTAAAAGGTCAACGGCAAAAATGAACCTATGAGAAACTACAGGAGGAATAAAGTTACATGCCCACAACCAAGTGCAAAGAACTCTGCTAGCTCCTACCAGGCACTACTGATGGCAGTGTCTGCAGCTCTTGAAACTTGCCTCTGACTCGAGTTAGTTGCTCTTTAAATATCTGTACCATGTCATTAGGAAGTACAGCATCATCGAGAGAACATGGATTTTGCATTTCTTGACCTTTTTCCTACTAATTTTCAGCAGACTATTTAATGTTAAAATCGCACCGTGTGCAATGCAGCGACTCCAGTTATGAATACACAAGTAAGACTGGCATTAATTAGCACGAAAGCACTCCAACAGGCAGATTAGATTATATCTGTATTCACACTGGATGGCTTTATTCATTAACAAGATGTTATTTTGGAAAAATATGCCCAAGAAGCCCTTGTATATCTGCTGTAAGAAGCATTTCATAGCACAAATGTTTCATTTCCAGTTATCCAGGTTATATCCAATTGCCAAAAAGCCAGCACTTACTGCTCTGCAGGCACTCTGTTCATTGGAATACATTCAGTAAAAAAATTACAAACTCATCTCTTCACTGTGTCAGTCCTGGCTTGCAAAAACGTAGCACCTGTAATGTTTTATTTCTATTTAGAAAGTCACTTTTGTTCTGTGTAATATGTGAACTGTCACATCCTTTAGAAGCCATTTGCAATGGTACCACGACGTCTGACGCCAACTCATCTGTAATTTCCTTAGGACAGGTTGACATGTTTGTTAAGATACTGTTATACAGAACTATCTGCTTCAGTTTTAAAAATAACCTGCCTAGGGCAGAGAGCATCTTCTGGGTGGGCTTTGTAAAGCACTTGGCGTATGGTCCCTAGTATCAGTTGGTTTGGTACAAATTGCTAACACGGAACATCACCCGCCTCCTGCTGGGGCACACTGCGCCTGGGCAGCCGGAGGTGGCAATCAAACCCTTGCCTGCAGCATTCGACTTAGACACACCATGGCAGATTAAAAACTTAATCCTAAATTCATTGAACACTCGTAAAGCTCATTAACTTCAATCCCTGGTTTGTCCGGGTGAGAAATACCGGCGTGAGATCCGAGGTCAGGAGGTGACCAAGCTTTGCTTCCATCTGGCGTGACTTCGTTTTCTCATACCGGCGAAGATAACGTCACAGAAGATAACTCAGCGCAGAGTTTATAGGAGATGAGTATTTCCTCATAGAGTTGGAGGGTGTTTAGTTATATCGCCATGTTACCAATGTGTCAACAAGAAAAAAAGAAAAATAAAGGTTTTAACTGTTCCCTCAGGGTCCTCCTTCAGAAACAAGTTCAGTGGTTTTTTTAGGTCCAAGTTTCTCTTTTTTTTTTTTTTTTTCCCTCCAGGCTCATGTAAAATATTGAGCAATGTTAGCAATCACGGTTAGACATTCCCTCAGACGGCGAAACGTCCATATCTCAGAAAGCACACTCTGGCAGAAAACAGTCACACTACAAAAAGCAGAAGCGTATCAGAGCCAAGCGCTCTTCCTCAGCCTTACACAACTCGGAGGGTGTTTTGGATAGGATGGGGGATGTAGTTTTCTTGCCCAATGAATTTTCCACGAAGTATCAAACCTCTCCTAGCAGAGCACAGATACGGTGAAAGGAAAGCAAACATCGTAATTTTATTACAAAACTCTCTTTTTTTCTTAAAAGCAATCCTGACATGAAGCAAAGCATCACTGCTTTTTTGGTTATTGGCTTTAGGAATAGTAGCTGTCAAACCTTTTCTTTCCTTGCTGGCGATAACCCCATTTAAACCTTGCTATATTTCACCACATCTGCAGCTTTAATGCAGTAATTCATACACTACGATAAAGCCACAAACCCAAATCACTGTGTCTGTAATGACATCTGTAATTTAGAAACTGCAAGGATGGGAAGCTTGAAACTGGCAGGTGAGAGTTTCTGAAAACACCAAGAGGGGGCTGCATGTGTGTATATATAATTATGACATTTCTACTCCATAACTGCCCAAATCTTGAATCTTGCCCTGTCTGCAAGGCAAGGCAAAACCACACAATCTTAGTGACACAGGTGTCAAAATATTTCACAAGACTCTATTTGTTCAATGCACTAAAAGCTTTACCAGAACTGAGTTGAATCAAGAATTACACATCAGTGCCCATGTAACTTCAACACTACTCCAGCACTGAGCGAGGGAGCCCCAGGTAAAGCATTTGTGGTGGGACAGCATCTGCATGGTCTAAGCAAACGGACATATTATGACTCTACTACAAAAATATCTCTAAAAATAACATCATGGGGTCTGTGCCTACTTCCTCCTGCCTTCCGGCCTTGCAAAACTTTACGAGGCTGCTTCAGCACTCACATCTAAGCCAAATAAGATTTCTGGTTGTGCAACTTGTCCCACGCAGGCAGCCTCATCATGGAGTCCACATGAGGTCCTGCATTACTGAAGACCTCCACCCATCCAACTGCCCCGGCAGTAAAGCTTTACATTCCTCAGCTGCATTTCTATAATCTCCGGTGCCTTCAACTGAAGCGTGACCGAGTGGAATTTTGTTAAACAACTCTTTTTATGATGTAAAGGAACAATTACATTTTATAGCTCATTTTCTTGAGTTGCAGCATCTCTAATGCTAATGGAGTTTGCTCGATCACCTAAACGAGCAGATTCTACTTCCAATAGCCCCAAAAAAGCAGAGACACCGAGTGACTACAGAAGTTCCTAACTGCACAACCAGCTAATGCTCGGGGTGAAGTATCACATTTACTGGCATAGTGCTGACCTGAAAGCAAAGGCCATGTATTCTTTGCAAGATACCATCTGCCCATCTTTAGACCCAAATGCCCTATTGGCACAAACACAGTCCATCGCCCCGCTCTGAAATCCATCGGTGCTTCAGCTGCGTGAGCACTAAGCAAACACTCAACCTTCCAGCTATAGCATTAGACCCCCGTTTGCCCTCTTTCCTTTGTTTTACGTTAACAAGGAGCGAAAGTTCCTGGTTATCAAGGAAGGAAGGACCTAGCAATAGAAATGCTCATTCACATCTGCTGAAACTGTTGATTTTATGCTTGTTAAGACTAAATCATCTAAACTGAGACATCCTAGCGAGCAGAGTAATGACTAGATAAAAGAAGGTTGTTCTTTCACTTGTAGGCCCACTGAAATACATGGGGCCTGTTCCATATTGCTACCATGTAGGTAACAGGGCAGAAAAGGGGGTGCTTAAACTTTACCCTTTTACTCTCAGAATTTTACCTAAAAATATATAATTATTTACATTTCACGTTCTTCCATGTTTTGGTAAAACACAGTTGCAGTTGCCTCCCTCAACAGCAGAACAATTAAGACTTCCAGCTTACAAGTCATGGGGGAAAATATTTCTCTTACTTCTGAAGTCTACCTACACCTAGGACCTCAAGTGTTTGATTAACTCACTTTAGACAGAATGATCCTCTGGATACAAACAGTTGAAGCACACCTGAAGATAAAATAGATACATGGAAAATGGAAACTTGCGGTTTGCCTCTAAAAAAGCAGCCCACCTCAAAAGACCATTATTAAGTGTATCTCTTTTAAACATCCTTTTATGATCCCAGCATTTCTAGTGGTTCTGAAGAGCATGCAAGATGGATCCCTTGTAGGGATTAAATCCCTAAATCTGTATTTGGACACCTAACTCAAGGAGTTAGTACAGAGGGTCTGAAGGCTCCTTTTTAGGCCACATCTTGAATCATGTTAATCTTAACCTAAAAATAAGTATCAAATGCGTTAATAATTTTGTAGCCCTGGTGTTTGCAAACTTATCACCCAGCGGTGCCATCGTCTGCACAATCCTCTTCCCAGGGCGGTCAACCAGCCCAGGGAAGGAGCAGGATGAGGGGAAAAACCCTGGCCCATCCCCATCCTTCAGGCGTGTGCAGACCAGAAAGCAGCCCCAGCAACACAAAAACACAGGGAAAACACTCCGAAGGAATCTGTTTTCCCTCTGGAGAGCACAGCAACTTTCCTAAACAGCCTAGAGCCAGGCCAGAAGCGCAGCCAACAGACTAATGTTGTGGACTGAGCTGAACCCCTCACTGCAGGAAGAGTTTACCAGTCTCTGCATACGACAACCTACTTTAGACATTCGTGGATCCCGTCTCTGGGTAAAAAAAGGATTTTATCTTCCATCAGCTCTACTATGCATTGCCAAAAAAGGCACAAAAAGCATATGCAATGCTCTTAACAACTGACAAATAGTTTCTTCTACTATCTGTGAATTTATCTCTCCAAAAAGAACTGTGAAATCGTTGTGAACATCAGCCAAAGCAATGAAGGGGAGGTGGGCTGGAGCGGGCAGGGCATGAACACGGTGGTTAGTCTGTTTGCAAGACTACAAAAGAACTAGCTCATGTGAGCGCTTTAGGTTCACCTGGGGATTGCATCATACTTTCAGATACAACATGCACAAGGTTGCTCTTTTCTCACCTCATTTCTCTGACCAGGCATGGAGAAATCTCCTAGCAGCAATGCCAGTCTCGCATTCACAGCACTGTGGGGTAAACTAATTATCACCCTCAACCTACTGTTCACGCAAACCACATACGGCACAGGTGAACTTCTGCCTATTTCACCACGTCTTGAAAGCATGCAGATAACATTCTCCTGTTCTTACGCTTGGAATACAAGAGCCGCACAGCAAATAACACAGCAGAGACCAGCACTAACGTACACACTACCTGCACAGGAAATAAAACAGGGCTTAAAATTAGAGGCAAGAAAAGATACATACCACACACAGAAGGCTCCACTCATCCACAAGACGGGCTCTTTCTCACCACAGCACTCGCTCCCTTGGGACCTGCCAGATTTACGATCAGTGGCAAGTTCTTGGATCGCATGTGAATGTGTGTCTGTGGTAAATGAGAGAGGCTGCGTCAAAATATCGTTCAGAAACAGCCGTTTCAGCCTGGGCTTCCCACGCTAGAGGACAGGATACAGTAAGAGCTTGTTCTTCCCTCCTTCTCCACTATCTTATTACTGAAAACTCCCCCCTGGCCATTTGGGAGCACAGGGTGTTGAAGCTAACGGAGCTCACTGCTGGCAGCATGGGAACACCAAGAAGCGTGTAAACCACTTGTTTTACACAGTTCTGAAATGTCAGATTACGGGAAGGTTAGTCATTTAGTATTTTTAAATGCTGTCAAGATTTCAGACAGGAATTGCAGGCTCCTGTTACGATTTCAGTATTTTTCCTAGATGGACCCACTTCCTATTTGTTCTCATCAATGAAGCAACTGAGTTTTTCAGATTTAATTGTTATTAAATGCCTTCCATTCATATAAGTTCTGCTGTGTGGTCAGGAAACCTAAATTTGGGGCCAAACCCCCCAGTGCGTCCCAGCACGCAAACTCACAGCAAACTGGACTATCATCCAGAAAACAGAATTGTGCGTTGTTTGCAAAAGCACTTTATTTTTCTCACACACACACATCAGAAAACCACGTTTGAGAAGATGAAGGTTTCCCTTGGAGCACAGCATTTGTGACATGGGACGGGATGTTTCTAGCACGAGCTTTCCTGATGCTGACTTGACATATTTGTTGTTACGACTCTCAACTCCTATCACTGTAAACCTCACCGATGACTCGTGAGAAAAAAAGCAGGCTAAAAAAGAAAAAAAAAAAGAGAATGAAACCTTTTCAATCACAGTGTCTATAAAGACAGGGTGATACGGAGAGACACAAAATGTCTAAAATTTAAAAGCAAAGCGGCATCTGTCGGAGAAATAAAAGATGAATTTCTCACTCCTGGCTGCAAGTATTTGGGAACAGTGACATATTCAGAAAATCGTATGTAATCAAAGAAATTGCCTTTTTAAAAATAACATTATTCTGCATTGCTTGGGGAATCAGTGTTGACCACAACATCATGCACACGCAGCTACGGGCAAATCAGTCATACTTTCAGTGTACTAAGTAAACCAAAGGGATTAATTCTCTAGAGATAGATCTAGCTAAATTATTGTACTATCACAAACATTTACGGATGCATTTTAATTAGTCTTCTACCTAAAAGCACTAAAATAAAGACAACATTTCTTACTTAATTTATTTCAAGTAAAAGTATCCCCTCCCATCTCTGGTATACTTAAAAACAGGACTGCCCTACCGCTTCTGACAGCTGAATGTATGGGTACCTCCGGCCACGGTATTTGTAACAGTAAAACCACTATAAATGTTATCCCCAAAATATCTATCAAATAGGAACTGTAGCTTTAGCCTCTATATAAAAATCTTTATTTGAATGCCACAGAACACTATCTTCTGTGTCAGCATTAAATACAGAAGTATTGGAATAATCACAAAATTTCCCAGGCACAGCTTCAGCCTAGAGCTCAAACTAGTAACATGTTAAGATATTTACCTTAAAAATCCAAACAAGCAGAGCAGCACAGATCCTGTTTCTACCCCGACATGTGATAAGGACTACTCATTATGCCTTCGAGCACATTTTCCCAGCTATGTTGAGCCCGATTCCCCAGGATCTTCCCACTTCCGTAGCCAGTTTTGATCCAACTGAGCGATGTACCCAAGTGTACATCGCTGTGGGGGGAGGAATCGCTGGCTCTGCCTTTTCGCAGCACGGCACAGGCGCTGCAGCCCCAGTGGACTTGAATAAGGACCTAGTTTAAACTCATTTTAAACCGAGTTAACCTGCTCTCAGTGAACAGTCTCTCTCTAAGAGAAGAAAAACATGCCGGGGAGCAGGGCTTCTCCTCCCTGCTGCTCCCACCAGGCGCTCTGCCCAGACAGGGCCAGGGAGAGGAGACAGGACAGAGGAGTGTAAGAGAGATCAAGTAGGATTTTGCAAATTAAAGTCACTGGAAATAAGTACTAATTGTAACGCACGGAAACCAGCACACGTGTGCAGCAGGTAATAGTCTTTTCAACATCTCTGAAAAAAGATACATCTGATCACCACTTCAAAGCACTGCAGATGGCAGCATCACTTTTGTGAACACTGACCTTTTCTTCCGGCAGCAAGGGAAATCAATACCACCCTGCGTGGAAATGTCAATATAAATGCTTAAAAATCATAATATTAACATTTCAGAGTCCGAGGGACCCTCATTTGAAAAGTCTCTGCAACAGCCTTTGCATTTTTAAAAAGATGTAAATCAAATTTTATCACTAACAAAGTTTTTAAAACACAAGGTAAGCTGAAAGACAGTGTTTTGGGGTTTTTTTATAGTAAACTCAATTCCCTTGTGGCACTGTATCCCAACTGCAGGGGCACTGAAAATGACTGTAGAAGCAGTAAAACTCTATTTAATTGATTTTTATTGTTCAACCTAAAGGAAATACCTTTGCATGTAAAAATGACAACATTATACAGCAACTGTAGGGATGTTTTGAAATTCCAGTTTAAATAATATCAAGTCATTAGACATGCTTTACTGATGTGCTTTTAGGCAGGCTTAAAATTACAGTGTATCTTTAAGTTCTCTCTACAGCACCAAATAATGTTATTAAAAAAGCAAAACCACTTTCTGTAATTCCCCTACATCCCCTAAAAATAAAACACATCTTGAATTTAGCAGAAGACTAGTAATTTGGAGGAAATAAGGTGAGACAGACCATATAGTCTTGGCCTTGGGGGGAAAAAAAAAAAAAAAGGAAACAGAAAGCAGCCACAAAACGTAGCAGACCAGGAGCCAAAGCAAGAGTCTTCTCAGCATAGCCAAAAAGACAGCCTAGACTAGACAGCACTGTACCACCAGAACCGGGATCACCAGACCTTCAAAAAGACATCATCCTCTGAGAAGGACACTCAGAAATGGAGAACACCAAAAGGAGCATGGTGTGCAGAGACTAAAATGCAGTTTTTCCAGCATAAAGTTCCCTTTATCCAGTTGTCATGGAATACGTAAAATACACTACTTTGTGTTCAAATCCGTATGCTTCCCCTCCTTCAGAAATGACGTCCTCAGGCAGCCCCTTCTTTTTAAGCTGTCACACGAAAAGGACAAAATCATGAACTACGTGTCACTTTTAAGTTTTCAGAAGTCCTATAAAATATTACCAGTAAGCAATTAGTGTTTCTTTTGCTTTTAATATTCCTGCCTGCAGCTAACTGGACCACCATGACATTAATTAAAGAAAACCCTCCAAATTAATCTAAGACACTGCTGCGATAGAAACGTAAAACAATACGCCCTTTCCACAAATAATCCAGAACTTTATTCCCTTCATTTAAGCCAAGGCATCTCAGACATGGTTTGCTGGAAAAATTCACCATTTCAACTTCATTTTGGTTCGGGGTTTTCCTTTTGTCTTCACAGTAATCCCTGACGGCAGAGAGAGGCGAAATGCGTGCAAAGGTCTGTCAGCCACACAAAACTCCCTTTAGTTACTTTGTTAACCCTAAGAAACCTTGCCTAGCCCACTGAATTTTAATCCTGAATTGGAAATACTTAGCTGGTGGCAAAAGGCAATTCTTCTTTTGACATAAAGGACGTACTTTGAGAGCCTGTTTAAAAATTCACTTTTCCAGCATGAAAGCACTCAAAAGCTGAAGTTCCTCTATTGCCCCTCCAAAAAGATGTCTCAGCTGTACCGAAGAGAAAAGGAAATGTTAAGCTGTGGATTCAAATTAGCTGTCAAAAAACACGAACATAAATCTCACTTAATAGCGTAACTTGGAAATGTGTTCTGGGCCCACCCTTGGCAATAACACCACTGCTTAATTCACGTTGTAGCAATATTTAAAACAGCTCTGCAACTTTGCTTCTCCACCCAACTAAACAACAGAAAATTATGTCGTTCAATGAAAAACACCACACGTATTTAAGCGAGAGAAACCGTCTAAACTTCTGACATTTTTCATCTTCATTTTTTTTTAATCCAAAAGATTTGTACAGCATCTTTTTAAAATAACTTACAGGATCAAAAGGAAAATAAATGCATAGCTTCAAAACCTTAGAATATAACCTCCCCTTGTTGCAGAAGAGTTCAAAGTCATAAAGTGCTGCAGATATGAACACACATCAGACAAATAATCTAGTAACTAACTTATTTTTCTGGTTTATTTAACAATATTCCAGGCTTAGAACATTAAATAAAAATCTCACAGACAACGGGTAGGACTAACAATGGCTGTGTTCTTTTTTTTTTTTTTCTTTTTCTTCTCCTTTTTTTAAAAGAATGCTGAGACACATCAATTGAACCGACTACAGTTTTATTTTGGATACCAAAAAAATAAAAAGAAGCTGGAAGGAAGAGAGTAGTGCATTGCACCTATCTCAGTAAAACTGCTTGTATGCATCACTGCGTACGTTTAGCCCTAGAAGGACGAAGACAGAAACAGGAGATGGATGCTGCCAAGAGGGGTGGGCTGAACGTGGACAAGGGGAGCGGTGCTCTGGGCTTTGCCTTGGTTGCGAGGGCATGGCTTTGAATTATGCTCGTGTAAGACAGGATCCACACACCTTGCACTAGCATTTGTGCAGCTCCTCGAGGGCTAGCGGCGGTGGTAGCAGGTGGAGGTGGTGCAAGCAGATGCAACCGACACCAGCTGGCACTCAATGGACTTAAAAACCAAGAGGGGGGGGGGGGGGGGATGGCGGGGGTGTGTGTGCGCGTGCGCGCGTACGTGTGTGTGTGTCACAGGAGCTCAGGTAACATCAAGGAGGGACCTGCTGTATCTCATTCCCTTCCATAATTTGATTTTGCTACCCTCACAGATAGCCTACATACCTGCGGGAGTTTAGGCCAAGCCTGTGTTTTGCACCTTGTGCAATCACATGCACCTATTCAGTGGACGTGGAGACTAGCAACATTGAACGGGCTGCACTGTGCATGTACTTTGTACAAGTGCAAATTAATTTTCAAGGGGCTGGAGAGTGAAAACCCAGGCTTACTGACAGCCAAACACGGGCCACATGACCTGTTAAATGCATTTTTCCTGGGCTTACACATGCCGGGCAGTTCACTACTATTTACTCCACTGCTCCTTTACTCTAACCTCTAACCTTCCTCCCCACCCACCTGCCCCTTCCCACCACCTACGAAGAACACAGAGGCCTCAAACTTGCAAAAACTGTTAAACCAAAACATAAACAAGCAGTCTGGCAATAGATTCAATTCCATCACAATTCTCATTTTTGTATGTTCCTCCTCGATGGGCTCTTTCTACAACCAAACGTCCATGAGTACCACCGTGATGAAAAAACCCAACTTTCTTCCTCCAGAACAGTAACGGCCAGTCTTCAACAGACCTCTCTCCAGAAAGGTTGTGCTCGACATAGTCGTAGACTAAAGCCGGGGTGGGGGGCAAGACACCAGTAACAAAAATAAAACTCCAAGCAAACCTTGACTATAACTGGACAACGCCAAGAGTCCTCCTCCGCACCTCAGGGAAAAATGCTGGCTCCCATCCCACTCCGTGCCAGGCTTGAACTCTAATCTTGTTTATGACCTGCAGTATTTCATAAGAGATGGGGGGGTTTGGATTGGTTTTCTTCCTTTGTTTCTTGTTTGCCAAGTTCTCAAAAGGGCTTGAAACACTTAGGCGTAGAGACACAAAGGGAGCAAATACAATACACAACAACTAATCAGAAACAGTACTCAAGCATTAGACTGGACCGAACTAAAGTCCACTCTATAAACTGAATCAGAAAGAGACAGGAGAAAAAAAAAGAGTTTTTAAGTGCTAAAGTAATAACAAACAATCTTAAAGACTCGCTAAATACATGTGGGGAAATGGAGGGGTCCCCTTCTTTTAAATATATTTACATAATATTAAAGCTTTCTATTTTGCGTTTCTCACCAACAAAATTTTCTAGCTACCCTGGGCGAAGTCCCCATTTAAATTAAGAGGTTAAGGATTTTATAACATAGACAGACTGTTAGACCTGCGGCCCATACACGTCACCCCGCCCTCTCCTTCCCTCCCTCCGCCGCCGAGGGGCCTGATGCCTTGCCTGCTTCGCACCATGTGGCATCAGCCGTAACATCGGGAGGAAGCGAAGGTAACACAACGCTGCCCCAACACACCGTGCACTTCGTTACCACTTCGTAAAAGCACAAGAGACTACAATCAGGGCTTGCCTCGACACAAAAGAAAGAGAAAAAACAAACAGACAAACAAAAAAAGGTTTTGCCATTTAGCTGTTGCAGTTAAATGGTAAAACTGGACTAATGTGGACACAGCAATACCAGTTTAGAAGTGTTTATACCATTTACACCGCACTGGAAAGGAAAATAACTTATCCCAGTATAAGTGCATCCACACTACAGCCTACGCCAGCACAGTATCAGTTAAAATAATACATCAGTCCCCTAATTGACAGAATTATACCAGCGGAACTTTTCTAGCATAGACCAGGCCTAAGACATGAGGTAGTGAAAAAGAAAATCAGGCTCAAGATCTTTTTTCATTCCATAGCATCGATATACTCTAAAAATATTCACTGCTCAGATTTATGGATTTTAAAAATAATGTTTTAAAATCCAGAATTTAAAGCTAATATCCTGAGTCACACAGGACTTACAAACGGAGGCATAAATCTTAAAAACGCCCTCGCTTAGGGTCCTAATTCAGGAAAATATTTTTATGATAGAAAGCACATAAGCATGTGTTTGTCTCCCACTGAAGCAAGTGGAAAGGAAGCACATGGATAAGTGCTTTCTGAAATCTGGGCCACAGTCAGAAATCATGGTCTTTGTAGAATTTATTTCCTCATTCATTTCAGTGCTGTTTAATCACAAGTCATTCATGTTTTAAGACAGTGGGAAAAATATAGACAATGGAAGCTAAATCAAGTTTGTTACAACTGTTCAATATTTACAGCATTCATAGCATAAAACAGAAGTATTTTTGGTAACTTAAGACAAATACCTTCTTTCTTTGTTCTTAAATGTACCGCAGCAGTCCTTGTTAAACAAACCCACTGTCTCGGATATTAAAGAAATTGTTGTTTACATTTACCGAGTCATTTAAATTAAAAATCTGTTCCTGTTCCAAACCCCACTCTCCTTCGTCTTCATCCTCCGGTTCTGCCTCGGACCCATTCCGACTGTTTTCGTACAAAAAGATCTGCTCATCCACATGAGCCGGGGCTAACCGGTTTCTCTTTGCACTTACAACATTAGCAGAAGAACCAAAAAGGCGTTCAGGGAAGACCCTTGTGGCCAAAATACACCAGTACTTTTGAAGAACCTTTGGTAAAACTGGAAACAGTGCTAATCTGTCAGACCACCACTTCAGCGGGTCTTCGTTCAAACCAAGGACCTTTTGTGACTTGAAGTTGCTCAACTCCTCAACAATCTGAGCGTGCCATTCCTCCTGGTCTTCCACGCCTCCTGTCTGGCAAAAGATCTCTGCGAGCATGTTGTTGATGACGCTGGTAGGAGGAGGAGTAGAGGAGATGATGATTTTTTTCACAGGGGGCTCTTCTGAAACGGTGAAGAATTTCTCTTCAGTCCTAAAGGTATTTTCTTTTACTTTCTCCAGCAGGCTTTTTGCTTCTTCCACCACCCTGTTTTCAACCTGCTGCCGCTCAAAGGCTGAAAGAAAAGGCAGTTTTTTGTAGCGGGGATCCAAGAAAGTTGCAACGTTGAGAAACATGTCTATCTCAGGCGTGTGCTGGTAGGTGGTTGATAACTCTTTAGCGATCACCTCCTTTGCCATGCTGATTTCTTTCAAATCATTCTCTTTGATGTTCAGGGTAGTATTCAAAAGCATGTGGAGAAGTGGCTTCACCATACTGATCGTCGGGTACTTTGAAGCAGACATCATCTCTGCAACCTGCTTGAAGGGCTGCAGCAGCTCCACCAGCCCTTCGATTGTATTCCACTCACTGGCTTCCAGCATGAGGTGGTGGTTGTTGCTGTCCTCCACGAGAACAGCTGCAATGACAAACTGCTGCTCCTTGAGGCGCTGCAGCATAGCGAGCGTGCTTCCCCACCAGGAAACACGGTCACTTACCAGCATGCAGTGGAGAATATTCTGCTGCTTCTGCTTCTCGCTCAGCATGTACATCGCGACTGTAGACTGCTGAAAATACTCCACCAGTTTTCGGCACCTGGCAAGAAGGCTGCAGAGTTTGGGGAGCTGAAAAGCTTGTTGTATTCCTGCGTTAAAAGTGTGCCCCAAACAAGGCATCTGTACGGGAATATCTAGGAGAGAGCAAGCTTTCACAATGTCTTTACTGTAATCTGTTGTAGCACCAAACACTTTTGTATTGATCCCCCACTCAATGAACGTTTCATAAAGGACTCGTGTAATAGTCTCTGCAGTATTATCCTCCGGTACTTCAAAAGTTTTTAAACACCGCGAGTTCACCGCCAGGCAGTTGGCAGGACTACTGCTGAGAAAGTGAACTGCGACGGTTACGTATGACCTGTTCTGGTTTTCACTCCTCCACATGTCCGTGGATATGCCACACCACAGAACCTCGGTGAGCTCTTTCAGCACAATCTCTCTAATGGCATTGTACTTTTCAGGAATAGCTTTTGTACAGAAGTACTTCCGGCTCGGAAGTTCATACCTGGGGTCCGCTGTTCTCAGGAGGGCCTTGAAGGTGGGTTCATCAACAATAGAGGCCGGATACATGCCCTCGCAAATTAAGCTGATGACTGCAGATGTCAGTTCTTGATGCTTTTTGTTTTCGTAGTTCTGGTAGGTCTTCATGATGAGGCTATCTTGAACAACCTGCTGCGACGACTCCGGCTTGATTTTTGAAAACGCAGTGGCAAAGGCTTCCCTCATTTGCTCAGTGTTACTTTTCACAAATTCACAGAATTCGTCGGGGTGATTTTTCTCAAGGTGGTAGGAAAGGTTGGACGTGTTTCCTGAATAGGCGATCTGTGCCATGCAAATACGGCAGTAGATCTTCTTCCACTGTAATATGCATCCTTCTGCATTGGTATCAAACCCAAAGTACTTCCACACTTTACTCTTTGCTCTCGGGTGAGCCACTAACTTTAGGTCTGATGGGGAACCTTCTAAACTTTTATTCTCCATTGCTTCTTGGCCACCGTCCCACCTTTTGATCCTTCACTCATTAATGAGTACCTGATAAAGGCAGTAAGATAAAGATACAATGAGAAAGCACAAGTTTGACCACACTTAACTACGTGAAATCAGCGTTTCTGCGAACGTATCAAGAAACCTGCCTTACTAATTACATTTGTAAATTTAAAGATGAGATTTGCAGGAAGTGGGACCTACAAGAAGCCCATCAGAACGTCAAAAATTAAAAAGGGTTTTAATATATCACATTCTGCTGTGAAACTGAGCTAGAAGACCTGAGTAAATCTTGTTTCTGGAATTACATAATTCTGGGTCAAGAAAGCGTAACCACAACCACCACCACCACCGAGTTGATACTTTACTGTCACACAAACCGGTCATCTGCTATAGCATTTTCCTGCTTCTTAAGTTATAGTTAGGGGTAGACCAACATCCTCTTGCCTAAGAGTTACTGAACTTCACTGGTAACATTTATTTCACTTGAAACCTGATACTGAAGGAGCAATGGGTTTATTGTTTGTTTATTTTGAAAGATGTTTTGTTAGCTGGATCTAACTGTTCCAGCATTTCCTTTAAAAAAAACCCCACATAATAAAAAAATCTGTGATGCAAATTATGGCATTAATCTGCTTCTCTGAAATGTAAAGATGTTTTCTGACTGAAATAAAAGGAAAAGGAGTTTGAACCTACATGGAGATCAACAATACGCTTCTGACACCTTTCCTGTCCTTCTCCTTCTGAAATCAAAGCCATCCCCTGAACTACTAGTTCACAATCGTGGTTCCTGGAATAACAGTGCATTATAATTACAGGAAAAGCAGACAGGGAAGCACTAATAAATGTTATTATCCACATCAGCTGGAAAATAATTTTGCTGTGTTTTCTTCAAAAGACTGCAGAAGTCGGGAGGGGGTGACGCTCCAGAGATGAGCGTGGCGATAAGGCAAGACTTGGCAATCTGAACCTAAATATCTGCACAGAAAAACGCTTCTTGTGCAAACGGTCACGTGCAAGTACAACTTGAGGCCTACAGCGACTCTGTGCCCAGTGCCAGCACCCGCCGGAGCTGATTTCGCTCTACCAAAAAGCCAAGCCACGGCACAGCACGACTGCATGCTTACACTTCTCCTTTTCTTCCACACCACCAGCCGAGCCACCGCAACAGCAACAAGCCCTTCACCAGGAGCCTGGCCAGGATCGGGAAGGAGAAGGAAGCCATCAGTTAAACACGGATACAACCTCCTCCACAAAAATCCAGGGGAAGAGAGGAGGAAACATCAGGAGCATCCCTGCAGCCAGCCCGAAAGCAACGGCATTGTTTCTTCTCTGCTCATCAGGAGCTGCACCTGTGCCCAAACCCAGAAATCCCTGGGTGCTAAGACTGACTGGTTGGGGGAGGAAGAAACAATCTGACTTTTTCATATTGCTACAAGGGAACATCCCAAAAAAAAGTATGTGTGCAAGCTTCTCTGGTGTGCTTCCTGCTGTTGATGAAGACTCCCAAGAAAAGACATTTTCCCTCTGAACTATAGCTGGTACTTTGCAGCACTTTCTGAATGTCTTGAATGAAAAACCAAAGACAGGTTTACCAAGACTAAACATATTTATTTAAAAACAGCTGTTGATTCAGAAGCAGAAGGAGAGATGCAGGGCAAGCATTTTATTGGATTTGTTCTGAAGATTTACTTCTGGGTGTAGACTTTTTTTTTTTTTCCCCCTGAGGGGGGCAATGTTCTGACTACTAGCATACCCTCTACTGTGATTCACTCAGTGCCTTTTAAGTTGCTAGGATAAACTATCGATTCAAGATGGTAATGCTGCCTAATTCCAAAGATGTGCGTATCAACAGCACCAAGGTATGCAATCCCACAAAAACTGATGATATTGAAAGACAAAGTGGTGTACTGTATAATGATACGACCCTGCCAAAGCATCAGATTGTCCATTGACAAGATATGTCATATCAGTATGTATTATTATTGCTTTTAGATCCCTCCATTTCAATCCACGATATGGTATCTTGAGGAAGTATGGAGGCTCCCAGTATTTATTAGATCTTACAGTTTCCTTTGCAGTTACGTGGCAGTTCCTGAAAGCAGGGAGGAAGGCACTGTAACAAAAGAGTTGATGCATCTTTAATATTTAAAATTAGTATGACACACCTTGGATCATAAAAAGTTCATCACAGACTGATAAAATACAAGTTACTTTAGAGCAAGGGAGTGTTGCAGACTCACCCCACCCTTCATTCTTACGTATGTTGCAGCTTTGCCATTGTCTTGAGATGAATCTGGCACTTGGCAATAGTGGCACAGAGTAGCATGGCCACAGTTAAGGATATGCCAGCATAACACAGCCTTTATTATAATGCTGTAAACCACACTTCAGCTGTCATAATAGCTCAAATATAAACTGCTAATCATCCCTGCCTCTCCTCAAGTGTTATACAGCATAGCCAGCACTACGGAAAGAAAAAAAAAAAAAAAACACCCCACCAACCCCACATCTCTCATTTGTCTGTAAGAGGAGGTAAATTTTTCCTCTTTCAGTGAAACAGTGTTCGTAGCCTAGGCTCGGCCAAAACCAGAGCAGCTTCAATTCTGAGCCAAACTGAAGACACCAGCACCTCGTGGAATGAAATCCATTGGGCATGAAGCACCTCATGACCTCTGAGAAGTGCCGCAGCTTGTTACAAGTGCAGCTGATGGAAATGATCTCTTTTAGCTTGCCCAGCTTTCCATGATAAAACACTAGTGCCGCTTTGGCTTGCTGAAAACCTTTCACACACAGAAGCCTTCAGGCTACAAACGGGCCTTTTCCTTTCTCCCTTGAATTCCCACCCACACTGAAACAGAGTGCACCTTTGGAGAAGCTGCTATTTTCCTCGCCTCCTCCGTGCAGCTGGCCAACACCACCAGCCAGTACTGAGGCTGAGGCTTTCAAGAGCCTGCAGACAGGATCCTCTGCTGGCCTGGCAGCAGACTCAGCTGCCACAGGAGGAAGAGGAGCAAGGGCCCAGGTTTCCCGGCCCTAGCACCTCATCCCCGCTCTCCCTGGGGTGGGCTGTGCTGCCTCCTCACACCTCTCAGACCCCTCTCACTCTCCTAACACAAACCCACGACTCCCCTCTCCAGGGCAGGACTTGGGCCAAAATATTGAAATGCTAGCGACAACGCGCGTTGCGGAGGGCAGCGGTGCTACCCTTGCACCAGGCAGGGCTCGGTTTCCCCGGTGGCGAAGAAAATAGGTTCAAAACCCATACGAGAGTCACTCGGATTGTGAAACGAAGCACGAGGATGTGAGGAAATGTGGGGTGTGCAGCCACCCTGCAACCTTAGCTCTGCCCCCTTGTGCACGCACAGCGATGGCACCCTCTAATTACAAGGTAGGTATCGTTGTCGCACAGCCCTTGCCTCATTCAGCGTAGGGACAACCATAAACCGAGCGTTTTCTTGCTTCTGAAAACTACTTAATTAACTCTCTCAGGTGCATGCATGGGGGAGAGGGATTAATTGTTAGATGCAACTTTATTTTTGCCTGCCGTCAAACCTTCCTACCCGGTCGCTTCTCTGCCCACCTCGGGATGTTTTACAGCCTAGAGCTCGTATGGTTTTGAGCAGGAAGTGCTTGGTCTATCGTTATGCTTTACTCATATAAAGTAAAAGCCCTCGACACATGAATCAAAATTAAGAGATGCATGTTTCCAAATTAATATTTCATGATTAATTGTGAAGAAACTCGGTACAAATGATGATACTGAGTAACTACAAATTGGGGCAAATTGAAACTATGTATGAAATTTCAATCACTTTTAAGCCGAACAGGAGTCACCTTTAAGGTCTTCTGAACTTCAGCCACATTACCACCTTCTTCAGAGCCACTTTGCTACACATCACAGGTACCAAATTTAACTACAAAGACTTCAAAACGTTCAGCATTTAGTCTTCCCCTACCCATGAAACATGTACAGTAGAAGAGAAAATGCAGGAGGAAGATGCTAAATAAATTCCTTGAGAAGCTTTTAAAATACCAAGAAATTATTATTATTATTATATGAGCCATTTTTGTTATCAGTAGGATGACTTTCAGAGACCACATTTCCAGTGTTAATATCCTGGTGTCATAATTAATATTAGTTTGTCTTTTATCAATTCACTGATTAGATTTTTGGTTTTAAAAAGCTGTTTATATCAAGATCTTTAGTCACGCAGGGCTTTTTGTTTTCTCCAATTAATTAAGCATTGTAAAAAAAAAAAAATCCAAGCAGTAATTTCTAATGAAACTATTAATTGTTTAGACCATTGAACACTAACACAGTTTACACTACACATCGGCAGTTACGCTGTTTCTGTAGCTAGTACTTGGAAAAATGTTTTAATACAAGTTAAACATACACTCCCCTTTACTTCTGCACACTGATTTTAGTTAGCAAAGCAATCGCTGACTGCACCCCGTTTATCCTCCCTGCTCTTTATTTCCCTTCCCTGAGCTTCAAGATCAGAATTTCAGACCAACTTCCCTACTCTGTACTGGGGGGCGGGGGGAGGCTCACTTCAATAGCAAATATTACTCTCTTTTTGGTTTGCAACTCAGAACAATTACCAAGTTCTCGCACTGCATCTAGACTTTAGAGCTCAAACTGTCCTCTTTCCCCAAAAAACTGTCTTGAATCCCATCTACAAAAATTAGATGAACCCCAGTAGGATGTGACAGAAGAGACAATCACTTTTAAAAGCCATGCAAAAGGACACGTGCCAAGAGCACGCAACTCTGACTAAGTTAGGGTAAAGAAAAAGAAAAGAAAAACAAAACTAATTTGGTTTACTTTGGATTGAAATCCTGAACACTTCTTCCTGGCAAGTGCAAGGAAGTAAGTTTTTCCTGGAAAATTCAGAGGCAGAAGGGCTACACTGACACCAGACCCTTTCGCTCACACATAGAGCTCAAGGACGAGCCCCTGGGCATCCCTCTGTTTTAAACCTTCCATGGGAGAGCTGCACCACTGCTGCATGAAGAGTGGGAGCCCTGGCGGGGGAACCGGGGCCAAGGAGACGGGATCGGAGGCATGGCTGACTCTGCCACCCTGCCCTGCCCTTCCCAGCCCTGCTTCCCTGCTCCAGGCTCTCCCAGGGAAGGCACCCTGACAATAAAACGCCTGTACCTGTGCGAGTTACGGACACCCCCTCGAAAAGATATAGAAAATTTTAAATATACGCACCTTTCTAGATTACTGTCTGGAAAAGTTACTTGGTGTTTTCTTACAGCAAGTGTAGTTTTCTGATCCAAGTTTTAATTACGCATGTTCTAACCAACACTTTCACTTTTTGTTGCACTGCAGTCGCTATTGTGAAGTTATTGTGGAAACGAGGTTAATCTGGGTAGAAAAGTTCCCGTTGACAAGCTGATTCACTTTTTTAAGCAACGGCTGGACACAGCGAGTCGAAGCAAGGCAGCAGGTAACTGCCAAGAGGCAACTGCACGCAAACAACTATCTGAGGAGGAAACTACTTGTCCTTGGAAGAAACCACCCCAAGTTAGGGCTGAAAGAAAACTTTCCACATCTGTCAGATCTGCCCTGGTCCTACTCATGCAGCTGACATTTGCCAGGTTGGATCTTCACTGCCTTCCTCCGGCATTTCCAAATTCAACACTTTTTTTTTTGTTTTGTTTTTTTAATAGCAGCTAAGAACAGACTGCAACAAAACACTTGGGTCACTTTTTCGTCATGCTGTTTCTCTGTGGTTCGAAAAAAGATTTGGAAAGTGTTACACACCCTAGGCACAATACCCAGCTTTGCTCTGCCGACAAAAACTAACGCTAGAAAAATGCTCAGATGACTTCAAACTGTACGTACATCTGCCCTTTTGGTCACCAGCGTTCTCTCATTTGTTCGGGGGTTTTGTCTCTCTCTTTTGAGAACGAGAAAGGAGAACCCCAGCCTATAGCAGACGGATCGGGAATGGATAAAAAGTAGACAAAACGCAACCCAAGGATGCCACGTGTGATGAAATGCACAAATATACTCTGTGTGGTGTACTTGTCCCATCTCCTCCCCAGTACTTCAGATATTCTCTAAAACAATTTCCTCACCTGCCTCATCTCCTTACCGAAACACTATGCCCTCTCAATTTTTTTTTTTTTTACTGTTCTTCTGGTTAAAACTATCGACAGAGCCACAAAGGCTCACTTGCTGCTAAGCAGAGAAAAGTTAAAGGCACTGACTTTCATGCAGCTCTACGCTTAGCTCTGATGACGCCCTACGCGTCCGTCCAGACTCGTAGTTTGCTACGAGTTTAGAAACCCAGAAGGATTTTAAAGTCTTCAAGAGTAACGTGAGGAAAGAGGAAATTCAGATCTTTGTTTCCTGGCAAACTCAAAGCTTCCTCTCGTCAGTATTAAACATGCTGTTGACCCAAATCGGAAAAGTGCAAAAACATAACTCCTCCAGCAAACGCCTAATTTGAAGTCCCTTGGAGAAAACTACAAGCGTCACTCACTTGCCAGCTGAAAGGCTGTCAGCGAGTGACAGCCGGTATCAGAGATTAAGCCTTCAGAGCGCGGGCACGCTCCCCTCCCGGAGCGGCCGGGGCAGGGAGGCTAGGGCCTGCGGTCCCAGCCGCCCCGGCGGGCGGAGGCAGCGGCCGGT
>WAAD01016688.1:258265-305402 GCA_013389945.1 Fregata magnificens
CTCCCCTCTCGCCGGCAGGGAGGAGGGGCTGCAGCCGAACGGCGTGGGCGCCGCTCGGGCCGGGCACGACCCCCCGCCACCTCGGGCATCCCTCAGGCGTGCTCCTCCGCCCGTCGCCGCTCCGGCAGACCCCGATTTCTCCAAGCGCAGCTTTATGTGCGACGCCTTCCCGCGTCAGGCGCCGCAACGTTAACGCCAGCCTGGCGAACGCGTTCCTCACAGCGATGCACGGCGTATCGCCGGGCCTGTCTGGAAAGTTTCTCGTCCGTTTTAAGCCCTCAGCCTTATTTTTAAGACGCCGAGTACTTGGGACAGAGGAGCCCGTCCTACCTACCGGTCCTTCTGGCGGGTGGCTGGTTTCGGCTACAGGAAATACAGCGCCGAGCACTGGCGTCGTGGTTTTCATTGACAGAACTGGCAGTGTTTCGTCAAGGCAGGGGAGCCTCAGTGTCGACACACACACCAAAAAACATGAACCGCCCTTTCACGAGAGGAGACGTTGACCTATATATGCAGTTTCAAATCCTTAGGTAACGTTTTGTCATTGAGGATGATGGCGAGCCATACAAAGTTCTGGAAGTGCGTTTGAAATGTAATCTCCTCCTCCCCTTTAAAAAAAATAACCACACTTTCTAGTAAAAGTACAACTAACAATATACTTTTTCAATGTCATATCAGATTGCTCGGCGGAACTGACTTTCCATCTACTCTCAGAAATATGCATAAAGTAAAAGCATAGCGTGTAGTTGCTCCGGGACGAAACCAACCGTTTAATTTTATGTATCTCTGGCGAATCATTTTTTTTATTAGCACGTGGAATCATGCAAACATAAATAATAAACAGAACATCACGAAGTCACATCAGTGAAGGATTCATTCTTAGTGTATGTTGTTCTCAGTGATGCACCGAGTGGTAGAAAGAGCATCACATAAAACGACATGAAAGAAGAAACACTGACATTTAGTAAAGGTGAATTATTCTTTCAATTTTTCTCAGTAAAAATCAAATCGCGACTCCCTTTATGTTGCTTTAGATCCTTTTCTCAGAATTACCGCATTAATGAAAGCCCTTTGCAACGTTACACTGTAGGCAAGTTTCACAGTTTATTTACACAATCTGTATATAAATATAGCATGCTTTCTCAGGTTTTCTAGTATAATAAAATCAATCAATGCGTATTCAAGCTATGGAAATAAAAACTCCTCTGTCTTTTTTTCAGACAATGCTATCCAAAGAATTAGGCCTAAGTGGGGAGCAACCGATGGGGTAACATGACGGTCTTATTGGTCCCACTACTTTTTCTCAAGATGTTAAAATTATTTTCAACCTTCCATGAGTCATGAGTACGGCTTCACAGAAAGGACGAGGAAAATTTGTTTCAACGCTATATTAAATTACTTTTTCTAAAGGCTGATGGGACATGAAGTGGAGAAGAAATGAAAATACTAACAAAAGGCTGTAGGTCTTCGATTCTTTTCAAATAGTGTCTTAAAATACATCCTAATTTTAACTGATACTTTCTTTTCCTTGGTTTTCAGTAGTCACCACCTTTACTTATTGATATTTTGGTTTTTGTCTTGCAATCATTAACTGAAAAGCCTTGAGTATTCGGGCTGGAATCTTGTTCACCTACTTTAGATACCTCACTGAGACGTTATTACCTCAGTGAAATTTTACGTGTCTGGGTCCTGGAAGGGACGAAAAGAGCGATCTAATTGCCTCAGCTTTGCTGTACGGGCAGTGGACAGAGAGAGACACTTCTGAAGACCTGCAGGAGATGACTGCTTCCTTTGAGGTGCTTAGAGGGCTTCCTTCCTTCCACCGACGGTAAGCGAACTTACAGCACCAGCGGGCAAAGCCAGCCTGCCGATAGAGCACAGCTATCCTCCTGGAAAGTCACCAGAAGCGCTAGCAATGCTCCATGCACACATGCTCCAGCCTATCTGTCCCTCCTGCAGGACTGGCACTAATGAAGCAGTATGTGATCACAGTGCTTCCACCCACATTTTGCATAAAGAAAGATGCATAAAGCCGTAAGAAGGGAAGTGGGTGATGTTTCTAGACTCTAATTAAGCCCTGAGCTCAAACTTCCCAGCAGAATCAGCAACCATCAGGTAGCCCGGATGCTAGGTGTTGCAGCTGAGAGCCTGTGCAGCCAGGAACGCACGAGGCACGGGGCCACATCAGAGCACACAAAAGCGAGCCCAAGGTTAGCCTAGCAGTTCAGACGCGCTCTGGCACAGGGTGGAGGGTTATGAGGTTATGCCTATTTTTCATGTTTGTTCCATGACAAGCTCCCATACAACACATCTCTTCCACGTATGTGAGTTTGCTCCCCGTGAGATGAGAACTGGAGCCAACAACTCCTTGTATCCACCACAAGGTGGTTCAAGTTCAGTAGGAGAGGTCGATGCTTTTTGCCCGAGCGTGGCGTGATAGTTGGGGCAGTCTCGTAAGATGTCGATGGTGTCACATCAATCCCTCTCAAATGGTAAAATGTACGCTTCCACTCCCATGCTTAGCTCAAGATGTGCTCTCCGCATTTCGCACGTATATCGAAGCCGATGGCCCACACCAGAAGAAGCGAGACATAATTCTGACTGCTGCTAATTTTTCAGGCTTCTAAAAGGCATTTAAATGCTTGTCTTCCTAAGGTGGATTGCACTGGGACTTGAGGCAAGAGATAAGTGCCTATCTTCCCAAAACAGGATCTCCTTAACGTGTGTGGGTGAATAAAGTTAAATGCCCGAGGAGCTTTCAGGTTCAGCAGGGAGGTGCTCACAAGATTAGGCACTGCTGGGAAACAGTCAGTTGGGATTGCATCTGGAATTCATGTGGGGTTTTGAGCACCTGCAGACAATTTTGACAGGCTGCATACACTTTTTCCCTACACCCTCGATGCAAAAAAAGTCATTTTAGGTGCCCCCAAACTAGGCATCATCTTAACTAGTATTAGGCACTTGAGCACAGCAGGACTGTATGGAGCAGTAAGGTCTTAGCACTCTCCATAGTAGCGTGGGGATGGTCAGTCACTTGCAAGGGGAAAGAAACTTTGCCAAGGGGAGAGGCGTCTGCAAGCTACGCAGTAGGAAGTCTCAGAGACTGAGAGCAGGCTCCTCTGCTGTGGGCAATCATCCGATGGGACACATTTATTTGTCTTTAGTAACGCTGGGGGAGATAGTAGACGGGCGCAAGACCAACCTTCTGCGTAACAGAACCAGTGCTACAGCATTTGCCCATGAAGAGGGATGGCTTTTGATCCCTCTCAGTCTTTTTCAGATATTTCACTTCTCAAGAAAATAGTCTCATTGGGAAAAACTGACCCTTGCCAGTGTGGCTATACTCATAAGGATGTAAAGCCCAGGAACACAGTAAAGAAAAGAAATCTGAGTTTTTCTAGCTGAGCATTTAAGTTCATGGGAACAAGGGGACAGAGTTGCAGTCCATATTCCCTGAAGAGCCTAAACTTTTTAGACTAGAGAAGAACAGGACAAAATATGGACTAGTAAGTGCAAACAGAGTCCTGGAACAGGGACAACTTCCCCTCTTCAACCAAATGCTCAGACCACTCAGCTATTATGCAAGAAGCACAGTGTGCTTATTTCTGCCGCTCAGGTTTCTAAAGCGACAACCCCTACAGTGACTATTGTATTTGTGCATCTGAGTATTCAGCGCAGGTTGCACTTTCAGGAGGTATCTGGTCTGGAAAGCCTGGAGCATGAGGAGTTGGGGCTGGGTTTGCATCCCCCTGCAGTACCCCTACTCTGCATCAGGTAAGATCTGAGCATCCCCCCTGCAGTTGAGTCAAGACTCAGAGACCAAAGAGTCAGAAGGCGGCATGCAGAAAAAAATGCAATAACAAAAATAAAAAATAAAAATAAAAAATAAAAAATATCCCCAAACACATGTGTTTACATACAAAACTTCTGCAGGGACATAAGTATAAAGCCGGTGAGCTGCTAACAAAAATACACAAGCTTTTGTTAAAAACAACTTCTGTCATAAAACACTTAAAAATAGTAAATCTATTTAGAATTGAGTAGGGGTATTAGCAGCCTACAAACTGTACTCGACAACTTGACTTGGTGAATTGGCTGAAAGAATAAGAAAACATTTGGAAATTCCAGATGTAGCAAAGACTAATCAGCATTATTTCAGCAGTGGGAAATCAGTTCTCACATAGTTCCGGGACTTTATTTGAAAATGTCCCTAAGTAGATGATAAACTGATTGACTAACATACAAGTTACAAAAGCCCTTTGACAAGATCCTGCAGAGAAGGGCAATCGGGGGATAAAATCCAGGATATTTACAAAACAGCAGAAAAGAAACAAAAACCTACACTAAAACGAGAGCCAAACAGTGATTGACTTTCATCGGAAATCAGAGCAAAATAACAGCAGGGTGTCAAGTTTCCATACCACATCCAGCCCTGGCTAATACACTCCTTAATGTCTTGGATGGGGTAAGGGAAAAGCTGTTGCAGCAAAATGGCACGGTGTTATTTCTATTAGTCAAGGTGTGAGAGGAGCGGGAGAATTTCAGATTTAAACAGGTGAGGTGGACTGGCAATATTCCAACACTGATAAAATAATGCTGTTAAAAAAAAGATTAATTATGCCTACTATAGAAATGGATTTGTTGACAGTTCATTTGTGTTAAAAAATATCTAGGGTCAATAATTGCAGTGTGGTTATTTCAATGTTTGTATAGTGATGTCTGCAAGCACCTGTGGCATACCCTGTGCAACACTGCCCAGCCCATAGCTAAGAGGATTTTGTTAGGGTTCAGCAAACAGCCAAGATGATGATTACAGTCCAAAGCAAGAGTTTTCCATGACACCAGGTCCTCCACGTGTCTTTGATCTCTTCCTTAGCAATACCGTAAGATAAACACATCTTTCATCAGAAACTTGGTTAGCACCATTCTAATGTGAAGGAAATAAAAAAGCAGAATAACCCCTACGAACTGGGTATCACGAGTTGATCTGCACCTGTATTTTTGTTGCATCTGCTTGCAAGAACACTTGAGTACCACGTACAACAATATTACGCAAGGCAAGGTTTGTGGGGAGAACACAGCAGACAAGCTTTCAGGCACACGTAACCCTGCCCATCCCCTTAGCCAAACGGGGCTATGACAACACCGCTACTGTTAGTATTCAAGGTTCAGTAGCAGAGTTCACTGGTCTCAACCATGCTGTCTGTGGGCACTTCCCTGAAGACTACACTCGCCGCTGTCGCAGCCAGCCAGCCAGCCTCAGGAAGCGGTGGGACCGAATCCCGTGAAGACGTGGGAGCCTTGGTTTTGGGCATGCCAGCTGCGTTAGGTCCCACCCATTATAGATGAGCAGGAGGCTCCACGCCATAAGCAGGGCGTCCTCACACTGATGACGGATGGGTGGCCAGGTCAAGGAAGCTCGGAGATGGAGTTTGGATGTCAAGACGTTTAGAGTGGCACAGAAATGGCCAAAGTGGCAAGGACTGTGCCACACAAATCTGTGTGTGGTTGGGGCTGTGGCTGATGTTTTAGACAGTCAGGGGAGGCATCTTCTGCTGCCTAAAGAGGGCAATTCTTACCTGTTGTGAACTTTTCATACAGCTTGAAGTGACCTGGCTTTGTGCCCTGGCCTGTTTGTGTGTGCCTCACATCGGTGTGATACTTTTCCTTATGTATTGCTGTTTTGCCAACTGACTTCTTAGATTGGAGCTAATACGTGTTGTCTTTAGGACCCATGCTGCTTTTGTACTTAACTGCACAGATTTCCTGGGCTCCTTGTGGGCAGGTCCTGCCCACAGTGCTCTGCGACTTCAGCATGGGAGGAACATCTCTTATTTTTGTTGTTAAAGACTGGCTGGGGTGTTTCCGACTGCCTGTCTCTAGGCTGCGGCATATGAGAGAGCAAACGCGGTGATGAGTAAAGAGATGCATAGAACAAGCTGGAGGGAAGATGATCAGGCCAAAACATGATGCAAATGCTGAGCAAAAAGGAGGCCATGCAGATGACAGAAAATAGGAGTTGAGAGAAAGGCTAGAGGTGGGTTGGCTCTGGTTTAGCTTTGCTGAAAAATAGTCCACCTCACTGCTAACCCAGATCACGGCATGCAGCGGGAAGGATGAAGATGGGCAGTTTTTCTGTTCTCTAGGGTCAGGACATCTGAAAGCAAGTGGAGCTGAACAGCCCCAGTGCAGTAAAACCATCCTTGCTGCGACAGGGCTGGGGCCAGCTGCCCCACACTGACCCCAGGCAGAGTGTGCGGGGAGGTAAACCACGAACAGGAGGGATGCGTACAGTGACCTGAGCTGGGAGGTGCCTGAAGCCCAGTGTTACCTTTCTCCCTTCTATGTCAAATATACTAGGGAATTATTGAGAATCGGAGAGGGTCTGGAAGTTCTTTAAGCCCGCTCTGCACTTCTTTTTATCACTTTTCTGGCACAGCTGCTTTGCACTCCTCTTTGTCAGGGGGACCTGGCTCCTGAATCTCCCTAGACGCTTATTACTGCTGCAGCTGGTTCCTCTAAACCCCCCAGCGGTCTCTGCACTGTTACTTCTCCTTGTTCTGGGACAGCCAACACTCTCTCCCTTTTTTCCCAATTCCATCTCACTTTACTTTCTAATCACCTGAACAAACCTGTCTCTCTATCTGCCTACAATCACTGGATTCCCCATTCTCTTGATCACACCTGCCTGTCAGTTGTCCAAAAAGATTACGTACGCCTTGAATTTTCCACTTACTTTAATAAATGAATGATTGCAGCGTTATATAACTTGTTTATGTTTGGCTTGTGCAGTACTGGTTTGGATTTTGGCTATTCTATAGCATTACATTAACTTACTAAGCACAAAGCAACTGTGTAAAAAGCTAGCACGGCCAAGAAAAGAACAGATTCAACATTTTAAATTTAAAGGGAAGAGTTAAACAAAAGAATAAAGAGGTCCTGCTGTTCTTGAGGACAAATTCACATGTGACATAGATGAGGTAAGAGGAGACATCTGAAAAACCATTTCTCATTCCTTGTCCTTGGGGTGATCCAAGTCTCTGTAAACAGTGAGCTTCATTTTTCATTCTTCATCTCGTTTTTATCAATATAAAAGCAAATCATAGTGTGATCAGTGCCGAATTGCCTTAAGAACAACTGCAGAGATTCATCCGGGCTCACACTTTACGCTTTCTCCGCTAACACTTGTCTGTGAGGAAGCATAAAATGTTCCAGAATTGTAGTTTAACCCCTCTAGAATATATGCACTAGAAATTATCAAAGACAATTCATTCTGCTGATAAAAATAATTTAAAGGCTGGAGAAAGCCAAGGGCTCATCCTGACAGTTGTTAAGAATACACTTTCAGAATTATCTAAAGATGTCTGATTCCGATTATACATATGATATTAGCCTTCATATTTTTCAGAGGTAATAAACTATTCTGATTATACATAATACAATATGTACAATAGCTTAATTTCCAAGTCTATTAAGACAGCAGTTTAATTCAACATCATCATTGCATCCCAGTCTGCTGAGACAGTGCAGAATGAAAGATCAGCCATTTTTAAAAATCTTCCACTAGAGACTCACAAAGTGGGTATTTCTCAGTCCTCCAGCTGCCCCAAGAGCAGAGATTGCTCAAGCCTCATAGATAACGTTCAGGTTCCCACGAGGTGCAGTGGTTAGAAACGGTGCATTTCAGATTCTGGATTAGTCTTGGTTTTGTATTGTTTTCTAATCTGCTGCTGCTATTTCAGTAATATCAGCCATTTACCTTCAGTATTAAATGACAATAAGCCTAAAATAAAGGACCCAGCTATCACTGCTTGTATATATATATATATATATATATGTTAGATATATTGTTAGTTTCTGGGTTTGGGTTGGGGTTTTTTGTGTAAGATTATGCTTTTAACTGCCAGCATGAAATAGGTAGTTCACAACCATAAGAAGCTTTTAAAACTAAGGTTTAAGACTGTTTTATAACAAGTATTTTTCATCTAGTAAAAGGCCTTAATCCAAGCCAACTAATAATTCAAGTGAAGAGTTGTGATCTTTAAAGCTACTTCTAAAAACTAGGCTGTTTTTTTTCTAGAAACTTGCAAAAGACCATCACCCAGTGGTCCACTACATGTCACTGACTGTTAATTGGTAAGTTTAGTGTAAGCTGCTTTAGCATTGCAGAACATTTTATTCCACAATCCCAGCCAGAAGATGTTTTCCTACCCCCAACTTCACTTCAATGCAGATTTATCTAAGGTCTAGATTACTAAAGTGAGTTTAGACAACTTCTTGTAATAAAAAACAGAATATATGTATATATTATAAACATATATGCACATTGATGTGTACAGACAGATAAAATAACATTTTGAAATTTCATTAAGCATGTGGAAGGGGAATGGCATTTCCTGCACCCAGGACTTAATAGGGAAGTTTTTAAGGGGGTTGGTTTACGCCGTTACTTCTTTTCTCAAAAGAGTAGGGATCTTGTGCTATATGAAGGACTTTATAGCATCATTACTCCTTTGAATAAAAGAGTTATATTGGCTATAACATGCACTTGTTACACAAAAATTATAGGTGGAAAACAAATTCTCCTGGTAACCACATGTTCAAGTTGCAAGCCTTAGCAAACAGGTTTTTATCTATCAGAAGTGTAAAACCAGGAACCTTTACTACTGTTCCAGATTTTTAAAAAAAAAAAAAAAAAAGTAAACAACCAAAACCATATCTTACATACAGGATGAGTGGCTTTATGCTCACAATTTTGCTGGCTGGGTTTCTATTTGCAAAACAAGGGGGTTTCCTGCAACTTGCATGTTGGGTACTGCACCCATCTCACTCATGGCCAGCCTGACTTTTATTGCTTCCTAATAATGAGATTATTAACAGCCAATTCACTGTATTTAAATATTTTTTTTCAAGGAGGAATCAAGGTAAAAAGTACATCTTGCATCTGGCTTTCCTTGCTTTTTGTTTGTCACAATATCAATCATGCCCTTGTTTTGCATTGTCTTGCAACCAACTGTTTACAATAAGCCATCAATAGCAATCAAGGATCTGATTCTATCTCTCTTGCTGTTGTTGATTAAAAAGGGAGAGTATGAACTGAAAGAGAACTTGACTGCTTAATAAAAATACAGTTTATTTACAGAAAAGGGCATAAATTTGCCTGTAGTCAGGCCCAAAGAAATGGCTTTTTTTTACCTGCAGTTTTAGTTTTCCCTCTATTTAATTGTTAACTGTTCCTGCTCTAATCAAAATGTTAATTTAAATCATGATGTTATGAAAGAAAATTTTACTCAGTTTCAGAAATGCATATGGATGAATGTGTGATCTGTAGTTCAGGGAGCGGATCCATTGAACAGCCACATTGGATGAGACGGAAGATCAGTACAGATTTGTATGTATCTGTTACAATGACCAGGACTGGATATCTCAGAGGGAAGTTTAAAATCTTCTCAGCAGACAACCTCCTACACAGTAATCTCTGCTTTCCTTCTCATCTCCAGCTATTATACTGATAGTTAGTAACAGTTGTTAAACTAAAATTCTGAAGATTTCACATCCATTTTTTTGTCTCGCTGCCATTAATTGTCTCTTTAGATATATTTGATGTGTAAATGATTCTCCAAATTATTTTTGAATTTTATTAAGTCTCTTCTAGTTGCGCTGTGTTTCATGTATATGATTATATACACTGCGTCACAAAATATTCTAACATTTTACAATTTACCACCTTCTAATTTCATTGCATAGCCCTTTATTTCTGTACTATGAGGCAGGAAGGCAAAATTCCCAGTCTATCTTTAAACCATTTATTACTTTATATACTGCTTTTTTGTCTTACTCATTTCCTGTTTACTGTAAAAGATCTTTTATGTCTCTTAAGAGGGAGTTCACGATACAACACAATCTGTTAACTTTTATTTAGACACCTCCTGTTCAAAGTGTACTATGGAGTGTCTATTAATGTAACTGAGACTGATATATGGAAAGAGGTGTTGGTATAAAGAGTATTTCATATATTTACAGTGCGAAACTGCAAGTGTAAACTAGGCAGAGATTAAAGTACGAGTATTAAGTGAACCACAGACAAGAGATGTTCTTGTTAAGGCCTGCACAGAATTGGCTAGTCATACCGTGCTGCCGTCTTCCCTATTTTTAACTGTGGGATCACATGAAAATACAGATGACAACTGCGCAAGACGTTTTCCTAAAATTCTGCTCCCAGGCTCTCCTGGCTGCCTCCAGCACTGGTGCACCTCATTACAGCCATCTGGCCCTGGCTTTAGAGGGCGAAATCTCTTCACGTGCTGAGAGTAACCAGATCGGTGCTGCCGATGGAGACGGGCCCAAACCCCATCTAATGCCACAAAATGCCTTCGATTGCACCTGCTCTCTCGTCAGCACACAACCGTTCTCCATCTGTGCCATTCTCCAGCCATGCTCCGGGACCGCATCACCCTTTCGCCAATTAAGCCACTATGCTGCTAAGGACAATTCGTAAGTAATATTTTTTCTGCACTTTCTTTTTCTGATTACTATTGTTTGCCACTTGAGAGAGGGAGTGAGAGAGGAAAAAAAGAAAGAAAATAAAGGTATTTGCAATGAGTTCTTGAAATGTTTTAAATATAAGGCTCGGTCTCAACTTTTCCTCTTTAATTATCTGCTGCTGCTACTTGGAATTTTCAGGGCTGTTTGAGCCCTGTAATAACTTGTTTGATTTATAAAGATTTATTCCTGCTGGGCGGGGAAGCCATGCTGATTACTTCTCTCTTGTTTTTGCTGTGTCATTCTCTATGCTCATAGTATGTATTGTAATGGGTTTTCTAAAAAGATAAAAAATCCATCAATATAATTTTCTAAAAGCAAACACTTGACATACACATTGATACACAAGCTGCAAACTGTATCGTATGTGAAAATGAACACACCTGTTGAGTGTACAGATGCATCAGGTTTTTTCCCAGAAAAATACATTTTTCCACGTACCAAGAATCAGACGTGCCCTCTGTTGTTTCCTTGCTTACATAGAGCAATCTATTGCAATCTATTACCTTGTTTGCTATTTTTGCTATGCACTAGGCTGATAGTTTCAATGATTTTCCCTTAATAACCTCAAGCCATTTTTCTGATCGTTGCACTAGATGATGGTCCTACTTAGTACATATACTTTACCTTGGGTTTTTTTTGCTCCCAGGCCAACCAGTTTCCATTTACACATACTACAATGATTCGAGTAGAAAAGCCAACCAACTGGATGTTTTTATATGTGGTTGGTTTGTGTCCTTTGAATGAAATTCATTCACTCCTTTAGAGAAGGCCAAGAAGTACATCATTTTGAGTGCTCGGGAGGTGATTTTTTGCTGCATTCAGGCCTCCTGCACAAAGGGGAACTTTGCTCTTCTTTCAGTATTAGTATTGTGCCTGCAAATAGAAATCATTGTACCTTCAATTAAGCTTGCTACGCATCAGTGGCACACTACTGACTTCAAGTTTATTCCACATTTACAAGAGAGAGGAGAATAGGTTTCACCATCCTGAAAATACATTTCTTGGTAAAACAGATTATTAGTGACTAAAAATCACATGCCTCTGAAGTGTGGAGTGATTTAATCACCTCTGTCCAGCATCTCCAGAAATTATCATTAATGACGATAGGAAATATTTGTTTCAGGGGAAAACGAGTGAGCAGGTAGTGATGGTGCACACAGCCTCCTTCCATCAGCTCCACTCTCTGCTGCGCATTAACTCATTTTCTTCTCTAGGAACTGCTCCACGGATTGACTGGTTTTATTTACCAGCCTTTCTAGGCAGAGCTTGGAAATGAGAAAAAAGCGTGGCACCTTGTCTACCTAGTCATTTATTTATTACATTGTTTCCTCGCTTCAGTCCACTCTCTGCAAAGCTTTTGTTTACCTTCCTTCTTTGCCTTGTACCTGCACTTCAAGCGTAAGGCTGCTGCCTCTGACATCTCTACAGAGAAACCTGAACCCGTGCTCTCACGTCTCCATGCAGGGACTCCTCCAACGAGCTCGCTGGGGAGGGAGGGGGGTCACTACCTGAATACCAAGCACTCCAGATTGCCAGCCAGCCCCAGCAGTATCACTGGCAGTCTGGAAAGCAGAAGAAATCTTCCCGTAATAATTTTGTGATACTTAGTGGATTTGCAAAATTTTAGGCTTTGCTTATTTCTCAGTGTCCTTTTTTATTTGCTTACAGAATAAACTCATTGAAAATATTCAAATCTAAGAAATAAGCCCTAGTATGCGTCTAGAAAGAAATATATCTGTTAAGATCAGTGACAATTACATGACAAAACCCCTATGGACTAATTAGTAGAGTCAGCAAACAAACATTGGTTTCCCAACGGAGATTTTTTTTTTCCTGATTTCCAGCCCCCCCGATAATCTGCCAGTTCCTCAAGCATATTTCTTCACCTCCTAATATTCCGAAAGGCACCGTTACTGTCTCCTGCATCTTTAGCACCCACCAATTCCAATCAAAATAGCAGCAATGAAGATGGATACCCCCTGTCAGGCATTGCTTCATCTCCTAGCACAGCAAGGATGGCAAAGCCAGTATCATAAATCACTTTCCTTAGAGGGTATAGTCAAGCGACATGAGAAGTTAAAGGCTTAAAATGAAGTTTCAACTTCACCTGTCATTTTCTGTGTCACAGAGTGGCAAAACCCCAGCAGTGGATACAGTCCAGCTCAAGAAAGGAGAGAGGGGCTCCACAGTCTCATGGCCCATACTGCCAACTATTTCCATGAAAGTCCTGGTGCTATGGCCAGGCTGCAAACCCTCTGTCAAAAGCTACTGGCAGCTGTTAATTTCATTACAAGAAGTACATAAAATGCTCAGGCTGAGAATTTTCCCTGGTAACTCATTAAGGGCAAGACTCGAAGCCCAGCAAGTCCGTAAAACACATCTTGGTAGGCTTTGATTCTCTTTGGACACAACGCCTAACTGCAAAGTTAAAAGAAAGGGTGGAGCTGGGCAGAATATTCAAGAATATTGAAGAAGGGAGGCTGGGGAGGGAGGGCCGGCTGGAAATACCCAGCACCCTTTCAAGTTTGTAACAACAGATGACAAACAGAAAACAAAACAACAGCCAAAATCACCTTCCGTCACAAAGACGTTTCTCTCCATTAATCGTAACGAAAAGGTCTTGTTTCTCTCCAGCGGTCTCTTTGAGCAACCTGGGAGCCAATCCTCCATCTTCTAAATCCTTGGGGGCCTTTTCAGCCCTTGGAGTGGCCAGCTTGCTTTTGGGGCAGGTTTCCCAAGAATGAAAAAAAGCAGCGATAACTAAAATCTAAATGCTGTAAAGGATCTTTCCTCCAAACTGGGATTGTTCTGCTTTATCACTAATCTCTGCAACACCGCCTTTGAGTCTCAGACTTATTTACTGACCACCCTGTAATTAAGCTGTGGTTTTGCTCCAGAAAGTGACCCTAGGAAAAAAAACTGAAAGAAAAGCATCCTGTGATTCCACGTAACTGCGGGCCAAATGATATCCTCAGTTACCTTCGTACACCACCACTAGCTGTTGGTGGGGTTGCAGAGGTATAACTGGAAAGTGTATCTGGCCTGCAGAACCGTAAATCCCCTGGGACAGGAGCTAGGAAAATGCCAGTCGACTTGCGTAGCCCAAGCCAAGCTGCAGAGCTGGCGGGTATGGCTAAATCATGTTGTAAATGTAAAAACTGAAAAAAAATACTCCAGATTGCGTGTTCTTCCCGTTAAATCCTCTCAGCTCTCACCTGGGGATGTGAATATCTCTAGACATAGTCATACAAAGAGAACTACTGAAGAAAAAAAGGTCTTGTATACAAAAATAGATTTCAGCTCGTACTTGAATGGTTTACTGGAAAAATCTTAAACTTTCCGTACATATTTTTGTCTGAATATCAATAGTCTGTTCTTCTCTACTCTCATAACCTAACCAAGAAGGGAATAGGTCAAACAAGTGTTAGCTTATAAAATTAGAGACATTTTATGCTTTGCTAAGATCCCAGTGCTGAGATGTCTGCTGTTAGAAACAATGGAGCAAAAGATTGAAATGACTGAAAGATATTTTAGAATAAATGTGTCTTGCAGAAGTCGCATACACAAGAAGAAAATAAAAATTAAGGAAAATTGCTCAAATGAAAAGTGTAAGCTGTGAATATCAATAGGCTACAATATGTAGGCTTGCGTATACTAGCTGCCATTGCTCTATTTGGCATCAGAAAGAAAATTATTTGGGATAATTATAATTACCACTGGTAAGAATTTCCACGGTCAGGGAAACGCTAACTTTTGAACATTTGTTTTCATGCTGAATCAGAATAAAAAAAATTCAAATTCCTCTCACAGAAAAATCCTGAAAAATTATGATTCTTAGGTATTAAATATAGATACTGTCAAAACACTGTCCTACATATAGCAATATCTGCAGCATCTAGTAGGAACATATTGTAATATTTAATTTGGTATTCCAATATGATTAGAAAGTCAACATGAAAGGAATTGGAAAATTAAACACTTCCAATTCGCAAAGCAGAATATTTTGATGTTGAACAAGGATGTTGGGGTGAGATTTTCAACACTGTGGAAATGTTTGCATTTTGGAAAAAAAATTATTTGCTGACAGTAAACTTTTTCATCCACTATTGTTTTACTAGCTAAGTTTTGACACCTTTCAGCACTTCTTCTCTTTGACAATATCCTGATCATGCAGTTTGTCTTTCCTTCTCAATTCCTTCCTTCCTTTCTTTCTTCCTTTACATTAGTATGATGACAAAGCAGCTTTATTACTGTATTTGGATTTTTTTTTTTTTTTTTGAGTGCCTAGTTATACGGAAACCTTCACATCTCTGGACTAATGTGCAAAATGGAATCCTCATAAAATCCAAGCAAGGTGAGCAAGCAGATAAAATGACAGACAAAGAGAGGTGTGCATTTAATGGGAGAGCTACGATTAGAAGCAGTGTAGCCCTGGCTCTTACACTGTGTTTCAGACTGTCGTGCCTCTTGAAAAATGGCTCAGTGCGTCAGCTCACAGAAGAGATCGGCCAGCTGAAGCGCCATGCGTAAAACCAGATTTTCCGTGTATTTCTGACAACACAGTTCATGCATGTGGGAGCGCAGGTAGTGGGCGGTGCACCTTCACAAGTCTTTTAGTTCAGATCAAGGAGCACTCTTCTTGAGGCAGAGCTCCTGCCTGTCCCAGCAGCCTGCCCAGCTTGCACCCTGGAGCCATCTGGGCTACAGCAGAAGAGGCCCTCCACGAGACACTCCTAGGGTGTGCAGGTATTCAGGCCGTGCCATCAAACTGGACGTGGTCCAAAGTAAAACCCTCTGGAGTATGAGCTCCTTTTTCCTCCAGTCTGCTTCTGCTGAGCTAGTGCAGACGTAGCCATAAAAATCCACGTGCCATCCACCATATTTGGAGTATTCCTGCAACTGTTAGTTAAGATTGGACCTTTTTGAAAGTATTTGTGAAGCATAATCCTGAAGAAATGTGGTTAAGATGCTATGGAAACATACAAGCACTATGGCACAGCACTGCGTAGGGTAACATAGGTGTACCCGCGTTATCTACCCATAAAGGCAACGTTTACACTGGGAGGTAGAGCAGTGCTCCTACACTCCCTGACCCATCTCTGTAACCCCTTCATCTGTTTCTCCATGGCTGGAAACCGGGTACTCGGGCAGGATGTCTTCTGTGATGGCCTCATGGGAGATGCCTCAGCTGGACAAGGAGGCAACCAGCTCTCCTGAACACACTCACGAATGCCTAGTTCACTGAAAACCCAAGCTGCAGCACGGAATATCCTGCTGTTCTCCTTCTGACAGGAAACTGCATCAAAAGCTTTCCCGGAAGGAGAGCGAAATAATGTTTGGCAACGACGTGTCTCTTACCCAACAGCGAGAGCCACGGTTCCACAGCCCGGTGCTCGCCCTGTCCCCTACGTGAATGGGCTGGGCTCCCCAGCCCCGACCCACACGGTCCCTAGAGGGAAAGCTGCAGTGTCTCCTTGCGCAACACTCGGGCACCTCTGACACTGCCTCGAGTGGCCTGCCTGCGTGTTGGCCAAGCAGAGGATTTCAACAGAGCAGCCTCCACATCCAGGCACCTGCGCTTGGTGCTGAAAGACAGGCACTGCAGGAATTTGCTCTTCACTTTTCTTTTCAATAAACTGCCTCCAATAATTGCCTTGGCTTTAGAGTCGAAGGCCTCTGGAGTAATGAACAACTGTTATTTCTAGTACAATGGGATCGTTGTCTATAATGGTATCCCTTAATTGCTACTGCAGTGCAAATTATGAAAAGCAAGAATATCCGAATATAGAGACACTTGGCCCTTGTGACAGGAAATTAAGGTCTGTTCTCTAACACTGCTGCGCGCCCTGAACTCCTGCTCAAGTCAAAACGAATTACATACATTCAATACTTAGAAAAGCAAGCTCTTAACCTTTACAAACAAGAGCTTATAGAGCTCATATCGCGTGTGTTGTGGCTATCCCTATAAATGTCCAATGCTTTTTCAGATCCTGCTGATCTCCTGGGCATCCTGGTCCCATCAGAGTTAAAGGCAAAACCTGGCAAAAAAGGTTGAAGCACATTTTTTAAAAATAATGAATAAATCTGTGGGTGTATTATCTTTTGAAGTTTTAGTGGGTTTAATTGCTTAATTGGTTGCTATTTTTTACTGTAAGAAAAAGCAAGTGAATGTTGCTATGTCATCCACAATATAAAATCTTTCATCTTCCTGTTTTTCATGCTTTGAGAGTCCATCATTTTCAGCCTCTTGGACAAAATCTTTTTCATACCTCTCCATGCCTTGCTTTGGTGTTGTACTCCTTGGAAGCAATAACGTCCAAAACAAACTCAGGCTTCTGAGAAAGAGCATGTTATCTCTACAGTCATTTTACTAGTCCAAGAATTAAGAGTCTAAATAATTAATCATCTCCACTGTGAACTGTCTGAAAAACATGGTATTGTCAAACAATAGCGGTAAATGCTGAGGAAAGGTCCAATCCTTCTCTTACTGATGTCAGTGGGAATTTTGCCAGGAAGCTCAGCATGAGCAGGGTATAGCCCAAAGTAATCATTTCTACAGATGATTACATGAAAAGCCCTTAATTATAGCATGATGATTGAGTATTATTACAGTCATGAGACAGAGGTATCTTCTGGAACCAAAACCAAGAAGAAGGTGTTGAGGCTATTCCTCCTCCAAATTGTGCCACTTTGGCAGCAGCCTTTTATCAGATGACTTGTCACATGTTAGCACAGCTACTCTGGTTTTGGCCGCAGCCTGATACGCACAATGAAACTAGCCCAGATTTCCTGTTCCACAGTTCCTCTCTGCTAAAGGTCCCTCAGCCCGCCAAGGCTGTGCCGTTTGGTAAGTAAGTAAAATGTTTTCGTCAAAGCCAGGAACACTCTGCACTTCGTTGTGCATCTTCTCGCTTTGGTTCAAAGGCACGTCTTGCTCCATGTGCCTTTTCCAGGCTGGGGGAGGGCAAGTAGCTAACGACCTTGCGTGATGGCTGCCGTTTTGATGAAGGCAAGGAAGAGTGAGCGCAGACCCCCAGAGCCAGACACCTGCTTCTGCAGCCTCGACCAACCTGCCCGGCACTCGAGCTGAGAGCGGGAGGAAGCAGGTTATGGCCATGAATTGGGCACTGAGGGCACAGATGAGGCGTGCAAGCTAATGGGATGCCCATGCAAACACAGTCAGGATTTCACAGTTCTTCAGGGAGCGTTTGCAGTTAGGCAGATACACAGATGCAGTTTTGCACAGTTCATCTGAGGATGTGAAGCTTGCACAGTACCCTGCGAAAGCAAAGTCTGTACGAAGATGGGAATATGACTAGACTTTGTATGAACTTCAGATTAAAATGGTTTATTATTACTTATATGTAAGGAAGTTCATTTTCTCCCTGTTACTTGGGGATCAAACATAAGCCTGCCCTCCCCCCTGAAATCAATGATTTTGGCAGCTTAGCAAAATCTGTCTTAATAAAGACAAAAGGCAAATATTTATAAAACATGCATAGTCACTTCACTCGGTGTTACTAGATCATTAATAGTGTTTGGTTCTGGTTTTTATTGTTGAAGTCACAGGAAGCTGCCGTGATGACAGTGGGAAAACACACGTCCACAGCAAGTTTTAGGTACATTTTGTGGGGGATTTTCTTCACTACCTTACTTAGGAGAGAAGTTTTTACGTTGCATTTTAATTTATTTTCCACATTTGTATGTTGCTTACGTTTCTTATCTGAAAGGAACTGTGAAACTCTCCCACTGCTTCCTGCCTGAAATTGCTCTCTCTGGATGCAGCTCTGATTTCCCTGTCATGATACGTGTTGTCAGGCTTTGTCTCCTCTCGAAATTATCATTAAAATGGTACATTGGCAAGCAGTCCCATTTGTAACAGTGGGGGATTCTGAAATATTTTCAGTTATTTTCATAATAGCAGTTGGTAATTTCCTGATGCTATGCATTCTGATTAAATATCTTTTCTTTCTGCAGTCCTCTGAAGCAGTGCTAAAAAAATCACTGCTGTTTCATTTTAACCTCTCAAGAGATGAGCAAAAATCAGTTGCCTAGCAAGCAGAAGTACTATTGCCTGTGTTAAAAGGTCAAGACAAAAATGTGCTGAAAACTTTTTGGATACTTGTATAAAGAGATGATTTATGACTTGGGAGTTGTTTATTGCACAAAGGGATCTGGATTTGACCCTGTGCGTCCTGCTCTCACACACTTACTGCCACTTAAAGGAGAGGAGTATCTGTATTCGTCAGACAAGCATTCTGACATTTCAAAAAGATAACAGCTACCTCTCAGTTTAAATAAAGTCAGAAATGTGCCCGGAAAATCATTTGTCATCAGCTATAGAAATGTCAAAGTTCCAGATTAAGCAATAGAGGTATTAAATTCTTTTCACTCTTTGACCATGTGCTAAAATAAGCAGCAAATGAAAAGCTATTGTGCTTATTTTCTAAGGGCAGCTACTACATTTGGTAATACCTTCCATGGAAAACCATCACACAATATACGTATTACAGTTCTGAATATTCCACCTACTCTAACCTATACTATGCTTCAGTTCTGAAGATCTTTGTAGAGAGCAGCTCGTGTGTCACACATAGCAAACATCCTGCACCTCTCAGTTGGATGGATGTATTTCTTAGGTGCTACAGAAACCTTTGGAAGTGAGAGATTGTTCTGGGTTTAGGTTTTCTGCAGACCTAAGTGGGAGGGAGTACAGGGAATTTATGTGTTTTACACAAAGAGGCTTGGCACACCTATAGCCCCTACACTCTGGAAGCGCAGTAACTGCCTGGCTACCAGCATTTTTAAGAGACGGGGAGGAGATGGAACCATGGCTACCCTTCTTGGGATTTGTAAGAGACAGGAAAAGTCTCCAGGAAAAGCAAGCGAGAGCACCTCTACCACATGAAGAGGAAAGATGTCCTGTCAGCCAGACAGTACACCAGAAGGCATCATTGTATCCTGCGTCTTCTACAGTATAACCAGAAAGTCTGATTGACAAAGCTTTCACTTTACTGCTCACATCCAGTAAAAGATCTGTCTGGACTAGGCAACCAGGGTGAAGCAAAATGCTTCCCCCTTCCTTATCTGCTGCTATGGAGGCGTGAAAAGTGGATCATACATCAAAACGGGAGGAGGGAGAAGGAAGCTTCTCATCTCCATCAAACTCTCAACCTCTTCCACCAAGTTTCCAAATTCAAAATACTCCCTTTCCATCGCAGTGCATTGGTACAAGAGCTCCCCAATGACGTGAGCCAGTGGGCATGTAAGCTTTTTCTGTCTCATCCCTCTCAACCCAGACCGCTAGTTAATTCAGGCCTGGGTCCTGCGGTGAGCTCAGGTGGGCTTCCACAGCTTCTGACAGCAGCTGGACTCCAGGCAGGTTCAGCATCCCACCCGCAGGGACTCTGTGACAGGGTCAGGACTCTGGCAACTGACCCAGAAATCAAAGTGGCTACGAAAACTTTCACGCGAGGGTTAAAATAACATTCCCTTTGTCTTATTTATTATTCCCTCCCTCCAAAATTATCAGTTATATCAACCGTTTGTTAAATTAGTGTTCTGGAAGCAAATGCACTTGTGTTCTCACAGACTTTTCTTTGAACTGATGATCTGTTTCAAAATGCTTTTCAACTTGTTAAAAAAAAAAAAGAAAAAAGGAAGAGAGGGTTATGAGCTAATATCCTTCCTAATAACCACAGAAACCAGAATCTTCTGGAGAAGATTAGCATTTATCTCTTCCCTGGTGTAAATCACTCTAACCAACTTTCCCAATTTCCCTGATGGTGAGGGATTGCTAGGCAACGCCACACTTGCAGGTCAGCTGCCACTTCATGACTATGCCGATGTCCGGTTTTTTGAGGTCCACACTGAATTTTTTTTCAAAGATTATGTTGCCATTTAAGAGCATTTAAAAATACTTAGCTAATCTCCCTACTGTAATACTAGCTCTTGCTTAGTCTAAAGCTGCGTTGCTACGGCTGAAGGCTGCTTGGAGTGTCTAAATATTTGGAAGTAAAACCTGCCATTTTCTTCAGTAGTATAATGAAGTAAGGTATAAGATCAAGCCTGATTTTAATTATAAGGTGTCCTTTCTCTTACTCTGCCTGCCTTCCCTGTTTTTCATGCCAACAGCAACTGTTTGATTTGACTTGAAGGAAAACTGAACGGCTAGCCTGAAGTAGCAGATGAATCATTCTAATATCTGATAACTTTCCAAATAAAGGCAGCTCTCTCCAGGAGCAAATGTCAGTCTCCAGTGCTTAACAAGCTTATCTGAGCCGGTGTAGTTAGCAGGGACACGCTCACACTGAAAAGCCAATTGCCGATGGTGGGATTTTCAGTGCATTGCCAAACTGCCGAGTAGGAAGTTATATTCCTGATTTCCAGCTGAGCTTCAGCACACAGCCTGTGCCTGAGCAAGCGCTAAAGAGTAACAGATATATGACCTATTGCAAAAGTTCCCAACCATCCAGCCCTGGAAAATATAAGGTGCTCCTCAGCAGGCCACCACTGGTGCTGGGGCATCTCCTGCTCTTGTTCTGCTCAGGTGCTGCAGAGGTCCCCTTCCTGCGGGCAGCCCAGGCATTACCCGAAGAGTCTTGTCCAGACACTCAGCTACTTGAACAAGTAAGTGCCAACTAAAGATGGGTTTTCATAAAAGTAAGCACTTGAATACAGTGCAGAAACCTTTTTAATGACGAGTACCTCATTAAATTGTCAGCTTCCTTGCAAACAGTGCTTCGTGCAGCGACAAGGCAAGCACGGAGGATAAAATTCACCAGTGACCTATGCCGGTAAACCAGGACTGCCGGAGCCAAGCGCTCAGGGCTACGAGTCAAAGCGGCACTTGGCTTGCACCTGAACCCCAGGAGCCCGGTGAAACCCAGGGAAGAGCCAGGGCTGAGGGGCCTCCAGGGAGCCGGGCTTCCCTCCACCAAGGCGCCGAGTTCGTTGGGCAGCATCTCCCTCTGGAGCCTCTCCCCAGATCCTGCCTCTCGCCACTGGCCGTGGCTGGGCAGGAGAGTCCACCCCAAACCACCATCAGAATGTCAGGCTTGGGTAAGACTGATTTATTTTAGTGCATTTTAGCAGGCACCTGGCTCAAAACAGCATGTTAGGCTAAAAAACAATAGCATTCTTAAAAATTAGTATTTGGGGAATTTTTTTTTAATCTGTTACCTAGTCTGTGAACCTTTCAGTACAGTAAGATGCCACTTTTTTTCTACAATCCTGATCATTAGACACACGCTTTTCCTACAAGTACGGGGAGGCTAATGTAATCAGATGTAATTAGAAAGTCAAAGTTGAGGGTTTTAAGAACAACAGAATCTAATCAAACACAATCATGACAGTTGTCATCACTGTCACAGTACTTATAGCAATTTCCCTTTTAAATTATCCATGTGTTTTCACCAACACAGAGGCTAGTCATTCAAGCCATTTTAATTATATTATTATATCACTGTCTCATTTTTATTTGTTTGCGTTTCTTCTCTTTACTAGATCCAGTTCTTTGATGGGATCCATACATGCCAAGGTTGCTCACACTGCTCTGAAGCTACAATTGGGTTACCACAGCTTTCAGAAACTTGCAGACGATCCAAAGAAAACTGAAAAGATGGAACCAGAGTTTTCACAGAGATCCAGTGACTTCCGTAATGCTCTACAGAGCCCCAGGGTCTCCCTTGTCACACGGGCAGCAACACGCCACCTCATTTTTTTGGTGAAAGCCATGGAGCATTCACATGCATTCCGCATGACAAAAGATCCAAAGTGAAAAATTTCTAGCCGGGTTCTAAAATGTCAGCTAAAATGTCAGCTAGCACTGTAATAAAAAGGGACAACCTAATGTAAAACAAGAGCACCCTGATTAGCGTGTTGTTTTTTAATGAATGTTACACATTCAGTGAAACCACTGGGCTTCAGAAATTACAGAGAGTACTGACTGGGTGAAAAAGATCATTGCAGTTCACTGGGAACTGTCATGAAAGCTCCTTTATGAAGTGAATCTTTCTTTGGACACTTCTTTAATTGGAGACATCTTAGGACCAAATTCTCTCATCAAAGGGTAGATACTAAGCTCTCGCTAAAGTCAATGGGACCTTTATGCATCTCAGAAGAAAACCTGGCATTTGTTGGTGTTCCTCTAGGGAGAAGGAAGGAAAAAAAATGTATTTTTAATTAATGTTGTAAAAAAAAAAATTACAATTTGTGAAATAAACAAATAGATAAAACCATATGATTATAAAAATTGATTGCTATTTATAAGATTCTTTGAAAACAGACCTCTCTCAGCGCTTAAGTCTTCTACCAGAGGGTTCATTTATTTTGTTCTGCTTTATCCTCCATTATGTTCTTATTGCAAGCTTTTACTGAAGTTTCTAATTTATTTACTAAAATACCCTTTTTTTATTTTTTCCCTTTTCAGAAAAATACCAATTTGAATTTTTTTTTTCCTAAAGATTTTTAAATAAAATAGAAATAGTACTTCTAGCATTACTGAATCCTTAGTTACTAGAATCAGAAATCACGAATCCTACCAATCACATAAACCCAATAACAAGCAAATCTTTATTTCAATGGACAAAAATGGTCAGAAAGGCCAGCTACTCTCTGTGTTAAAGAACCATATGAATCACAAAAAGGGAGAACTTAGCTGTTGACTTGCTTAGTCTATCCTAAGTTAAAGCATAACTATCCTTTCTCTGTATTTTTATTTCAGAAATAAAGAGGCACGAAGAATCTGTCATAGACCCATAGCCAGCTCCCGACAGCCTTGTACTCACTCTGCTCAGACTACCTATTATGCAACTCAATGCTTGTTCCACTGCCCTTCAAGAACACTCGCCATGGTTTTTCAGTTGCTAAACGTAGTCCTTTGAAGAGGAAACAGTCTGAAAAACCTCGTCTCCCTCACTGTTCTTTGTACCTTTCGAGGCACATGACGTGTTCAGTGTATTTTTACTTTCTTGCCAATTAGCTTGACTATGCATTTAAATTTATGTTGTTAAGTCTTCTGTAGTTTTTGTATTATTCTACATACAAATCTGATGGAATATACTTGGCCTAGAAACCCTGATGACAGCCAGATCCTCAGGTGTGCAGCCATCGTCACAGTACTGTCAGTGTCTTCAAGAAGCAGCCTTGGGCAGGCTCCGGACGGTGAGGTAGGACGCCCTGGCCATAGGGGCCTTGGTCTTTGTTTTTTTCTGTGCCAGACAGTTATCAGCAAGTAGTGTTTACAGTTGTGACTTTTGTGGGGTTCATATTAAAGCCTTTTGAACTAAAGGGCTCTCTGGGGATCTTTTTGGTTTGCCAAGTCACACAGTGATGTTAGGTCATTGCTATTTTCTTCTCTTGGAGGCGCAAAACCAGTTCATCCCCTATAAAAGTAAGACAAGTAAGCGGAGCAAGCTCTTGGCTCAACCATGAGCTCCTGGGTCTGCTCAAAACCAAAAGGGAAGTGTACCAGAGATGAAGAAGTGGAAGATTATCCATTGAGAACTACAAGGGCATTGCCAGGGTGTGCAGAGATGCAGTTAGAAAAGCAAAAGGTCAGCTTGAATTGGAACTGGCCAGAGATGTCAAAAATCACAAGAAAGGGTTCTTCAGGTAGGTAAATTGCAAGCGGAAACAGAAGGAAAACATAGGTCCACTGTTAAACAGTAGAGGTGAATCAGTCACCAACAGTGCTGAAAAGGCAGAGGTTCTCAACACCTTCTTCACCTCTGTCTTTACCAACACTGTTGGGTCCCAGGCGTTGGGAACAAAAATCCAGGTTGATCCAAACACAGACCCACCATCAGTGAAGGAGGAGTTAGTATGTGAATTATTGCAGGAGCTTGACCCCTACAAATCGATGGGCCCTGACGCCATCCACCCGAGGGTGTTGAGAGAGCTGGCTGATGTCGTTGCAAGGCCACTCTCCATAATCTTCGAGAAGTCGTGGAGATCGGGGGANTCTTCACTGTGACTTGGTTGACATGGGGCGAGCGGTGGACGTTGTCTACCTGGATTTCTCCAAGGCTTTCGATACAGTTGCCCATGGCCTTCTCCTGGAGAAATTGTTGCGTTATGGCCTAGACAAGAGGTCTGTGCAGTGGGTGGGAAATTGGCTGACAGGCTATGCCCAGAGGGTGGTGGTAATAGCTCCTTTTCAAACTGGCAACCCGTCACAAGTGGGGTCCCCGAGGGATTGATATTGGGCCCAACGTTATTCAATATCTTCATAAGTGATCTGGATAACGAGATCAAGTGTAGCCTGATGAAGTTCGCCGACGATACCAAACTGAGTGGGGAAGTAGACACTCTGGCAGGGAGAGCCGCCCTGCAGGAAGATCTCGATAGGCTGGAAGAGTGGGCTAACAGGAACCTTATGAAGTTTAACAAGGACAAGTGTAAGGACTTGCACCTGGGAAAACATAATCCAGGAGTGCAGCACAGACTGGGATCCATCTGGCTGGAGAGCAGCTCTGTGGAAAGGGACCTGGGGGTCCTGGTGGGCAGGAAGCTTAATATGAGTGAACAGTGCGCTGCCATGGCCAAGAAGGCCAATAGGGTGCTGGTTTGCATCAAAAAGGGCATCACCAGCAGAGACAGAGAAGTCATTATCCCACTCTACTCAGGGCTTGTCAGGCCACACCTGGAGTACTGTGTGCAGTTCTGGTCCCCGCTATGCAAAAAAGATGTGGACAGGCTGGAGGGGGTCCAGAGAAGGGCCACCAAGATGATCAAGGATCTGGGAAGCCTGCCATATGAGGATAGGCTGAGGGAACTGGGTTTGTTCAGCCTTGAGAAAAGGAGGCTTAGAGGTGATCTCATCACCATGTACCAGTACTTGAAGGGAAGTTACCAAGAAGGTGGAGACTCCCTTTTCACAAGGAGTCACATGGAGAGGACAAGGGGTAATGGGTATAAGTTACTCTTAGGGAGATTCCGATTGGACACGAGAGGGAAATTTTTCACAATGAGAACAGCCAACCATTGGAATAATCTCCCCAGGGAAGTGGTTGACTCCGCTACACTGGATACTTTTAAGACTCAGCTGGACAGGGTGCTGGGCCATCTCGTCTAGACTGTGCTCTCGCCTAGAAAGGTTGGACCAGATGATTCTTGAGGTCCCTTCCAACCTGGTGTTCTATGATTCTATGATTCATTTTCTGCCCCAAGTCAGTTTTGTGCTCTTCTCACGATCCGTAGGGAGATGCTGCTGTTGACACATCCCGGGTGGAAGGTACCAGCCACTTGGTTAGGCTGGCCTTTGGAGCTCATTTAGTCACCAAGGAACTGCTGGCAATGCACAACTGCCATGCACTACAGTCACAGCTCAGGTGTTGCATCTTTCATCCTTGGATTTTTCCTTGGTACCAAAGGATGGTAACTGAACTAGACGGTGAGCACAGCTTGGCTTTCTGACTGCTGTACTGAGTGCTTTCAGAGGAGTTTTCACTTCTGCTGGAGTCCAGTCTACTATACCAGCTTGAGATATCGATGGCCTGGAAACATTTACTTCCACTCTGCTTGAATTTCAGGAGTTGATAAACTTCACATTTTAAGGTAGCTTAAATTTTCCTATCAGTGTTGCTAACAGAGGTAGCTGGTGTACTTACAGATTTCTCCAAACAATAATGGGCAAACTCCCTCCTCTGATGTTAAATTCAGACCATTTCTTACAACTCAGCCCCTCTTAGTTACCTCAGCGGTGCAGTACTGTGACACATCTGCTCAGACTTCATGCAGATACAATTTGAGAAGGTTTGAACTGACTTCATCAGGACTAGGACCTGTTTATATGCCTTTGATTAGCCTAAAGAGTAAGATCTCCAAGCTTCCTGTTTAGCTGACAAAGAGTGACAGATCTTTCTAGATGGTGACCCAAGGTAATTAAATTAGACGCTGAATGAAGACCTCTCCTGTTGCCGTTCAAAATAGAAGATCCAAGGAAGACTGGCCATCCTAAAAATCAGCCTTTATGAATCCCATATAATATATCCAGTGACCCTGAACATTATTAGAGATGAACCTAAACTAAACCCTGCACAGCAAAATTTGTCTTGCAAATGGGGAAAGTAAAATTTGCAAAATATATCCTCGATTTTTTAATTACCTATTATTACCACCCTGTACCCAAGGGAAGTCTACTACAGACCAGGGAAACACAGACCAAAGATGTTCCTGATCATGAGATGTTAAATGAAGTATGTCCTGTAATTTCTCTTCAGATATCTCACTGAAAATGTTCCTGTCTAATTCCTAACTCCTGCCACCTTTTATACAGTCCTCCAGTAAGCTGTTTGTCAATGTTGGTACAAGTGTTCACTGTACCAAAACCAATCTTCTCTTTTTCAACACAGTGCTTTGCGACACACAGTATCAAATGTTGTATTATGCTCTAGACACACTAGATCTCTAGTAACTCTTAAGGTTTTTTTTATTTCCTCAGAAAAATGTGACATTATCCGACATGATTTTATCTTTGGAAATTCATGTGTGCTGGTCATCATTCTCTCACTCTTCAGATATTCAAATACATCCTTTTCTACCATTCGTAACCATAGCTAGACGTGCAACTTACTGAATGGTAACGGTGGGATTCCTTGCTTCAATTTTTTAAAGAATTGCATCCTTTCTCCCCTACACCTCTCTTGTCTAGTTACAGTTTTATCATCTCTTTAGCTAGCTATACAGATGTTTGTCTTCAGCTATTTCCCAACTGGTTACAACTTTTCAGAATTCATTGTAGAGGATCAGACCATTATTCTGACATGTAGGCTATCTGAGCCTAAAGATCACATGCAGGTATTTTTTACTTGATTTTTTTATAATTAGATAATCTGATACAATTTTTATGCAGTTCTGTTATTACGAGATTACCCCACTTCTTTATTCTTTTTGATAGACCCTATAAACATCCCATGTGGATTCTCAATAATTTGGTGTTTATTGCTGTTCTTTTACTGTCCAATATACTGGAATGCCTTAAGTATCCTGATACTTTTTGGCATCAGTTTCCTTTGAAGTTCAGTGGGACATGCACAACTACTGCCCTTTGCATCTTTCCACAGCTGCACCCACAAAATATTGTGCATTTGTAATATAAAAATAATCATTTGGTGGAATAACAGCGATCCAGAGAATACTTCTCTCTAATACTTGGCTACACTGGGTGAAAATTTTGATCACTGAAATAGAAAAATATTGTATAATATAATGGAAAAATTCAAAGTGAAATATTGGACTAATCTGAGTTTATGGCAAGTATCCCACAGCTTTGTAGATTAGAGCTACAGCCTCATAAAGAAGAGAACTGCTGAATCATCTGTATCTATAATGATACAAATTCCCAAGCTATAAGAACACAAAATATGAACATTTTCGTATTTTCCTGATACTAACCTTAATTAAATTAGATTTTTACAGCTACTGCTATACACTTTTAGAGTTAAAAATATTATCAAGTGTAGGATGTTGCTAGATAAAGAACAGTCATCAAATATCTCATAAAATATCCACGATGCGGGGCTTCCGTTGCTGGTACACAAGCTGCCCAAATAATAAGACAGAGTTTACAGGTGAAGTTTCTGGAGACCATCAATGATTGCTTCATACAGCCAAAAATCCTACAAAAACAGGGGAAAAATCAGTTTTGTGGACTCAGTCCTAAGCAACATTTTGGAGTCAGTTCAGAGCTAGTTAGAGCTTGAAGCACTTAGAGTTGAAACTTTTGGAAAATTCTGGAACTTGTAAAAGCTAGCCATATTTTTCTGGCAGCTGTGTGTGACCAGTATCACTAGTAAATGTGGAGGGCTCCTGGACTGCATCCTGTGCTGTCCAAAGACAAGCCCTCTCACACTCACTGGGAGAACTCTGTGATAAGAACCAAAGTCCGGGAAGTGGCACCAACCAGCAGTCTCATTTCAAAAGCAATGCTCTTGATCCAAACCGAAACACTAATGTAGATGCTTTCCATTTATCCCATGGGGTGGCAGCTAAGTCCTACTATTACAGGTTTTCAACACTGGTGCTGTGTCATGGTGCTCCCGTTCTTCATGCATTCTATCTTCAGCTAATAAAATTAAGAAAAAAATATTGCTTGAAAGTAGGAAACAGATTTTTGAGTACCCTGCAAGTGTAATTTAGGTTTCTGGGCTTCTGGCTTGAAAGAAGGTTTTTCTCTAAAATAAAGAAGGAAAAAAATAAAAAGAGGAACCTTTTCAACTGAACTCAACCATTTCACAGACCTTAAGAAGGACTGCGCCAGTTAGGATTTACCATCTGTAGATAAGTAGAGCTGAGGAAGGGAAGGGAAGGGAAGCCAAGCCAAGCCAAGCCAAGCCAAGCCAAGCCAAGCCAAGCCAAGGCCAGGGAAGGGAAAACATNATTATTTGCTGTGAATTCCGTGATGTTGGTTACCTCAACACATTTGGTATCATAAAGCTGCTAAGTGTGAGATAACTTTCACACATCTGTCAGGCAGTTGTGTTACAACTGCTGCCTGTTCATATCCAGTGCCACAGCTTCAGCTGAGCTGCAGTCAGAGCTCCTTCTTAAGTCTCCTTAGACTCTGCTGGAGGAAGGTGGGTATATTGAGAGAGAGATATATATATATGCTAAAAATTCACTGGAGCTGGGCCAAATGTAGATCTGAGCAGGGAGAGAAAGGGGCTAAGTAGTATGAATTTCCTTATGCCCTAGCGCTCCTGTATGCTCTTGTGGTCCACCCTGAATCTCCTTGGCTTTGCCGCCTCCTCAAAACAGCTCTCTCAAGCTGTGCAATGCTCTTTTGCCTCCCCAACTGTCTTCTCAATTTCTTCCATCCAACTCCCCTGCTCCCAGACTTTAATATAGCAATGGGTACACTACTGTATCAACTTCTCAATGGCTGTTATTCATTAGCTCATAAAAATATCCATTGAAAATATTCCGGTGGATCTTTTCAATGGCAACAAATGAGTTGTCATTGACAAGAACAGAAATAAAAGTTAAACATCCTCAAATTATTACTGCTTCACATTAAAAGCGAACCTTAGCTAGATGTTGTAAACCTAGATCTTGTAATGGGCAGTCTAATAATTTCCAACAAAAGGGTGTAATAGGATACATGTAACATATAAGCATAAACATTTTGTCATATGTTTCTGTATGTCCACCTATATTTTTGTACAAATAATTAATGCATAAAAGGCTCATTTCCCCATGAAATACAAAAACAAAACCCGAAAGTGCTAGCTGTAAAAATGCAGACAGCCAAGTCTACCCAGGAGGTAACTCTGCTTTAGGACGGGTTAATTTGTTCTTGATGCATTATGACTTTTCAGGAACCCTAACAGATAAAAACTGTTCCAAGAGTTATGTTTTCACTGTCAGTGATGCTTGTGCAAAAGCAAAAAAATATCTTGGCAAGACAATAAGACACCAACATAAGCCCAAGGCTATTCTTTTTCTACATAAATTTCAGTGTCAAAATGGTAGGAAAACCAAAATAATTTTCAAGCTGCTAGGGGGTACTGCCAACTGTGAAAAATAGAAAGATAAGTATAAACATAATTATTCAAGTGTGCCCTGTTAACTAACAGGAAGATTTTGAAGGGCTAGCACAGAATTCTCTAAACACATTTTTTCCTGATAACCTAGATAGACAGATAATAAACAATTAAGGTGATTTTCTGTTTCGCAAAATAGCTTACAGAGGCAATATTAACCAGGCTGTACTGGTTCCCATCAGAATGCATGTGGAGGGCAAGCCCTGAGGTAGTTTTTAATTCCATTTCTTTGGGATCCCTATTTGATGTTTTGCGTAGCAATACCTTCTGAACAAATCCACCTGGGATCAAATTCTAATTATCATTTAAGAAGTCAGTGGAAAATCTGCAGGAGTGAAGAATCAATATTTGGTCCTTAGGCATGTAAAAGAAGAGGTCATATCTGCAGTATTTTTCCTTTTGTAGCAAGAAAGAGAAGATTCCCAAAGGATCACTCATGGTCTGTTACTGGTCTGCAAGCCATTTCAAAAGGCACATGCCTTGGAAGAGAAAGGTGCCCATTGCTGTGATGGCACATTACTGTCACTGCTGCTCTTCCAGGTACAAGGCAAAAGAGGGCAGTGGAGCACTGTACATTTCAATAGATTAAACTAATGATGCCTGCAGATCTTTTCTCTACATTTCTTTGCTGCAAAAATTATGACAATACCTAAAAAAGCAATCATGTTGTATTAATTATATCCAGACAGTTTAAACTGAACATCTGTTAAGCTTTCATTGAAAATGGCATTTCTCTCCTAGCGAGCCTTGTAACTGATAGATCGAAACCTCCTTAAATTGCATGTCACCTTTCAAATCTCCTGTCACAGGAGGTATTGCATTTTCACTCACTAATAGGATTCTCCATGTTGGTTTCATTTGCATCACCTCCTTCACATGCACTCCAGGGAAGTTGGTGTTCCTGTTTATAACACGACTCTCCAAGTTTAAAAAGGCCAACAGTAGTTTAGGTGTCCTCACACAGAATGAGCGTTGTTTCCTTTCCTGTGTCACTAACAACAAACTGTGTTGGTTTTTGCCAACGTGCCATGGCCAGTCATCGCTTATGTCGGGTGCCTTCTTAATTTATTGGGCCGTTCTGCCTTCTGAATCCTTCCCAAGTGTTTCTCGGCTTTGTCTGCACCACGTCCATCTCTAAATGTGTTTGTTCATGCAACTTTAAACATTCAGTAACGCCATCTGTTGTTCCCATTATTTAAGAAAGGAGCTTGAAGGTCAAAGGTATCTTCAAACATCTCTAGTTTTACATTTTAATAAAATCAAATCTGAAGTTTGGGTTTGCTTTGCTTTTCAGTTGGAGTCTGGGATGCTGTTTCCTTTCCCTGAAAGCAGCTGTTCCCACTTCTGCATAAGTTGACATGGATGATATGTCATTAAAAATAATGACATGTTATTTAAGAGGAATAGTCACAGTGAAGAACCCTGGCCTCTCTACCCAACAACCTTCTTTCATCTTGTCAACAACAGTCTTTAGTCTTTCTTTAAAATGACAAAGGTTTCCAGTGTCAGTATGCTCCTCCGACTGTCCTTGGGATGGCAGTGCTCTAACCAGATTTATTAGCAAAGCTCTTACTTTCCCATTATAAGCCAAAGTCTGGTACTCAAATGTCATTCACTTCAAAATGCTGTGTTTTATTTAATGGCTATAACATGTCAGCACTGTCTCCAATGCTCCTTTGATGTAAAAAGACAAGGGGATGTGACAAGATACCTTTGATGTGCCACATCCAACCTGAAGTTTGAATTATTTATAAATGTTTGGAAAATTACATAAAATGATAGTGTAGTGATATGTAACCCGTTACCACGACATTCTCAGATCAAAACACAGTAATCACCAACATCATTATCTTGTTCCAGAGCAGTTTCAAGGGTAGCTCACTGGACTGGGATGTGCGGAGTCAGTTTATAAGCCTGGTTCTTCCACAGTCCTGGTGGTGAATTCAGGGAAGTCCCCCCAGCCTCCTCGGCTTCGGTTTCCTCTCCTTTAAAGCAGGGGGGCTAACATCCGTCTTTTCTGTAAAGTGTCTGGACATCATGGTGCTATGCAGCTTTTATATTTACAGTATAGAGGCTAGATATTATTCCTATTATTACAATTTTTGTTTTACTTTTACAGTGAAATTATTCCTATTACTACAGTATTGTGTCTCCAGGGTGCCGGGTCCTGAGCAAACACAAATAGAGGCTAGCCAAAGCCCACTGCTGTTTACATTTGAAAAATGCTTTAGAAGTGTAAGACCATCCTTTCCACACCAGTGCACTTAAACTTATGGGAAAATCAATAATTTTCTCTACAAATTGACTAGGTCTTTTCCAGTAGGCCTTGCTCTGTGTAAAAAGGCACAAACCATCCTCAAATATAAATAGAAAAACCTTGCAATAGTCCTAAACCCACAGATGCTACTATTTTTCGTGAGATGTTTATAGAAATACTTTTATGTTTTGGTTAACTCTCTGAGACATAGAACAGCAGCTTTCTTAATGGAAGAAATATTGTTTATTTTTTGCTTTTATTTACTCATTTTGTTCTTAACTAAATAGTAAAGCAATGTAGTCTTTCAGTGATGTACCTAATAAGCAATCTAAAATTAATTAACTCTTCCTTTCTCCTTTCCTTAAATAGCTCCTCATTTCCCAATATATGTTTCTGAAGAGATATGTATTTAGACTGATTTTTTATAAAAAACTATATATAAGGATTTTATCATTTACATTTTTTATTAAGTTGTAAAATTTATATAAAGATATATATACATATCACTATCCAAAAAACCTAAGAGCTGAGCGTGTCCAGGTCAGGTGAAAATCAAGAGACTTTCCAAATCTGAGCGTTGTCAGTTATAAGACCACAGGGTCCCCACCATGCTTCAGCACTTATAGAAGGGCATTCCACCACCACACGCTGGAGCTGAGGATGCTCTTGAAACAGAGAATTCCTACCCAAAGATGTTGAGTAGGAAAGGAGACAGGCATGGATGGGCTACCATCTTGACCAGAGATACAGTCCATCCAGAAAGTTAACTCAGAAGCGCCTTTAATTTGTGATGGAGTCTATCTCCATTCTCACTCCTGTCCCTGCTGAAAGTTGGCATAAATGTAATGGAAAGCCATATAAACTTCAGATTGTCAGGAATTCCAGGAGCTGCTTTTGCAAACCAAATGGTCTCACCCTTCATTTCTGGGGCACTGACCCAGCCCATGTAATAAACTCTGACCCAAAACTAAGCAAAACAAGGAAATCAAGGTCCGTTTGGTGGAAATGGACAAATGACAAGTGATCATTTTATTTCAAGCATCATCAGTAATAAAAATATGTATGTGTGTGCATATATCTAACATCTCTTTAAACTCATAATAACAAATCTTTTTGGTGCAAACCATAATGTAATAGCCATTAGAGGATGTAATAGACACAGAGGATGTTTTAAAAAATTGAACGATTATGATTGGTAAAAAAACAACAAAATGCAGGTAAAGAATAAGATTTGCTTGTGCTTTTAAATTAAAAAAATCAACTTTTAACACATGGGAAAACAAAATCAAGCTTTCCTCAGCAAGGACCATTATTCAAAGGACAGCGTATTCTGGGCCACAAGTGCCATCTGCTACTATTCCAGCAAGAGATAGAAAAACGTAGTCACTTTCTGCATTGAAAGAGCTTATTCTTCTCTCGTTATGCTCAAAGGTGACGTTAATTTGGCATTTTTCAGCCTGTCACCTATCAGAACACAAAAAACGTTGCCTAAGTGTTGAAAGGGAAATCCAGCACAGGTTTCCAGCAGAATAGCTCTGGTGGGAGGAGGACGAGACTGGCAGGGGGCTGTTGGGCTGTACATGAGGATAAATAAGCATGAAGACACCGTGTCAGAACTGAAATCAAGCAGTAGATGACATCCAGCTGATTATGAGAGCAACATCTACACTCTTACAACATTTATATAGCCGAAATATTAAGAGAAAAATAAATGGATTTCAGAGTTCAAGCATCTGTTCTACTCGTAAAACTGTAGCTCAAAGAGAAATGAAGTTGTAGCACCAGTGCAGGCATCACAGGAATGTACGAGACAGGTTATTCACAGGCTTAAGCCAACCAACAGCTATCTTAAAAATGGCAAGTTAGGAAATACATCTTACTACATAGCGGAAGATGTTATTTAATAAAATATTCATTAAACACATTGATACATGCCCACACTGGGTCACAACACCAGGTTGTTAAGGCGCATCACTCTAAATTTAGTATTGTGCATTTCAGCTTGTTTTCAAGCCTGCACCAAAGGGTGACTGCCACAGTACAGGATGTCCTGAAGTCACGGTGTAGCTCTACACTTCATCTCCTCGCCAGACACTGGATAGCCCCTGTCAGCGTAGACTCTTCTGTCTTCAAAGTGTCTCCATGTGACAAATGAATCACAAGGTCTGGCATTCCCAGACTTACCTGGGGTTTGCAAATTCCCAAAGGATTTGCCTGCCTGCCATCCATCCATCCATCCATCCATTCATCCTATACTATACACTAATTTCTTGTTCCGGCTATTAGCAAGGTGTCCTGTGAAACTTTCCTCACCCCCTGAAGTGCAGCTACCACCGGTACACCCCACCCAGGATGCAGTCTTTCAGTTAGCCCTCTCCTTGCTAAATCTCAAGAGGCTTTTAGTTATTTTTACAGTTATCACAAGAATCACTTGATTTCTCTAGTCATCTAGAGGACCAAACTGTGTATAGTAAGCTTAGTTTGCCTAGCCGGCGTTCATAAAAATAGTAGTAACATACCCACAAGCTTATCCAGGAATGACTCCTTTTTGGTATATACAGAGGTTCTTTGGAGTGCCGATTCTTTCACTTTTTTCATGAAATCTGCTGAACCAAAGGCACGCATTACATAGCTACATATTTCAACCATATACCATGAACATTTTTTTTCTCTTGGGTAGCAGTCTGCCTTTTAATTTAGCAACATTTTATATAGAACACACATTACACGTTATTAATAAACATTAGTAGTTTTAAGGCCTGTGTGTCACATCAATCATTGCCAGCTCAGTTAAAAAAAAGGGTACTTGGCTACATGGGTTGAAGAGTGACAAAGATAGCTGGATGTCATCCTAGCTACACCACTTACTTGGCTGCTACTGTCTGCAGCCTGAAGTAGGACTTCAACCATTTATAGAATCATAGAATAGAATCATAGAATCATTTAGGTTAGAAAAGACCTTTAAGATCATCAAGTCCAACTGTTAACCTAACACTGCCAAGTCCACCACTAAACCATGTCCCTAAGCGCCACGTCTACACACCTTTTAAATACCTCCAGGGATGGTGACTTGTCGTGGTTTAACCCCAGCCAACAACTAAGCACCACACAACCACTCGCTTGCTCCCCGCCCCCCGGTGGGATGGGGGAGAGAATCGGAAGAGTAAAAGTGAGAAAACTCACAGGTTGAGATAAGAACAGTTTAATAAATGAAATAAAAAAGTAATAATAGAATATACAAAGCAAGTGATGCACGATGCAATTGCTCACCACCTGCTGACCGATGCCCATCCCATTCCCGAGCAGCGATCACTGCCCTGGCCAGCTCCCCCCAGTTTATATGCTCAGCATGATGCCATATGGTATGGAATATCCCTTTGGCCAGTTTGGGTCAGCTGTCCTGGCTGTGCCCCCTCCCAGCTTCTTGTGCACCTGGCAGAGCATGGGAAGCTGAAAAGTTCTTGACTAGTGTAAGCACTACTTAGCAACAACTAAATCCTCAGTGTGTTATCAACATCATTCTCATCCTAAATCCAAAACACAGCACTATACCAGCTACTAGGAAGAAAATTAACTCTATCCCAGCCGAAACCAGGACATGACTCAACCACTTCCCTGGGCAGCCTGTTCAATTATTAATGCATATATGTATCCTCAGAACCAAAGCCTTTGCTAACAGAAAATTGGCACCGCTCCACTGAAGTCAGCTGAATGTTTGTAACAAATGAACAGCTCCTCCACAGCAAGCAAAATTTTGCCTTCCTTTATGTATCATCCCACATGCCCATAGGATTTTGCCTACGTGATTAAAAGAGAATGACTCACAATAGCAGCTATAGTGTCTTCCAAGCCTGTTCCCACCTCCTCTGTTGTGCTCTACCTTCCAGCTGACCTTATTAGTAACACCAGAAGAGAAGAAACCCTTGTCTGATCAAGATGGTAATACTAGTTCATAACACTGTCACACGTTTATCCTTGGAATCCACAGCACCTCCAACACATGGACTCCAGTTAAATGAATTTGGTGTCAATGTCTTGTTCCTGGGACAGGAACAGTCAAACGTTTAATTCCTAGAGGCAATAGGTTCATAGAAGTTCTGGAATAAATACATTAGATATATTATCTACATCCAGTTAATTCACCTGCGTACTCTGTAAAATTTTAAAAAGGGAATCATCATGTGAATTTAATACACAATACAGGATCTTGCTGCTTCATACATAATTTAGTTTTAGAACTAAGAGAGCTTTCATAAACTCACCTAAAAAGCAAGTTTTCTCTTCTTTTGCACCTTTAATTTAAAATCTCTCCAGGCTTGTAAGCCCACATGAGAGAAAAAATTAAAGTCACTTCAGAAATCTCCAAAACAGCAGTTTATGCATTCAACTATGTAACAGTCTGGGGTTTTTTTCTAGGCTCAAAACGTTTTTCATCATGATTTGACATATCTTCAAGTAAAAAAATCAACTGAGGTATACAAATGTGGCTTTCCACGAGTTTAATAAGGGGGGCGGCAGTGAGTCTGTGTACTAACGTGAGAGAATCAAAGTTTGAACCCCTGACAACAGATGCACTGCAGCTCTCATTTATTTTGGATTTGCACTGAAAATAATTACTTTTGATAGCTTAGTCTTGTAACGTTGGAATAAACTTGGGTGTACACCGAAATGTCAGAATAGAGGGGGTCCACTATCACCTTCTGAAACTCCGCTGCTCTCACTGGCGCCTGCCCACCATCCAGTACGGCAGGCAGGTGTCGTAGCACAACTCTGAGCGCTGAGGAGAAGGCTTTTTCCACCTGGGAAAAAAAAGTACAATGGCCTTTTGCATCAAGTGCCTTTTTCTCCAGTTAGTATTCTGTTCTCCACCTAAATATAAACTGTGAGTAGCCTAGGCATGAGATGACAGGTTTGATGCTGAAGCGTGCAGTTCCCATGAGATTGTTTTTCTCTTCAAAGCAGTTCACGTTCAAGCCAGGCGGTACCTGAAAACCCTACTGTACCAACTACCTGTATGGACATTATAGTTAATATAACAGGCTTTGTACAGCTGAAGACAAACACAAAGTAAGGTAAAAACTGGACAAGATTATGGAAAATATTATACTGCACAAGAGTATGCCCAGCATGATTATATTATGGTCAGAGCAATGTNATACAAAGCAAGTGATGCACGATGCAATTGCTCACCACCTGCTGACCGATGCCCATCCCATTCCCGAGCAGCGATCACTGCCCTGGCCAGCTCCCCCCAGTTTATATGCTCAGCATGATGCCATATGGTATGGAATATCCCTTTGGCCAGTTTGGGTCAGCTGTCCTGGCTGTGCCCCCTCCCAGCTTCTTGTGCACCTGGCAGAGCATGGGAAGCTGAAAAGTTCTTGACTAGTGTAAGCACTACTTAGCAACAACTAAATCCTCAGTGTGTTATCAACATCATTCTCATCCTAAATCCAAAACACAGCACTATACCAGCTACTAGGAAGAAAATTAACTCTATCCCAGCCGAAACCAGGACATGACTCAACCACTTCCCTGGGCAGCCTGTTCAATTATTAATGCATATATGTATCCTCAGAACCAAAGCCTTTGCTAACAGAAAATTGGCACCGCTCCACTGAAGTCAGCTGAATGTTTGTAACAAATGAACAGCTCCTCCACAGCAAGCAAAATTTTGCCTTCCTTTATGTATCATCCCACATGCCCATAGGATTTTGCCTACGTGATTAAAAGAGAATGACTCACAATAGCAGCTATAGTGTCTTCCAAGCCTGTTCCCACCTCCTCTGTTGTGCTCTACCTTCCAGCTGACCTTATTAGTAACACCAGAAGAGAAGAAACCCTTGTCTGATCAAGATGGTAATACTAGTTCATAACACTGTCACACGTTTATCCTTGGAATCCACAGCACCTCCAACACATGGACTCCAGTTAAATGAATTTGGTGTCAATGTCTTGTTCCTGGGACAGGAACAGTCAAACGTTTAATTCCTAGAGGCAATAGGTTCATAGAAGTTCTGGAATAAATACATTAGATATATTATCTACATCCAGTTAATTCACCTGCGTACTCTGTAAAATTTTAAAAAGGGAATCATCATGTGAATTTAATACACAATACAGGATCTTGCTGCTTCATACATAATTTAGTTTTAGAACTAAGAGAGCTTTCATAAACTCACCTAAAAAGCAAGTTTTCTCTTCTTTTGCACCTTTAATTTAAAATCTCTCCAGGCTTGTAAGCCCACATGAGAGAAAAAATTAAAGTCACTTCAGAAATCTCCAAAACAGCAGTTTATGCATTCAACTATGTAACAGTCTGGGGTTTTTTTCTAGGCTCAAAACGTTTTTCATCATGATTTGACATATCTTCAAGTAAAAAAATCAACTGAGGTATACAAATGTGGCTTTCCACGAGTTTAATAAGGGGGGCGGCAGTGAGTCTGTGTACTAACGTGAGAGAATCAAAGTTTGAACCCCTGACAACAGATGCACTGCAGCTCTCATTTATTTTGGATTTGCACTGAAAATAATTACTTTTGATAGCTTAGTCTTGTAACGTTGGAATAAACTTGGGTGTACACCGAAATGTCAGAATAGAGCGGGTCCACTATCACCTTCTGAAACTCCGCTGCTCTCACTGGCGCCTGCCCACCATCCAGTACGGCAGGCAGGTGTCGTAGCACAACTCTGAGCGCTGAGGAGAAGGCTTTTTCCACCTGGGAAAAAAAAGTACAATGGCCTTTTGCATCAAGTGCCTTTTTCTCCAGTTAGTATTCTGTTCTCCACCTAAATATAAACTGTGAGTAGCCTAGGCATGAGATGACAGGTTTGATGCTGAAGCGTGCAGTTCCCATGAGATTGTTTTTCTCTTCAAAGCAGTTCACGTTCAAGCCAGGCGGTACCTGAAAACCCTACTGTACCAACTACCTGTATGGACATTATAGTTAATATAACAGGCTTTGTACAGCTGAAGACAAACACAAAGTAAGGTAAAAACTGGACAAGATTATGGAAAATATTATACTGCACAAGAGTATGCCCAGCATGATTATATTATGGTCAGAGCAATGTAACTGAATTAATTTCCAGTTCCTAGAAATGTGCTAGAGTCCCCACAGAGGTGTAAGAATTAAACAGGGTATAAGTACATTGCAATTTTTGTCTTCAACCTTCAGGCTACTGTGATGGCTTCATTCTCTGCACACATATCAGCACAGTGGCCATTCTACTCTAGCGATGCACTGCCATGTACCACTTCAGCTCCAGACCACATCACACCCAGAAGTGTTGTGTAGGAGCTGTAGGTGTAAAATGTAAGGATGGCCAGGGCTATGGAGAACAGATGCCCACTGTCACCCCACAGTCCCAGTTCTGCGCCTCCATCTCTTTGGTTTACCTGGCTAGCCCACGTTAAGAGTTAAGGGAGGGAGTGCATTACAATAAGCAAGCCAGTGGTCACTCCAGTAGAAGACTCTCAAGAGTACATGGTTCATAGGATCATACAGTCCTAGGATAATTCAAGTTGGAAGGGACCTCAGGAGGTCCACTCTACTGCTCAAAGCAGGGCCAACTTTGAGGTCAGACCATGTTGCTCACGGGGTCTTGAAAACATTCAGGGATGGAGACTACACAACTTCTCTGCCTGACCGTACTCCTAGGGAAAAAGGTTTTCCTTACATTCAGTTCAAACCTCCCTTGCTTCAATTCATGACCATTGTCTCTTATCCTCTCCCAATGCACCACTGCTAAGAGCCCAGCTCTATCTCTTTGATGACCTCTTCTAGGCACTGCAGGCAGTGGTACTATTAGGTGCCCCCAAAGCCATTCCTCCTCCAGGCTGACCCAGCCCAGCTTCCCCAGCCGCTCTTCACAGAGCAAATGCTCCAGCACCCACTGCCCCCTCTGCTGAGTCCCCTCCAGTTTGTCCATGCCTGTCCTGTGCTGGGAGGATCAAATACAAACGTAGTATCTAGATGTGGTCCAACAAGTGCTGTGTAGAGGGGGATAACCCCTTCCCTCAGTCTATGGGCTATGTTTCTGTTCATACAGCCCCGGAGGCTGTCGGTCGCCTTTGCCTCCAGGGCACACAGCTGGCTCACATTCAGCTCACTGCCCACCACCAGCCCAGGGCTTCTCCCACAGAGCTGCTCCCCAGCCCATCCATCCCCATCTGGTGGTGTTGCAGAGGCTCTTCCCGCCATGATGCAGGACCTGACATTTCACTTTGCTGAGTTTCATGGGATTCCTGTTGGCCCATTCTTCCAGCCTGCCTAGGTCTCCCTGAATGGCAGCTCTGCCCTTGGATCTATTGGCTGGTGCCCCCAATTTGGCATCACCTGCAAACATGAGTGCACTGTCACCTTCTACAGGTTGAGCGAGAGAGGAAAAACAAGTGTTGGAGACTATCCTATACGTTGTCACTGAACTGCTAGGTGGGTTTAAAAAGTCACTGGATCCCCTCCTCCATACGTACAATGTGGATGGCAGATATAGAATGCTCCGGCCAGTACCCTAAGAGCCTTGGAAGAAAATTTCTGTTCAGATCTTGGTATCATTAATTGTTATCATTATTGCTGCTTGCTTCCGGAGGTCACATACTTGTTCCCTAGCAGGGGTTAACAGGACTCGTAGCAATTTACAGGGAATGCTCTGATATGTCCTTGTAAAGATGCATTAGGAAGGTTTTACTTCGTCTGGCTTCACAGATTGGCAGTGTTCAGACACCTGCAAATCTTACACGCTTTTGTGCGGGAATCCTCAAACTGAGGGGAATACTGAGGCTGCAGTGGCCTGAGGGCAGAGGTTGATAGGTGCAGTAATGTGCCATCTCTCTGCTTCATTGCATCAATGAATAAATGCACATCCCTTAGCTCTTAACTCACATTACAGTTCAATTATGCTGTGTCAGTCACTAGGAACATATACTGATGAGTGTCTTTCTGTGTGTTCACAGTGTCTTCCTTTTATCTTCACTGATACCAAGACTTCATTAAACTCCCACTTAGTTATACAGTCCCTATTAAGTGTGTCAGAATGGTATTACAGTAGAAGATAAAAACAATCATTAGAATGGAGTTTGATTGTAAACTTAGTTTTAAGCCCATTTATATATATATCTCACAAGGGTGGTGATGACAGTATGTTCAGAAGCACGTTAACTGAAAGAGCTATATAAGAACCATGTCCTGCAAGTTAGCTAACTATGTATATATTTTGCAGGAAGACCACAACTTCATGAAAACCTTGTTTAATTTTTGCTGTAGGTATCGTGATCAGTTTGTTACGTATTCATTTAATAGGGTTCCCAGTGCCTTCAACCCACCACTGAAATGGATACTGAATAGCAAATAAAATATTCTTCATGTGTCCAGGTTTACCTCAATATGCAATAAATAGGGAAGAGGCTATTCATACAAAAGACTTTTTTTTTCCCCCCAGCGCTTGGTATGTACTTTCCCCTCTCCCACGCAAACCCAAACATTCTCTCAGGCAGGCTTTATATAAAACACTGTAACACCCAAAAAGTATCATAATCATGTAGTAGCTTTCACTGTGCATAAGTTTTAGCACTCATAACTTCAGGGGGTTTCTCTCCTCCTTTGCACTTAAAGACATAAGTACAAAAGATGTATTACATGGAAGATTTGTACTTTTGTAAGAAGGTGTTGGCTATTACTGTTTTTAGCCAAAATATTACAATTCTGCTATCTTGTCTCTGACATGCTCTTTTCTCACATATATTTCTTGGTCAAAATAGGTTAATACCTAATAGGCTTTTTCTCTAGTACGTGAGGGCTTTGTCTCTTTGAGGTCAGTGGAAAAAGCAAGACATAAAATCTATTTGTTATTAATGTATTTCTTCTAGCCCATAAAACCTGAACTAATTTTTTTTTCAAAGTGAATAGAGCATTAGCATTTTCTTTATAGGAATGATTCATTTATAATTTCAGTGTACAATATCGCTCGTGTTTGATCACAAAGTCTTCAAGAAAGCATCTGCAACACTATCTGGTTTTAAAGTAAATGCATATTTATTGAGCCAGGTTTCAAGGATAAAGGAATAAAATCATCCATATAAAGATTCTCAGCTCGTTCTGGAGATGCAGATTTCTAATTCAAACACATAGATAGTACATACGTATGTGCACATATACACACACACACATGTATATGTGTGTCTATATGTGTATATACACTTTCTGTAAAGGAAAGTGGCAATTTTCGTTCTCCGAGCTTAGCATTTTACTCCACATTAGCTGCACTTTTAAAAATTTGAATACTCTGGAGTCTCTCTTCTTCCATCTTGATGTAACATTCTTCCTTCTTTCTTTTCCCATTCCTTTCTCTTTCTTAATCAGTCACAACCAGTTTTTTTCCACATCTTTTTCTCAACCATAATCCACATTCATAATATGTTCTACAAAGCAACTCTGAATGTCACCTTATTGGTATCCTTTACATACGATTTATTTTAATGGTGACTCGTGAAAACACCAGCAAGAATCTTTAGTATTCCAAAGTAGTACATCAAAACATTGAAAATAAGGATGTAACTCTTAACGGCAGCCAGTGTTATGAGCCCCTCCAAGCTGAAGCTCAAATCTTCTCATTTGGGTAATATTTTGAAAGCTATCGGAGAGCCTCTAACAAGAGCAGATGCTGCTGTGCAACTATATGAACCATATTAGCTATGCATATTAAAAGCAGCACGCTGAAATAAAAAAGGCTATTTTAAAGGATATTTACTTGAAAAACCTAGCTTAATGTAGAACAACAAATAAGCAAGTGTGTGCTGCTTTCCAATACACTCATCATTTTGTCAGCCCACTTCAGGAAAATCAATTCATGCAGTTTGTCTACAAACCGCGTTATGCACTAGTCACAGTTCAGAGGCTTGCCACTTAGGAGGAAAAGGAGAAAACACTCATGCATCAAAGAAAAACTGGGGAAAAAGTCATCTGTTGAGAAACGGCAGTGGAACTTTTCCATACGTTTTAATGTCCAATTCCAGCCCTGAAGCAGTGCCGTGCAGGAGGGAGGGAGCACGCCAGGCGAGTGTCTAATGGTACGTACGTACCCGATGTGTGCGCAGAGCCCGCTCTTTAGGTGAAGGGCAAACACTCCTGTTCTTTCTAACTCCATTACACCACCACCAGAGTTTGTATTAACATTACCAATGCAAGGTCGTTACTCTAGCAAAGAAAGAAAAAAAGATATGGCCTGCTCATGCCGCAGGTTTCATACACTTGTTACAGTGACACTGTATTCCCTAACACTGCCCCAAAATCTGTCATTTAAAGGGCCCTGCCAGTTTCAGATGTTATAATCACGGCATAATTAATCCTCCAAGCTGTTTATAAACATACAAATCATACCAAATGCTTGTCATGTTACCAATAATCAAAGGGGTCACAGATTTTAAAGCCACAAGGAACCACTACGAAATCGTCGTGTCTGACCTCTTGCGTAAAAGAGACAGTAGAAAATCACTCCTACATCGAGCCCTGGACTAAATGGGGCTGGAGCCGTGTAGGGCAGATCTACGTGTCCTGCCTGACAGCAGCCTGAAGGTTGCTCTACTTTACACTCACCTGGAGGGGAAAAAGTACAGCTGAGCACTCCTATGACACAAGGACATCTCGAGGATGCAGCACTGGCCATCCCTGGAACTTCGGCTAACCTTCCATCTCTGCGGAGACCCTCCTACACTTCAATGCTCATTTTAAGCCTGTTTTAGGGAAATGGCATAAGGTGCACAGAGGACTTACCATGAAGACGCTGACTCTTATTAATCCATTCTATGAGGAAGGAACCAGAAAATAAGCAAACCTGTGTGATGTTCATTGTCCAGTTACACTTACGTGCCACTTGCAGAAGATTTTTAATAAACCTTCAGGGAATTTGCCTGAATAGGGACTGAGTAAAGAATGACTTCTCCAGAAATATACTGCATGTTTAAGTCAGATGTGACAGGGCTCCTGAGACCACGCTAGAGCATGCCGCCTTGCAGTAGGAATTAATCCATAAAATTCATTACAATTCTGCTGATGAAGCAGTGGTAGCTTCTTCACAGTCTTTTCCACACAAAAAGGCAAAGCTTTGAAATATCCTTTTACACAATGTTTGAATAGCCTATTAAATTGCTTTTGGACTAATAACACACTTTCAGCCTATGACATTACCAGTTTTTGCAATATGGTAAAGATTTCTCTTGGCTCAAGTAGGAACAGGATAACAAGCTGTCTTTGCCTTGAACAAAGGTACTACTTATGCTGTTACAATCCATCTTACGGCAAAAAATACTTACAGGTGATCTATATCTACCTGATGCTATTGTACTCGGTATCTCAGTCGCAGATGATATTTCAGATATCACCTTTGAAACAGTACTATACATTAAGAGGGAGCAAGCTGGTGAAAATTGTTGAGTTGTGGCAGGAGCACCCAGTAACGCTAAATAGAAATAAAATCATCACCAAACTTCTGAGCAAGCAAGTAAATAAATATAAAAATAAGGTTTGTAAGCACTCCACTGTAACTGATTTGCCCTTGTTTACTGTTTTAATAGTTCTCTCAACCTCAGTAATATCCTGCTGTTTCAAATTCACACGCAAATCTGTCAATACTTTTCTGACTCCATTGAAACCAACTGCAAAATTTCACACCGACCTCAGCAAGGCCAGGATTTCATCTTCTTGTATCAGGCGTCGCAGCAATAGGAAAGGTGGGTTTCATACCTTTAGGGTTTTGTGTTTGTTGATACACAATAATGAAAACACATAGTATCGATCCAAAGCCAACGAATCTGTGACTTCAACTATAAATCAAATACGGTACTGCTAATCATTGCACTGCTTATTTTTCAGTCGTGCTAGGCTGGAAAACACCCATTAGTGTTTATACAAATGCATATATACATATTTATATAGAAACACATATATATTTATCTTATTTAGAATAAAAGCTGTTAGAAAAAAAAATATTTTCTGTATCTTGTCTCCTAGAAACTATATGCTTAAAATAACAATGAGCCAGCTGGAAACACTAACGGTCAGACAATAATTGAACGGATTATTTCACAGTTTCTGCAAATAATAAGCCGACTGACGTTAGTTATGATGGGTACTATAAAATACTTTTAGTCATATCAACACTTCAGGCATTTAATCACACGCACATATATCTGTCAATATTAAAAGTTTTATGAAAACCATTTTAATTTGCCACGTTCCGTCCAGTTCTGTAAGTAACAGTCTGAAATACTGGTTTACTGTGAAATAATGAACACTAAATGGCAAAGCCTCTATAACCGTATCACCCGCTAGCTCCTGCCAACTGGGAGAGGGGCAGAAGGTGCACACCACCGTTAATTCGGAAGGGAACATGTGACACAACCTGACATGTCAAAGTGTGAAGAGGTTTTTGCCACTTAGGTAAAAACAAGTGTTCTGACTGACTGGTGAAACTGCAAAAAAAAAAAAAAATTAAAGAAGAGGACTCGGAGGTTATTTAATTCTACATAATTAAACGCATAAAGAAAAGAGAGCTATGGCCATTTTTAAATGCCTTTAAGAGCTTGCCTCTCCTCCTCCCTTCTTCCGTTGCTGTTCAGAGCTGTTGAGTAACAGACGATTCAGAGCGTGCACGGGGGAAGTAAACAAATGCATTGCTACTGTAGTTGCAGGGCAAGGAAACGTTGATGTCACTGCTGCTATAATCACATTAGTAGGGTGCGTTAACGGTAATGTCATGTTTGATCAACGAGTCAGGTCAAAAGCCCTTCGAAATACAATCTGAACAGAAGGACAAACCAAAATGGCACGAGAATCGACTTCCAAACAGTTTCCTTCCAAATACAAACCCCTGTCGCAAAGGTGAGCTTTCGGTCACCAACCCTTCATGTCAAATCATCCTGAATCACACGATTACACTTTACACTTGGCTAGGTCCCCATTCCTCCCCTTTAAACCCGAATTTGATTTTTCTCTTATTCCCCACTGCGTACACGCACCCGCGCCCTGCGGCGCCCGAATACATCCCCGCCAAGGATAACGCATGCAGCTAGAGTTTGCTCCGATTCCTGACAGCTTGTCTGTCAAGGACAGAAGCATTTACAGCCCGAGCGTTTAGGACGGTTTTTCTTTCAGTAGGTCTTTTTCACTTCAAACACGATGTGTTGCTGTCTCTCCGCTTTAGCACAGGGTATTCAGTACAACCAAACGATAAGAGCAGAAATAGCCAACGACAAATTCTTTCAGGTGGGAAAACGGCTGGGCAGGATACGTCCCCTGTAGCGTCCCAGCGCGCTCGGCACGTACATGTTCATCAATCGCGTACTTTTTTATCGACATTTTCCGACACTGCCGGGCTTGGGCATGTGTTTAACCCTAGAGCGTCAACCCTTTTGCGGAGAGTAGCATGCAGGAAATGCGGTGTCGGTGAGACCAGCCAAGGACCGCTGCCGTCCAGAACTTCCCATGCACATTTTTCTGTCATCTCCCCCACCTCCTTCCACCAACCTGCCCCTGGGAAGGAAAAACTCATCCCGCTTCGCATCCCCTCCCCGAAGCCTGCCTGCTGGTGCCGGCCGGGCTGCCCGCCGGCTACCCCTTCATTTGCCGTTACTTCCCCGATTTGCCCCCGCACTGACAAGGCGTTGGCTTCCCCCACCGCCTGGGCTCACCTTTTCGGTCTGCCTGCCGGCGCAGCCACCTCCTGCATACCAATGTGGGGCCGCAAAAGCAGCGCGGCGGCCGCCCGCCGCCCCTCCCGCACCCGCACCCGCACC
>WAAD01016688.1:306648-330445 GCA_013389945.1 Fregata magnificens
CGCGCCGCGGGGGAGCTCGGCCGCCCGGGTGCGCGCTGTGCCCGTAGCTGCAGGGTGGTGCGAAGGACCGCGGGTTCCTTTCCCCGTCCACCCTCTCCCGCCGCACATGGCATCTCCGCCACCCTCGCTGCCCGCCGGAGACCGGCTGCTGGGGAGGACGGCTGAGGCTTGTCCCCGTTTCCTAAGCGGAAGGGTCACCCCTCCCCACCCCCGGTAAAATTAAAAGGCTTTCTTTATTCTGGCAGGGCGGCACGGGTCACAACCTGCCGAGAACCCCCCGGTGGCCCTGTGGCCTTTAGTATATGCACCAAAGGCGCCACAGGACAGGTAGCGCAAAATAGGACAGGAAGATGGAAATCAGATGAAAGACCATCGCTTGCATACTCGCCCCCTAACAGCAGCTCCGGTGCAGCTTTCAACTCACCCCAGATTTCTGTAGCATCAGAGGTGTCCATACAGCGAGCATCGCATCACGCGCACACCAGCCTCAGCCCTCACCGCCTGAAGCGTGCGCAGACATTTGCCTGCTGGCCCGGCACAGCGGGCCGGGACCAGGCTCCCTGGCAAGGAATGAGGTGCCGCAAGACCAGCCCTGTGCTGGGAGGCAACCAGAGATGTGGGCGCCGTTGCCGCAGGTCACCCGTGCAGATGGTCGGCAAGAGCACACTCAGTTGGACACAGGCCTCTTGTACGGCGTGAGCCGCTGCTGGTGCAGTACGAGGAGTTGTCACCCACTAGGTCTCTAGTGGGGCCAGAGCCATGTGCGTCTTCACAGAAGGGGCTCGCTGGATTTCAGTTCTGGGTGCAACTGTATAAAAAATACAGAAACACTAAAGAAAGTCGTGGAACTATGTAAGATAGGGCTGAAAGAAACCTTGAGACATTATGCCCCCAAGAAGGAGAAGAGCAACTTTATCAAGAGGGAGAAGGAAAGATTAAAACTTCAATACGTATAAACTGGATAAACAAAGGATAATCAAGTTTGAGAGGCAGAAGGTAAGACAATGCTATATAGGTATTCCAGGCATAAACACCCTAGGGGAAAAAATCTTATAAATGCTGAGCATGGGTATTTAAGAAAAGGCAATGGAAAGGAAATATGAAAGAGAGACGCTAGGCTGTCAAATAAGGAGACTTTGGACACAGTGAAATGTCTGAAGGGTATGAGGTAATATCCCAAGAGAATGTGTTGCAGGACACATTACTTGACTTTTTGAAAAAGCTCAGCTTTTTCATGCAGGAGGAATGGTCAGCTCTTTAGGGATACCCGCCGTGCTGTCTCTGTCTCTAGTGTTTTAGTTGCTCATCTGCAGTATGCAGATGACCGTATTTCCTTTTCCTTTTCTTTTGGTGTGACCGCCTTACCCTGCAAGATTTTCACTGAACGTTTCTTGTCTTTTGAAAGAATTACATCTTGGCTGGAGCTGTAATGCTACCGGGGTACAGGTACCGAGTTCATAAAATGCAGCCTGGGCTCCAAACAACAACTTTGCTTGCTAGTTTACCCTCCCCATTTCAAAGAAGCGCTAGATTCTAGAGGCAGGCAGTTAGGTGCTTATGTCAGATTCTTTGAGATGTCAAAAACATCATATTTTTTCTAATCCTCTTGCTTTCTAATGCTCTTGCCATTAGTATTTCCTTTGAGGAAGGTGTAATTCCACATAGGCTAGTTGTTCAGCTGATTCTCGCACTCCAGCATTCGTGCGTTGCCATCCATGTTCCCTGGCTTGTCAGCTCTCAAGAAAGCGGTACCAAACCTAGCAGTGTCAGACACAGCAGTAGCAATGGCATGACGCTGTACCGAATGATGTCTGATACCTCTGTACTTGTCAGCATGAGAAGCAAAATAGTGCACCATCATTTCTGAGCCCAAAATGTGACTGATTGTGTAACGTGTGCAATCTGTTCTGAACAGGTTTTGAATTCTGCTTGTTTAATTTGCATGTACTTATGCACAAGGGCATCCCTGAGTAATTAAAAATATATAGCCTCTCTGTGTTTGATGTTCTGTCACTGGTGGAGTCTGAGCCAACACAGAAATCACAAGTTAAAAAGCAAATATACTGCCAAAGCTGTCCTTAGTTGAGAAAGCTGATTTAAACAAGGAAGTAAACATAAAAACCATCTTAGTTTTCAGATGTCTTATTAGTAAGCAGTGGGGAGGAAGGAAATTGATCTTTGCCAAGTGAAGAGAGAGAACAGTGACAGAAAAATCATTTTAATTTCCACCTTGTAAGCTGATATTAAATTAAACAGGAATACTAATACATGTAGCTTTTGGTTTTCTCTTTCTCAATTCCCTTTGAAAATGTGCTGCGGCAAATACACATTTGCGAGGAAGAACACGCACAAAAGATGGGCGAAAAGACCCACAATCACAAGCTGATGCAGGCAGCTTTAAATGCCCAAATTAAATCCCATGCTAATGTACCGAATGTTTATGCGACATAGACGGCACAAGGAGACCGGGCTGTTTCTTGTTAAGTCACAGGCAACCTCAGCCAATATGAAATTATCACTGCTCCCTCTGGGCTGTCCAGTCCTCCTGCCAGGGTGTTTATTCAGACCAGCTAGAACCTATTGGAAAGGCAGGGTCGGTTTTATATTCCCAGGCTTGGCCAGTTTATGTCACCACAGATTCCACTAACAGGGACAAATCCTGCCAACTCACGGTATATCCCTGGTCTGGGAGGGGATCTGAAGCCATCGAATCCCCGGGAGTGGGCTGCGGTGTTTGAGAAGGGAACGACAGTGGTCTGTGGTGGTGGGTAAGGCTTGTGCCAACAGAGTTGGCTGCTTGGAGGAGTCGTAACTAATAATCCTCTCTCACCGTAAATCTGAGATGGGCAGCAATGCAAACCCAATGTATTTCCCTCTTGCAGTGAAGACAGGGGCAGATCAGGCAGAAGTCTGACGAGTTCGGGTTGAAATAAATAACATTTTTTAGTTCCTTTACCAATGAAAACATCCAGCCAGCCTAATCCCTTTCTTTTTTAGGGCAGTTGCTTTTGCATATAACTTCAGGGGCGTCATCAGTGAAAGGCTTGTGATTTACACTGGTGTTAGCTGGAGGCAGTTCTGATCCAGAGAGTCAAACACAGACTGATCATTTCTAAACATGATCTTTCATTGCATGTCCAGTTTTCAATGGTTTCATGGGAATTTCAGATGCAAAAAAATGTGAGGAGATATATTCTGGTTTATTAGAATGATTTTGAGACTCACAGAACAATTCCTTGGGGAATGAGTGTCAGAACCATGTCTAAGATGCCCAGTGAATGCACATGGCCAACTGTTCCTGGAATGTGTCTGCACTAAAGAGGGCCACACATGTTAGAAATACTAAAGGCAACTTTCAACAAGCTAGCTTGAGTATAGCAGTTTGTCTGGCATTGCTGCATGGTGCTCAAAATGCATATTAATTTAGCCCAACTCTCAGTCTGTTGTCTTAAATGTAGATGTATTCAGTGTTTTTTACTGTAGAAGTTTTATCACCGACTTCAACAAAACCAGAATTTTACCTAATTACAGAAAAGTACAATGAAATTAGTGAAAATTGGAGTCTAATCTAATAAAAACAGAGTCATAGGAAAATACGTTAAGGGACTGATGATGTGTTTCAGAGCCTTCCACCTCTATAACATCTTTCAAATCATTTCCAAGCCAGAAGTGACCACAAGTTGATGGAACAACTGCCTGGCAGCTGACTCTGTAGCTTTAGTGATTTTCTGAGTGGATGTATGTCTATATCATAAAAACACTGATGGAAGTGTCACTAATTAGATTGGACAAATCCATAGATTACATGTCAGGCCTCAAATACTGCTTTTTAGGCCAAAATGTGCTGCTGCCGAGACAGTATCTGTTCCGTCAATTAGAAGAGAGTTATCAGTCATCTCACGTTTCACGATGATGGGCACAGCATAAAAGCCTGGGCAGACACGAGCATGCGGCTTGAAGAGCAATCACACACACAAAACAAATCTCCCTCTCAAAAGAGGGAGCCAGAAAACAACCTCTGAGTTATCAGTGATGTTAATTAATGGACCTCCCTCTGGTCAGCTATTTGGATGACCCAAAGTCAGGAGAAAACTCAAAATATAAGAGTATAAGAGTTCAGAAGATGCAGCTTAATATACGAGGGTGTAAAACTTTACAGTTTGGAAAGATTCACAGCAAGGAGAGGTATTGAGTAACGGTCATTTATGGGGAAAAAAAAAAGCTTATCGGCCACAGTAAAGAACAGATTAAATGGGCCCTCAGCACAACACAGCTTTGAAAAAAAGATTTTCTTTATAGAATACTCGAGAGTAGAAATGCAGGAAGGAGACAGAAGTTACATGTTGTCGTGCTGCATCACATCAGTAGTACCCTCCTGGGGTACTGGAGCTCCACTTTCCAGGTTAGTGTTTGGGAAAAAAAAGGCAAGAAAAAACAACTAAACCAACTGTAAGAATGGATCTTTATCAGATCAAAGCCTCAAATCAGGACAAAAAATCAGGCAGCTCTACTTTCCCAGACTCTCTTGAAGCTGCGGACACAAGCCCTTCTACCTCACCGTGGAACAGGGTGGCCAATTCTGTTTGCCTTTGGGTTTACTTAGAGGACCCCCAGGCATCTTGCAGGGCATCTGGCTTATGGCACAAGCAATTACATTTGGGGTGGTGTTCGTGCTATTCCCACACACATTGACTGCCGGAGCTGCCCTTGTGCTGCACCTGATCTAAACCTGACACCCAGTCCCAGGAAAAGAGGGAAGATGGTTCATGTGGTGGTGCAGGAACTAGCGTGGTCTGGCCATAGGGACCATGTTTGCTTTTTTTCCCTGTACCTAGCCAAGGCTGTGGTTGATGCCAGCTGGATTTATTCTGGATGTCATTGTCCGCCAGAGCGGCTCACGGCATTACCAATAGACCACGAGACGAAGTTATATGGCCCTGTGGCTACGCAGTGGGGTTGAGATTCAGGAAAGTTCAGTCCCACTGCTGCCTGTAGCACTGATTTGCTATCCAAGTTTGGGTGATTTACTTAATTCTGCTGTCCAGGAGGTGTAGAAAGTGGATACAATTGCATTGCTGTATTGCTGTGAATGTAACTTTGCTAAATACTGCACATTCTTGAATATCAGCCCTTTTCAGATTTCAGCCACCCGTTACTGGAGCTCAGGGAGGAGGAACGTGTGCTTTGACAGATACGCTTCCCTGACAAAAAAAGTCAAGCTGTTCAGAGAATGAAGGTACTCTTCAAATTGCCACTTGTGCAAACCCCAGCTGCACTTTTGTTCTTCAATTTTATCTATAGGAATTTGAAAACATGGAATAAACTCAGCAAGAGAGTTAAGGAAAAGGAGGGGCAAAGGAGGTATCTCTGACCTAATCGTCCATCAGCACTTTTGATACTTGTCTTTCGGATCAGAGGACAGAGGAGAGCTTATGTTAGGCACATGTCCATACAAAGAGGTAGTTAATATGGCTCAGCTATGTTTCCATCAGATTTGAAAAGAGAATTATTTTCATGCCTTCTCCTTCCTACCTGGTACAATGGTGGATAAGTCTATAAATAAAGATTTTTCTGTTTGACTCTTTTCAGGTATACTATCCAGTCTTTCATCCTCTAGTGCAGGAAGAGAGAACAAAGTCAATTAATTAGACCTCACCCTTCCCTTCCCTTCCCAACCTAACTCATCCTACACCCTCCTACATGAGCATTCTACCAATACCTCGGGTTATGGATTTTTTATTTGCACTGAAGTATAAACTGTCCTTTTATACCACATGTTTGGAATGAAAAATCTCTCCTGGGAACCAAAAGCAGAGGTGAGCTATTTGCAAAATGTCTAGGAACTGCCTGACATCGTACCGAGGAGTTCAGCAGAAGAGCTGCAGTGGGAAGCTTTCTGTTCTTGTGTGCACCTTAGAGAACCAATTCTGAGGTAAATATCTGGATACTGAACATCAAACCAGAATCCATTCACCTTAAAATCGTTTTCTCTAGCCAGCGGCCACACAACAGGACTTCAGGACTAATAGCCCCACTCACCCGTACCACTGGATAAACAGTTTTGCTGTGATGGAGATTGGCTCCAACAATCAAGCTGTCATTTAAAGAGCAGAAAGATGTCCTGAACAAAAATGATACCTCACCCACAATGTGAAAGAGATTGATGACCAACAGAAGGCTCTATTGTGGGTCTATTTAAAAGATGAAGAGAGATGTATTCTGCAGGGAGTGAACTAGTTTTGTCTTTCATCTATCTCTTGCTAATAGTAAAGAGAAGTTAGACACGGTCACTGTTAAACGCTGTTACCCTTTAATTGCACTCATATTTTCTTCTACAGAATTCTTCATTTTGCAAGAGTCTCATGTTTATGTTTGACTTGCTCCTCTGTTTCTGTGCAATAAAAAGTCAAACTGGCCAGCTAAGGGAAGTGAATCCCAAGCTCACTCAATAAGTACCTCTGGTTTTGCCGCGTGCTGGTGACGCATCGTACTTTCTGCTCTGTGTAGCAGATTGGTGTTGCTGTTCCCTCATCAGGGCCCCCGTTGCTTTAAGCACGTTGCTAACAGATAGCAAAAGGCAGCCTGTGTTTGAAGTATAGTCGGAGGAAAGCTGAAACGTGTGTATAACAAATAAGGCATTGGGGAAAGTAGGTCAGGGCTGGTCATGACATAACCACTTGTTTAAACAAATGTGCAGGATTACCAGGTTTTGAACAGAGCTGTCCTGAGTGAGGCATGTAACTCGACTGAGAAGCTTTGTTTGTCACAGCATCTCATGGTCCTCCCGAAGCACCTATGTTTGATAGCAGATGCACAGCCATTGTCAGGATGAGGTCTCAATGAAGCTTAATAGGAGAAGACTATTACTAAACAGGAGCCTGAATTTATTCAGAGCAAATAAAAGTTTGGTTTTAAGAAGTATAATGAATTCAGCTAATTGATTTTATTCCCACGTAATTACTAGTAGAAATTTCTAACATCCTATAACCTCTTGCAAGACAGGGAGAAAATATTTTTTTGATGATGTATAGAAGCCCTTCAGATTCAAGTTTGACCCAAGTATAGCACTTAGAATGCCTGATCTGTCTTTAAGGATTGTGTTATTATTCCTCTTCATTGCTATAGGCTGCACTGTGCTGCAGTAGGGGTGTGTTTTCTGAAACAGATATTCAAAAAGAAACCGTATTGGGATACACTGTACAAGCACTGAGCACTTTTCCAAAAGGATAGACAAAGAAGTCAAGAGAAGTGTATTTATGTTCTCTTCAAAGCACCATGTACGTGTCAGGTGAATGAAAGAGAGTGGTGCAGCAGGATCAGTAACAGATCGGGATTTTGGCTGTGTGAATGCTCTTATTTTTCTTACCAAGATCACACGGATTTCCTTCTGAGCCCTGAGCACCTGCACTGGCTGTCTTCTCAGGCTCTCCCTTTCCAAGAGGCGGCTCAGCTCTGGGCACATGGTCAGATGCAAGCTGAGGAGCTACAGCCAGAAGGTTCGTGTGCCTGCAGCCGGCTGAGAAGTAGCATCCTGCCATTCCTCACCAGCGGTTTGTGAAGCAAGCACGTTTTGCTGCACAACAGAGCTTGTCACCCACATTTTGACAAAGCTAGTCACAATAGCTTGACACTTCTAATTGAACTTTACGGAAATCTCAGTAGTTAAGATTGATTTTCTGTCTTTTAACCACACTGTACTTTAGCAAAATACTGAATTGTGGATAAGATAACGTTCTCGCCCATTCAGGGGCGTGGACACTGGGAAGCTGGAGGGGAATTAGGGGGGCGTATAGTGGATAGTTGAGAATTTTCTGCTGGAAAAATTTCCAATGAAAAACACTCATCTCCTAAAAACAAGTTCTCGATGGAGAAATTTCAGATTTGGATAGAGCTTTCTGTTTTATACTGGGAAAATTGGCAAGATGCTTCTGTGATGCCCAGCTAGATGAACCTTACCAGCTGTGTTCTCTGCCTACAGGACTTTATCAGAGGCTCACCATGTGGCACCAAGTGGTTCAGCCCTCCACTGTCTTGACCCTTCTCCTGCTTGCTTCTCTCAGGTATCTAGGCAAATGAGGTAAGACTGCCATAACCTTCATTCTCTCTTGAAGCTTAAATCAGACCTATGCTCATCTATTTGTGTAATGTCACCTTGAAGGGTAATTCAATGGGCAGAGGTAGGATGTACCAGAATCAGGTTCAGTTTCCTACTCTGCTGCAGGCTCCCTGGGTAGCACTAAGGAAGTCACTTAGCCTGAAGGCATAAAATAGGGATAATAATAACTCCCTCCGTTAGAGTTAGGGGTCTCAGGATAAGTACAGTAGAGGCTATGAGTAGCCATTTATGACAGAGAATGGAGCATATCCATACCATAGATAAATAGTATCATCTGAAAGAGGAACAGACTCACAGAGCAGAACTTGAAAACTGCGTACTCATGCTGTAGTCATGCAGGCCACCCTGAAGGTGGGTGAGGGGAAGTTAGAAATAAGATGTGCTCCTAAAGCTCTGGCTTTTTATGCCCTCTGCATCTGAAACAGGTTGTGGAAGCTACAGCTGCAACCACCGGAACCAGTGCGTGTTGCCCAGTACGACCAGAACAATCCTGGTCCATGGTGTCAGTGTCAAAAAGGAGGGGTCAGATTCTGACCCGTGACACCTTTCTTATGTCAGCGGCAGGTTTGGGACGGTTCCTGTGGGAAAAATTAAAAGCTTAAAAGATCATCCTGATCACAAGCCATTCCTCTGGGGAAATGTGCAGAGCAGAAGAATATGGAAGTGAGGGAGAAACCTTCAGTGTTGGGGGGAGACGCTCTTCTTACATTGCAGTGGTCCATACTAGTAGGAGGTTTTCTTTTTACGTTGGTGAAGCAAATCTAGAGTAGTGTGTAAAATTAAAGCCCATCAAATTATGACGCCAACTGATTTCACCACAGAAACAGGTTGCTAGTTCTCATGTCTCACAGGCACTGCATATTATTTATTTTAGCACAAGGTGCTAAATGTTGTTTACTTTGGGCACAAAAGACTACAGGTTTTAAAAAGTCTGAAAATGGAACAGACTTTCAGACTGTTCAAGTGTCTGCAAAAGGTTTTGTTGCAAAACCTGGAACTAGACAGATGATATTCAAACACAAAATGAAAATCACCTTCCAGCTTCGTACCTCAATGGTCATGAAATTATCATATTTTTATATCAAGGATAAATCTAGGGAATAGGCTAAGCTTTACTGAAATGGTCAATTACAAAAGTGTCATGTTTGCCTTCATAAAAGATAAAACTAGCAGGGTTTAATCACAGTTGAATTGATTAAATTAAGTCAATCATTTCTCTTAAATAAGGTGTAGACTCTAACAGGAACCAGTTCAGACTCTTTCCTTCCATATATATCTGGACAATCTCTGCTAATTTCTGTTAATTCTGGTAAGTGTCTATATAACATTGTTTTCCTCTTTCCCATTTTGCCAACCACAGCCATTATTTGGCAAAAATATTGACATTGCTGAGTTACCGCACATAATGAACAATTGGTGTAAGAGCCAATTGCCTTAAAAATATGTACTCACCATTCCGTCCTTTGCTTGTACAGTACTTTACACGGGGTTATCTTCATCCTTCCCCTCGTGTAGGAATTGTAAGAATGTATAGTTAAGTACGAAATTAAAACAAGAGTAGAAACTAGAACTGGAAAGCGGCAGAAAATCAGGTTACAAACATTTTGCCTTTTCCATTTGTATTATGCCTTCACGTCTGCATGGCCAGTTTGTCAGCTGAATCCTGCGCCATTAAGTGTCAATGGACTTTTATCATTAATGGAAGCGAAGTTCAAGCACTTGCTGGAATTTTCTGATTTTTATGTATTGCTCTTAAATTCTTTATCTGCTCTGCTTCTCTATTTCCATAACTATTTCTCTGTCGGTCTGGTTATTTATGTTGACCCCAGTGATGTAGCATTCAGCTACCTCCAAAGTTTGCAGCTTGATCTCGGTAATGTGCTAAGCTAATGAAAACATAGTTGTACAGGCAGGTTGCTGAGTAATAGTAGTTTTGAAAGCATGTAATAAGCTTTCTAGTTGGATGCAAATGAATTCTATCAAGAGGAGAGAGCTCTCGGCAGGGAAAAAATGCCTGCATAGTACAGTACTAATAATTCCGAAGGGTGCCTGCTGGGTTGTTTTTTTCATTCATTTCTTCTTGTCTGAGAGCTCCACCTAATGGGACCGAAAGGAAGGTATCAGCCTTTCAGATTTTCCATTAAAAGCCCTCTTTTTATTTCTATGCTGGTGTTTGTGTGTCTTCAGGAGGGAGGGTGTGGGAAGAGGTGCGTCCTTTGACTTTTGGAGTAAAGGGCAATTAGTGAACAGGAATTCTGCATTACATTGTCTTCTATTTCAATAACATAGAGTTTGAGCATACTGCAATTTCTATAAAGGCAAATTTAATATAGATAAACTAAATGTCTCCCAATTCTTGCACTCAATTTGCTCAGCTGCAAGATCTATTATCTTGCACAGACGGGGCTTCTTACCTGTGCATGCCACTACTGCATATCACTGCAGCACTTTTCATGGGTACAAAATACAGCTTGCAACATCAGGGTCCAAATCTGCAGAGAGAATAAATTAGACTGTAGGACTGCTCTTATTCACACAAACTAACGGGAAAATGCTATTATTACCGCTCTGAGGACATTGGTGAGAAAGCATTCCCAAAGATGAAATTTTCACAGTCGGTATTGCCACCTGCAAACATTCAGAAATAATGAATGTGTCCCTTCCCCCCTGCCCCTACCAAAGTGATGTATAATCATAAAAATCATGAGCCTACCTTTTATATTAAATTGATTCCAGATTTTCAATTTTTTGTTTTTGCCAAAATAATGTTTTCAAGCTTTTCTTTGCAACAAGGAGGGGTAGAAATCCCCCCTTTTTCCAGTGAAAGCTGAGATCCTCACAGTAACCAAGATCCTTTAGTATCCAAGACCCGAGGAACGTGATGTAGAACACCATTAGACTTGCAACCTATAACAAACAAGGCAATTGTGTGTAATATTTTTAATATCATACACACATTACTGATGAGGTATTATTTTGCCTCAGCACAGAGAGTTAAATCAAATGGAAGATCTAACAGGGCAAGCAAGAAAAGCAAAGCAACACGAATCCTTGAAAATGCAATGCGAATGCTGTTTGTTGGGGAATATACCCTTTCTGATACCCGGCAGACTAAGAACAATTTACTCTTCAAAATCTAAATATAAGCCAGAGGAGGATGCTAGGCTAGAAAGAGGGCTGTGGGCACTGACAGGTATCCAAGGAAATAGGGAGAAAATGCTATCAGTAGGCAGGCAGTTTCTCCTGGTGTAGAGAGAGAACAGCTGAGTCAGATGCTCTGTATTCAAGGTTGCAATGAATGGCTGGAGGTCAGGTAAAGGGACATATATCCAGACACTTCCGTTGTTTAAAATACCATATGGGTGTTCCAGGACTCTTACAGTAGTAGTATTATCGTATTGATATTGTTACAAATAATGTATTAGAAGCCCTGGTAAGCTGCCTCAATTCAACAAGAAAACAAGCACTCCAATAAAAATCCCTGCACAGCTCAGTAGAAAAGGTAAGGAGGCCACACTAGGGAAAATTCCAACTTCTGAACGAAATTACTCGATTCTGGGAATGTATGAGAGAGAACGGACTGCGGAAAATGGTAGGCTCACATACTTGCCCTAAATAATATATCCTGCTGTCACTGCTGGAGTCAGAACACTGGTTGGAGGGACCATTGGGGTGATCCAGTAGGGTGTTTCTTACATCCCTGTTAAATCATGTGGTTTGAACCCGTGGGTAAGTGGATAAATAAGGCTTTGATCTGAAGGCGTTCCTCATGTGTCTCTGTAAATTTGTAGTGTTCTGGGAAACTCAAAAATTACACATACGGCCATGCTTGCACTTTTAATGGGGTGAAGAAAAAACTTGAGGGTGGGAGTCTCCCAGAACACCATGGCTTGCAATTGCTTCTTCCCTCGGGCTGGGACTGGGAACGGCTGCTTGGCTCAGCCTTCCCAGGCCGAAAAGCTGTGAGGCTACAAGGACTATGAGCTTTCTGCTCGGCAAGGAGGCGTAGCTGATCCCTAGAAATGAGTAAGTTGACACCTACTTCTAGCAATAGACAAATTTTGAACAATCTTGCACCTCCTGTGAAGGAGAACCAAACAAGCTAGAAGGGGTTTTGCCTTCAGTTTACCTGGTAGGAGTCTTGGTGACTGATCCCACTGATCTTGTTTCAGGTCTGTAACTTCCATCACCCAGGTATCTCGCTATTCAGCCCGTAAGCGTTACTGAGTAAGATAGTGGCCTGAGTGATATATATCGCAAACATAAATATAAAGCTGATTATTAAATGTTAGAGTTTAAATGAGATCTGTATTTTAGAACTGTGTTGTACGCTTTGCTTTTCATGCATTTTCCTGCTTCCCTCCTCTTCCCTGCCCCAAGTCCTCCTTCCCTCAGTGTTTGGTTTTCTCCACCATACTGTATTGATGCCTGGTCTATGCATCATTTCTGTGGTAGCAGAGTCTTTTGGGGTTGTGCTGCAAGAGAGAGCCAGCAACTGAAAAATGGGAATCAGCAGCAATTCAAAGGTATGGTATTTCATGGATCTCAAAGAAAAGATGGTTTAAGGTGCACTGATCTTTTTACCTGCTTTTGTTCTACCAAGGATCTGAAAATCAGTAAATGCTCTAATCATTCCTTAAGAAAGAGGAAATGAATACAAGCGTGAAGTCAACTGAGTTGTAAAGATTAGACTTGTTCTTTCATCTTCGCATAAATTGTTCATCCAACTGTTGATTGACATGAAAGTTAGTTTAGCTGTACTGCTGCCCCTAAAGCTTCGTCTGTGCTAGTAAGTTATATATGCAGTGGATTATTCCCTGGCAGAGGCCAGCTGGCACTGAACGCCTGCCCCCATTGAGCTTGCAGACACTGACAGCAGGGTGGTTAGATGCACCCAGCGTATTTGGGTCAATCCGTGACCAGTGCTGACCCCTGAACCATGAAATTCTTTGGGCACCTGGTTGGGCTAAAACCGTGCCCTGAAACATTTTAAAAATTTAACAACCTAAGTGATGCCTTGAAACATTCCCAAGGTGTGTTTAATGTGAACAGCCCAGATGTGGCCTCGATGTCGAGCCCAGTGTGGCTGTCACTTGAGTGCCCTACTGCAGGGTCAGGCAGTAAAGGGCTGCTTGGCAATAACGTAAGCAATAATGGGGAAAATAAAACTGTGTGGAAACTATGCTGAATCCTGAAAGCAATTGTTATTGTTACATTCTTAATCTTGGTATTCAGCTCATGAATTATCATGAACTCAAAATTTATGAAGGTTGAACCTTTATAAAGAAGTGACACTTTAAACTGAAGGATAAATTGTGAACACTTCTTTTGTATTGATCAATTTTATAAAATCACCCCATCTTGTAATAAAATTTATAAGCATTTGGGAATATCTGCAACAAACTATGAACAACAGGTAGATTGTTCTGCCAATTATTTATGGAAAAAGCGGATGTTTGGAATTGTGTGTCTGCTCAGATGAATATTATGTATTTTTTGCATAAACTTAGAAATGGAAGAATTTTGTGATTAAACCGATTAAAAGTAACATTACTGCGACACACTTCTGTTAATTAATTTCTTATTTCTTCTGAGCCAATAGCTTTGCAGGCTGATCTTCTTAATTATTTGGGGAGTACCAACTGTGCCGAAGACAAAAATTGTCTGCTGTGAGAAGTTAAATTATTTCCCTGGCTTAAGTCCAGACACAATGTTGTGAGTTTGAAATATGCAGAAAAGTTGGTGAGATCTATGCACCACTCCTCTTTAATTGCACATTGTGAACATCTCTAGGGAGAGCTCCAGGGGCTTTTGTACGTGGTAGCAGGGGGAAGATAGCCTTACATACTATCCCATGAGGACTGAAGAGGTGTTTTTGGAGCTATATGCTGTCTCTAACTGCCAAATCGGACTTAAAATATACTTCAGAAGGTCACCTATGAGCTTTGCTTAGCATGTATGAAAGAGTTCAAAGTAGGAAGATGCAAACAAATCACAGTCAAAAATGAAATCATTTTGGATAAAACTGAGGATTCTCCTGCTTCCTGCCAAATTAAAAGTTGAAAAGAATATTGCTGCCTGGTCAAATGAAACATCTTTCATTTAGAACAAAAGGTTTCATTAGTTTCTGGGACATTTCTGGGGAAGACAAAGGGAGTTTTATTAAAAGTATAAGTAAAATTCAAAATCAGCAATTTAAGGTGCTATATTGCATGCATATTGACATTAATGGGAACACTGAAGTCATTGAATGAATCAGGTGATTTGTCCTCATGGGGATTATTAAAATGCATAAGGTCTAACGTTCTTCCCATGCTGCAGTGCAGGTTACTTTCAAGTTTCTTAAATTTCAGGCCCGCTCCTATGTATCTGTTTACCAGAAGCAAATCTGTTCTTTGATGTGAACCTCCATGATTCCCGAAATCGATGGTTCTTTTCCTGCCAGTGTAGCACATGATGAAACACCTCCAAAGATCTCATTTTACTACCATTACCTTCAGAAGCATGTCTCCTACTGACTTTACCGATAGCAAGATAAGGTGTTGCTACAGAATACAAAATTCTCTTATGAAAGTAAGATCTGTGCTGACTTCAATGGAAAAATTTCCTGCTAATGGAGCATAGGATTGAGCCCAATAAGATGATTGCAATAGTGTATTTTTCACCTGGATGAAAATAGAAATGATGGAATAGATTTCCTTAGCTCTTCTTTTGTAAATAATTTCCTATACTGCAATGATATTTACTTTGGGAGTATAATTTAGTAAGCCAGAAAATGTGAAATGTAAATAGTAGAGCCTAACAGTCTGATTTACTTTGAATGTATGACAGCAATCGCCTAAGCTCTTCCGCATCAGGAGTGCTCTTAGTTAGACTTAGTCTTTAAAATAAAAGAAACAAGTCTGTCTAGTTTTGTAGGGATATAATTTTAGTAGCTAGATGATTATTAGATATTATTCATACTGTCATTCATATCATGCTGAGCTTGGGAATAAGATCATGGGTTCATATTCTGTAGTTGTGCTTGATAGTTACTTGCTAATGTTACTGTTATGGTTATTAATAGATCAGTAACAGATGCTGCACTGTGCAGTAGTTGTATGGTGTTCTTAGAAGGGGCTTCTGAATAGAGACATGATGCAAATATTTCTCATTCCTGCCTGAACATTAAAGAGAACAGCAGAATTTGGGGGGAAAAAAAAGACTGAGAATGGATAGACCCTGGATGGTATACATTCCTCTACTGTAGAAGCCTGGAAGGTGAGAATTTCTTAGGAGACTAATGGGATTTCACTAGTGGCTTTAATAGATTTAGAGAAAAGCCAACAGCAAACCCCACTGGAAGACACAGACAGAGGAGCCCAGGCAGCTTTGGTTGAGCCTGCCATCCTGTCTCTCCCTCAGCAGGGCGCTCACCCAGTTGACTCCTGAGTCATATTCCCCCAACCCATTAGACACAGTTCTCAGCAGTGGTTTCTCTCCCGCTTCATGGCTTGATGTACCTGCTGGAGGTACATCTTTTGACCTGCTGATCAGTCGTATGCAGCATCTCAAGTCACAGAGTGAAGGGAGCGCTCCAGAACCCAGCTCCCCGCTTTGGGCCCCGTCCCGGGTGGCACATTCCCCAGCAGCAGCAGAGCTCCTTTCCCTCGCAGGGGGACACGATGCAGCGGGAGCATCTCCTGCAGCAGTGCCTCCCTTCTTGGAGAGGAGAGTCCCTCAGGCTGCAGCAGCTTCACTGCACGGAGCAGCTGCTGCATATGTTGGTGGTAATTCAGTTCTGCAGAAGACTTTGGTCTTAACCAAACTATTTTTGCAATCTAAGCACTAGGTCGAAACAGAAGATGGCTGTGGCTTTGATGCAGGAGATGGCAACTGTCAACACAGAGGAAGGCTTGTGTTTCTGGGACGGTATTTCAGGGTCACAGGTTTTCAGCTTCAGCCCAGCTGGGCATTTTAGTTTTAATGCAAAAGCACTTAGATTCAATTAGGCCAAACTATAGGAAATCATTAAGAGCTCAAAGATTTCTAAACTAGATCTAGCTGAAGGGTGAAACGAACATTTTCACATAGCGGGCACAGCGGCTGCCAGGGGACGTCTGGCGGGGCCGTTCCAGCTCCCTGCTAGTTAACTCCCTTCTGACAGGAGGAAAAAAAGTTTAGCTGGCTTGAGGCATTATATAAGATCAAAAATAGGGTTAGAATGAAATTACAATTACAAAGTGCTAATTAAAGCACAGGCACAGTGACTGCTAGAGCTAATTAGAAAGGGACAGGATGCCTGGGTACCAGTCTCTCACTCGGGATGGGATTTGCCCCAGTTTGAGTTCTTCGCATCACTTGGTTTCCACTCAAAGCAGCAACTGGCAGGTGCAGAGGTATTTGGCTAATACTATTTCCTATCTTGGCATTTTAACTTAAAATACTTCAGGGAGAGGAGGGCTTACCAACATGCAGTATTCTTCCATAATAGATTATTCAGATTAGAACACTGCTTTATTGCAATTTAGTGCCAGGTGAATGAGAAATGTTCTGCAACTGTACATAGGCGCATCAGAACTTGAATGCTTCCAAGACAAAAGAAACAGAAAGCAAAAAGTTTGTTGGTCAGGCAACAATTAAAGAATATTAACAACAATATTAAATAATTATTTCAGCTGTATCCAGTACGGAAAATTAAGCTTGCCTTCTTTTTTACATACTTTTAGTAGATATTAGTTCTGTTCTATATAGTACAATATACTTTGAACAACAAAACAAAAAGCACTGCAAAACTCGTGGTTACCTTTCTAAAGCTCTTTATGCTTTTATTTTTCTTATAATGTAGATACTGTAAAAGATAATCATATGCTATTATGGATGATTTATTCATATTTGTACAGCTCTTTAAAAAGGTAGGAAATGGCTGTGTTATCATTGCAATTTTTGGCTATTTTTGCTATTCTTCTACATTGGTCAGTTTAGCACAGAGTAGAGCAGACAAAGCCACTTGCTAAATAACACCACCTCTCTCTACTAAAAGCAGGAAATGGGAGGAAGGAAAGCTTGCATTAGAGGGCCAACTACTGAGGAAAAAATAAATCACAGCACAACTTCACCCACTATTATTGAGTTTGAAATAAAACTAAAATCCTTTACCATTTCTGAGCTTCAGTAATATGTATGCTTACATAAGTATTGTGTATACTTAGGTTTGCACAAAATTGAAGCATGTGTTACGTGCCACTGCCTGAGAATGAGACCTATAAAAATCAATGCATATTGACACTGACTTGGAAGGAGGTGAAAGTGGGAGAAATTTCACCCACTGGCATCATTAACTCTTTGAGTTTTCCAGTTCAGCGATGTGAAAGTGTTAGAACAGGAACACACTAAATACCTGTTAACCATTTACACAATTTCTACCAACTTGTTTTCTTCCAGGTATCACAGGTCTGTTGGTTTTTTTAGCGTGTTACCCATAATTATAATTGATTTCCATCCCCCCTTTTATAAATCATGCTTACAAGAATAAGGAACTGACTGTTATCCTCTTGTTAAACTTACGTGATTTAGAGAGCGGAAATTGCTTTTAAAAGAGGTGCTAGGAATTCATGAGAGGGATGACTGAATGACAGAATGACATTGATACATTTGCCAACGCAGTTTTTATTTCTTTTGGTACTTGTAAATATCAAATATTTATAAAATATTAAATCAATATTGTAAAGAAAAACCACCGTGCAGCTCAAGGAAAAATGAGAACAGCTTCTTCTATCAGAGGCTGATTTAACATAGCACCGGTCTATTGCAGCTCTCCCCAGGAAAAGAACTGAATATAATGATGTAACAGTGATATCGGAGGCATGAGCAGAATGAAGTTTTCTAGATATGTGTCTTTAACAGCACCTAGGGGCCCCAGCCATAGACCAGATTGTGACTAGATTAGGAGCTGTGTAGAGTTTGAAGACTGTTCCTTATCCAAAAAATTAGGAAATGTGTATGCTAGAGGGGATACAGCAATGATATTAGACTCGAATAGACCTTTTTATGGAACACCTTGTAAGACAAGCATTTGTAAGATACGTTTTTTCAACTATGTTATGCCAAAAGAGATGACAAAGGAACAGGCAAGAGAGGGATGGTGGAAGGAACAAATGCTTCTTCTTGCAGGGGAAAGGGACCTTGACTGCGTGTGGCTTCATGCCCAAAGACTGGGGAGACTTGGCCCTAAGGGCACAGGCCCTTCTGAGTGTTTTTTCAAACTTAAAAGAATTTTAGGAGTCTGTCTAAAAGAATGAAAAGAAAGGAATTTTTTTCTTTATCAAATTTCTTCTAGGAAATTAAATAATGGTAGAAATTCAAGCATCATCAGAGTATCTCAGCCTAATTAGCTGCCTCGAGACCTTCAGAATTTATTTGGTTGCCTATCATAATTTCCAGAAAGATAGGAAAAAAAACAGGCTTCCTTAAGCCAAGTAAAGGAAATGTTAGGCAGAAGTGTAATTATGAACTTGATCATATTACTCCAAATATACATTGATTAAAAATAGTAAAGTTAGAAGAGGGGACCAAAACAGGCCAACAAAATAAAACAAAAATGTAGGTAAATATGGTTGCTAATGTCCTCACATGTTCGTAAGAATTATAATTTCATTTTTGTCCTATCAGAAAATGAAAGAAAAACTAACTGTCTTAATTTAATCACCACATTTATAAGTTAGGATTTTAAAGCCCGTATTTTTTCTCATGCTCAAGCCAATAAACAAAGGGGACGCAAGCTGGACAATAAGTTGACTTATGAATGCCAGCCACTTGGACAGCACGGGAGGATTTGGCTGTGAACACCAGGTAGTTTGTGGAGGTGAGCGAATGGTTTTCTGAACCTCGTTTCTTTGTATCCTGTAGTAATCTCTTGCCAACCTCTTTTCCTATAGTTTTAATGCCACCCTATGTACTCCAAACAGTGTGCTCAGTATCTGTAGCAAGATCTTGGAGCATCATACAGCAGAAGCATTTTCTGGTTTGATTTTTAAGGAGAGGCGAAGCTTTCAACTTTTGACAAGGTTTTAAAGAGTTACCCCTAGATGGCACTCTGTAAGGATACGACTAAAACACCGCAGTAAATCTTCCCCCAACTCAGCTTTATGCATTTTGCTAACCAATTACTCCAAACTTGTTGTAAAATGAGGACAAAATTACAATTTCCTTCTTCGGCAGCAATAAGAGATAAAGACAAGGGGAAAAAAAAGAGGTATTCCCAGTGCTTTGCACACCAAATTGGGTTGGAAAGTTCTGCTTCCGCGGTCAGTCGGGAGTAATCTTTGCTCATCATCACATGATCACTGATCACTCCTTTCTTTGTTTAATCTTTGTTTATTTACAGATGATCCCTCTGAATAGTATCTTGCTGCTGGCATAACCGCAACATTTATTGCTGAGCTGGTTTTGCTGCTGCAATCCCTCAAGCTGGAGGGAAAGCAACTCACTAACAAAAGTTTCCTGCCACTATTGTATGTCTTCCTTTCTTTGGAAAGATAATATTAATAGAGAGGGGTGCTTGATTTCTTGTTTCTGACACTTCGCCAGCCCCAGGAGGGTTTTTTTTCCCAGTGGTGAAGGTGTTACATTTCTATGAATCCCTTCTTCATTTTTCTATCATCCTCTGAATGCCTAGCTCTCAAGTAGCATGCCAAACCAACAAAATTCCAGCTTAGAGGATTAAAAGAGGATGTGTATTTTTCTCTTCCGCCTGAATTTGGAGCATACCCTCAAGCACTATGTGTGGGACTGCAAGTGCATCCTCATGAACACTTGGCTGCACCTCCTGGTGCCCGAGGACATACCCCGAGTACGCCGGCTGTTGGGGGACAGGTGGGCTGCAGGGGTGCGGTGCTGGCACACTCACTACTGCCCCCAAAACCCTCGCTCAGGGAAGTGTAGTCTGCAAGATCCCTTCATAGTTCATAAAATGCAGTTCGCTCATGGTTAGAGGTATGAAGCTAGATGTGGTGTGTAAACAGCAAGATGTCCAGAAATCTAGACTTTCTAGGTTTATTTTCATTAGCAGGTTCTGTAAACACAAAACTGAACAGTTATGTCCAACGGCTGCTCTATCTTTTATGCAATATAGGACACAGCAATTGAGAAGAAAAGGAAGGAAACAAAGCCTACCGTTTCTAGGAAAAATCTAAGCAAATCCTTATTTGCAAATAACTTCACCCAATGGTATTCTGGGTGCTAGAAAGAAATACAACAGAACAGAAAGCAACAACTGTGACAATTGTTTGCCCTAATGTTGCAAAAAAGGTCATAGAAGGAGAATCCCATTATGAAATGGTGAAAGATGGACGTAAGATTGATTTTTTTGGAGTTCAATTCACTGTCAACACAGCATGGGAGTTTCACCAAAACCAGAAAAAACATGCTGTCTCAAGGCCTGGGAAGGATCTCTAGGATTCCAGAGAGCTGACCCACATGCCTGCGACTGGGTTCATGGTGGCGAGGTGCCTCACTCCTGGCCCTCTGACCAGAAGTCCACATCTCCCAGAGGACTGCAGGCTATTGTGGGCTATTCTGGGATGGATTTTTCATAGTTGTTTGCATCTGGCAAGGACAAGTCTTTCTAATTTCTCAAGGAATTGCTAAGTATCTTTTAAACACCTTCCCACTAGCAGCTCCTGACACTGGGAACCACTAGGAATCACAGAATCACAGAATGGTAGGGGTTGGAAGGGACCTCTGGAGATCATCTTGTCCAACCCCCCTGCTTGGGCAGGTACACCTAGAGCAACGATCAAAGACTTTTGTCAAAATGGGAAAGAAGGAGAAAAACAAAAGACAATAGGGTTAAAGGTACACACAGTTATACAAGCAAGGCCCTTGAAATCAAACAAATGGAAAAAACCCCACACGAACAATACTGTAATTCTATAATCCCCCTTAGACGTAAAGGTTGGCCCTCAGCTGTTCAAGCCACTAAAAAAGCTCTCAAGGTCAAGCCACTGAAAGCAAAGACTAGTGCACTGATATGTTTAAAAGAATTGAAATATGCTTAAATAATGGATGTTCCAGCTTGTGTATTGCACTTGATCAGCATATTTTTCCTCTTTATCACTTGCAGAAAGCCTGACTGCTGTCTCTTGAGAGGCAAATAATTTAGACTGTGTCTAGGAGAGCTGAGATCTAAGATAAATAACTATCATCAATGTGATAGAGCCTGAGACAGCATGGCACATAAAAGTTGGGGAGCTTCATGATCGCAGTCTGATTATTAGTTTGGAGACTCGTTCTATCTGTGCTAGCATAAGAACAAATTTCTATAAATACGTGGTAGAAAGGGTGTAATTTGTTCTTCATATAATGCCTGTTTTATGCTCTAGTGGAGCCAACTGAGTCACTGAAGTATCAATGCACTGTTACAGTGCTGTTTTAAAAAAGTATTTCCACAGAATCTGAAATTGTGTATGCCTGTAATTATTTTATCATCAAAATTTGCAAGTGTCTATTAATAACCTGCTTCTTGCAAACTGCAGCTGAAAACCAAGAGCTATTCTTTGAATTGCTAATATAAGGTGCTCTCAAAAAATCAGGCTGCAGAGGTTTCAGGCTGGACTTTCTGAAACAGTGGAAAGATTTTCCCTTAGTTCCTCTGCATCTTGATTGCTTCTTGGTTAAATGGGAAGGACACCGTCTCCCTCTCCCACAGGAACGATGTGACAGTGAGTTCATTCAGTCTCCTGAAGCACCTGTATCAAGGAACACAGGAGGAGTCATGGCGAACACATACATCATGTGAGCTGAGCTGGGATAGTGACCAGTAAAGAAGGCAAGAGGCCTCCCACAGAACAGCACGATGACAAAGAAGGAAATAGCTGCTCAGGAAGTGAACTCCATCCCTCCTGGGCACAGAGTGACACATAGGACCAGTGGGGAAAAACCCCAGTCTTTTAAAGACTCATATCATGCTGCAGATTCACAAAGGGCACAAGCCAGTGTTTAACAGCTGCAAAAATGTGCACCCCTCGTATATCTTTACATTTGAGACAATAGTTTTGTAACCTTACCACAGTACCATTAAAAATTTGGTTAACATTACTGAAAACCTTTGTCTTATTCACACAGACAAGACAAAACAAAAACTGCAGTCTTCTTAAACTACAGAGAAGATTAGCCTGATTAAAACAAACTTTAACTTTTCAGCTGTGTTTATCCTGCAAGTCCAAAAATGAGTGTTTTCCCCTGTTAGAAAGATGCTCACAGCTTTGCACTGAAAAAGCTGTGCACTGTCTTGTGCTGCTCTGTCAGTATTAATGTAAGTGTATGAAGACTTTGGATACTTCCAAAGGAAAATGAGATAAAACAAATGGAAAATTTATTTAGCCACTTCCCAGCCCTTATCTATATGTTTTCCCATGGTGAATGACTAAGGGTCCCTTTTCTGTCTTGCATCAAAGACCAATGGAAGTTACGTTTTACAAAGAAGAGGAGGAGAACAGCAACCATGAGTGGCACTACAACAGGAGACGTCTATTATGTATACTTCTGTCCCGACATTTGTGACATTAGAGATCCTGACCCAACCACCTCCATCTCATTTTCATTGACAAGGGACTCAGTACTAAAAGCACACAAAACACACCATGTCTTTTATTGCTTTTGCTGATTACTGGCATGCAAAGGAGTATCTATATGAGACGCTCTTACAAATGGCTTTATTGAACTGTAGGGAGGGAAATATTCACACAGAGGACTTAGCATAATGCTCAGTGCTTCTTGTGCTCTCCCTGTAAGCTTCAGAGCTTACTGTGGTGCCACAGATGCCAATGTTCAAAGTACAAACATAGAATAAGCTTTGTCTACAGGGAGATGCAGGCGAGTTCCTAACTCTACTTGCAATGTGCAGATACTTTTTTTCATTAGCTAGAAAGGCATTCAGTGCCTTTCAAAGGAGAAGAGTGAGTGTATGGTAGCACCCTTTGTTCCTGGAGCTAGTTACTTGATCTACAGAGAGCTCAAGTTCAGATGTCCTCCTCACAGAACTCATATACCAGGAGTGCATCCTGGCCATGCTCATGTAAAGTTCTCTCAACCTCCTTTGCTAAAGCTTGTTTAAAATTGCACTGGGTAAGACGAAGAATCAGAGCTAGAGTGATGCAGAAGCCTGTGCACTGCATCTGCAGGAGGCATGTGGGCTCTCTTTTCTGAAGATAAGGAACTTTAATCATTTGTCGTGGTTTAACCCCAGCCAGCAACTAAGCACCACCCAGCCGCTCGCTCACTCCCCCCTGGTGGGATGGGGGAGAGAATCAGAAGAGTAAAAGTGAGAAAACTCGTGGGTTGACATAAAGACAGTTTAATAGGTAAAGCAAAAGCTGTGTGCAAGCAAAACAAAACAAGGAATTCATTTACTACTTCCCATCGGCAGGCACATGTTCAGCCATGTCCAGGAAAGCAGGGCTCCATCATGCGTAACGGTTACTTGGGAAGACAAACGCCATCACTCCGAACGTCCCACCCTTCCTTCTTCTTCCCCCAGCTTTATATACTGAGCATGATGTCATATTGTATGGAATATCCCTTTGGCCAGGTCAGCTGTCCCGGCTGTGCCCCCTCCCAGCTTCTCGTGCACCTGGCAGAGCATGGGAACCTGAAAAAGTCCTTGACTAGTGTAAGCACTACTTAGCAACAACTAAAACATCT
>WAAD01016689.1:7140-17891 GCA_013389945.1 Fregata magnificens
AGATGATCTTCAGAGGTCCCTTCAAACCCCAACCATTCTGTGATTCTGTGATTCTTCATAGTAGCTAGTATGGGGCTATGTTTTGGATTTGTGCTGAAAACAGTGTTGATAACACAGGGATATTTTCATTATTGCTGAGCAGTTCTTACAGAGTCAAGGCCTTTTCTGCTTCTCGCACCACCCCACCAGTGAGGAGGTTGGGGGTGCACAGGAAGTTGGGAGGGCACACAGCCAGGACAGCTGACCCCAACTGTCCAAAGGGATATTTCAGACCATACGATGTCATGCCCAGCATATAGAGCTAGGGGAAGAAGAAGGAAAGGGGGGATGTTCGGAGTGATGGTGCTTGTCTTCCCAAGTAACCGTTACGTGTGATGGAGCCCGGCTTCCCTGGAGATGGCTGAACGCCTGCCTGCCGATGGGAAGTAGTGAATGAATTCCTTGTTTTGCTTTGCTTGTGTGCGTGGCTTTTGCTTTACCTATTAAACTGTTTTTATCTCAACCCACATGTTTTCTCGCTTTTACCCTTCCGATTCTCTCCCCCCTCCCACAGTGGGGGGAGTGAGCGAGTGGCTGGCTGGTGCTCAGTTGCTGGCTGGGGTTAAACCATGACAGTTAGGATAGGCAAAGACCTCTTATTATTCCTTCGATTCCCCTCTGGGGAAAAAAACCCCCAAAAACCAAAACAAAACCAAAAAACCAAACAAAACCTGCTCTTGGGAGTAAAGAAATCAGTCACTGAATATGTTGAGAATTAATGAAACAAGGATGTTTTGTGTGCTCTAGATAAATACTAATATTATGAATCCTACTGCAGTGATCTATGTGTCATAAACAGCTTCCTAAGATTGATAGAAGGATCAGTTTTTCATTCAATTGGTGCTAGTTTTAAAGACGTCGGGCTGAATAAATAAATGACAGTAAACCGTCATTGAACATATATTTTAGCATTTGGCTTCCATGATGTGCTAGCTCTGTTGTGAAGGGCATTGGTATAAATCTACTCTGCAATAGTCCCAGACTCTTCCCTAGAGGAGAAAAACATATGAAAAGTGGAAATTAGATAGAATTTTGTGATTCTTCCTGCCCCTTTTTTAGTTTCAAATGAAACTCTTTAAAGTAGAAAGTAAACAATTTGATCAGTTAGTTACTTCCCAGAACTGAAAAGGCTCTGAGTGTGCACACTGAAAATAAAGACATCTTTATTTTAAGGTGTTAATACTTCTCATGTGAATTTTCCAGCTCTGCTGAAATAAAAAAGTATAACTGAGAAGAGACCCGAAGATAAAAATGTTAAAGGAAAGAAAATCAATAATGCTATTTTTGCTTTTGAAAGGAAGATTTGATACCTCAAAATATCTCTACTCTGTATTACCTGGTTAAACAAGGTGTTTCCTACATAAGTTACATGTTGGAAATGCAGTTTCAAAATTCTGACAAGCATTAGTACCGTACAGTTATCATTTGTAAGAAATGGAACATGCTAAATATTTGAATTAGTTTTGAAATCAAAATTTGTTTACACATGGCAATAGTAACTAGAAAGGTGAAAACATACCTAAAAACCCAATAAATATTTAAGATGCAAACTTTAAAAAACATTATTCAAGAGAAAACTTTCTCTTGAAAACACCCCAGAACACCAAACCAAAAAAACCCACAAACCAACAAAAACCCACCCCCCAAACGACAACTTTGCATGTAACACTTTGAAAACAGTTTTAAGTTTATCTTTTCAGTAGCTGAAATAGGCAAGCTATTAACAACCAATTATAAAAATAGATAACACGTAGATGAAGTTTTTTTCCTTCCACTGGAAGAATTGATCTTTCAATATTAAACAATATGTCTGTTGTTGGATGTAATAAGGCCGCTTCAAGATGCAGAGAAGTGGGGGTTTTTTGCATCTTTTGGTTTCTGGGAAACGTGCCATCGCTCTAATGCTATAGCCTTTCCGTTCGTGCAGCTGTGGGGAAGGTCGACATGGAGATGCCCTGCAATCCTCCCACCACAGGCAGATAATCAGTCAGGTTTGGAGCTGCCAGCTACCTGAAACTCCATATACGGACTGTTTTGTCAGTCAGCCTACCACTGTTTTGTTCCTTTCTGTTGCTCCTTAGAGAAGCTGCTAAAGCATTGGGAACAGGGTTGGCGCAGTAAGGAGGTAGGCTTTATGCTGAAGGCTAAGTCCTTCAGACCCGGGTCCAACCTGCGTCCAGTCAGACAGATTTTCTTTTGTGAGACCGGAACAAACAAAACCCTTCCATTTAAATAGCTTTAAATTAAACAGAAACAAGAATGATTTGCTCGGGTTGTTTCAAGTTCTTTATTGCTTTAAACTACTTCCTTTCAGCCTTCCCACAAGCTACTTCAGCTGAACAGGCAGTGATGGAGGGTCCTTAAAGACAGTGTTCACAGTTTTGAAAGAGCAGCAAACAGCAGCACTCAGAACGTTTAAGAAATGACTGATGAGATTTTATGGTGCTTAGGAGAGAAAATATCCGAGTATTCATATGTAAATCTCAGATATTCACCAGAATGTTGCTCTTTAAGTACTGCCATATTTTTCTTTGCAAGTGCATATAGAGTAAGTAGCTGGAGGTAATGTTCCCTCTAGAGACTCAGAAATTTGTTTTAATGTGAAACAAAAATGTCAGAGTACTAAAGCTCTCAGGCTTTTTCTTCCTTTGCAAGGAAGGTCCTCAAGGGAACACGGATAGAAAAATTCATTTTAAACAGATTAACAAAATCCAATTAACCTGGTAAAACCATTAAATAAATTAGCAAATTTTGTAATCAGAATGTTGTCCTTTTTTGTTTGCCTAATTCTAGCATTAATAGCTTAACATGGTAAACGTTTAACAAAGAAGAACCCTCTTTTTTTGTCACACACAAACATAGATAGGTTCATGCATTTAGAAGACTTTTTTTTAAATAGAGGAGCCTCTGAAAGAAGTTCACCATAGTTGCTCATTAATCAAATTTGGTCAACATCACCTCGTTTGGATATAGAAAGCCAGTGGTTTTGTATTTAGTATATTGTGTGTATATACACTATATACATAGATAAATCTAAATATAACTGTGTATTCATATCTCTGCATGCGTACATTTTTTTTTTCATATGTGTATGTGTATGCATGCACACACACATACTTATCAGATCTCTTTTTAAGTTTCTGGTAGGTCTGATAAATTAGAATAACTCACACTGAAAACAGGAAATTTGAAAGGTTCTTCTCCACTTACCTTCCCACAAAGGGTAAGTTTCACACTTTGGACAAACCTACAAGCTCCAGATATTATTTATCCAAACCTTTCAAGCTTCACATTGAATTTAATGTGAAAAAAACCCCAAAACAACCCACTAAGAAATCCCAAACCCTCTATTTCTTTCTGAAGCTAACACCATAAATAGAAACTGTATAAGCAGTGTCCTGCATGTGCCTCAAATCTGGATCTAAAGGAGTCATTGTAGGGCAGAAGAGACTACACTTGTTTTTCAAGAGTCTCTCCTCTACTGTGATGGGTCAAATGTCATTGTTCCTAACCTAGAAAAGATTTGGCAACTGGTAAAACCTAAGGTAACTAGTGACAGGCTGCTCTGTAATGGGATTGATGCTGGCTAGGAGAACCTGTCCTCACATCCCCGCGGAGCTTTCTGCCACCCACACCCAACAACCCCAAACCCCATCTGTCTCCCTCCAGTTTGCCGCAAGCCACATCCACCTTCTTTTCTGTGGGGAGAGGTAAGTGCCATTTTGGTAGCAAGTACGACTTTCCATCACGTTGGTGATCAGGGTCATGAGGACCTGGTTATGGTCAGGGGGAAGTATCACTAGATGCCTAAGCGCATTTAACACTTTGATGCAGCTGAAAGGGATCTCCACAGACAGTTTGCCATTGTTTTAGGCAAGTGAATTGACTCAGCAATACTCAGGGGCATGAGCAACAAGAATGGACAGCTGGGTGCCGGTTTAAGGACTCCCATCATACAGGGCATCCTGTGTCTCTTACTGCAGCCATCTCTCAGACCATGAGGAAAACAATGAAGGACCCCATGGACACACTGGCAGAGCAGGCAGCGGTCCTTGGTCCACTCCCCATGCCTCACCGTGCCACAGAATCTGTAATGTTAGGAAATAACAGCAATAATAAAAAGAAGCCTAGGATAGTGGAATTACATGTCTTGCAAGTAAGCTTGTTCCTAATTTCTGGGAAAAAATTCCACTCCACATTTTGCTCACCTGATATGTTTATGATGTTCACGATGTTTACCAGTAAAATACTTCAGACATATGCAGACAGTCCCCAGAAAACAGGTTGCTCTGTTTTGGCAGCAGTTCCTGTTCAGCTCACGGGCTACAGTCAGAAATAAGAAGTTATTGCAGGAAATTTGTTGAGCAAATAAGGCACCCACTTTAGCTGTGGGCAGCTGGGCCACCAGTTTAAGCCTGATGCTGTTAAAATTTGCTTTGTTTGCCTATTGTGAAGACTCTACAGTTATCCCAATTTGTTAGCAGGTTCAAAAGGTCAAAGACTAAATTAAGCAGCATCCTCACAAGTCTTAATTACTCTTTCAGTAACAGATACAATTGCCTTCAGGCTTTTGTTTTTATTCCTGCGCTTAATCAGAGATTAAAGTTTGCAGAGGCACTCAGCTGAGGACCTGACCTTTCATATGTTCTTTAAAATCATAGCAAGAGTTACTTTCTTTGATCCAGTTTTCTGGCTACCAAGTCTGGAAAAGACATGCAAACCCTGGTGTCTGAATAGGTAACTACAACTCTCAATTAGACTATTTCTGGGCTGGATGGGTCTGGATTCTTAATAAAAGAGAGCGGGTAGGAAGGTGACACCAAGAACAAAGTTCTCTTTACTAGTATGTATTTTCAGAGATGTTTTGGAAGATGCTTCCAGACAGCAAACAGAGACAAGTGTCATATGTTTCTAGGGAGCAGGCGCTCCACATATAGCTGCAGCTGAAGCTGGTAACACACATCTTAAATCAAGTATGAAAGTATCAGTTCTTTATACTCTCCATGGGACCTGAGGGAAATGTTAGGAAACATAGGAGGAAATAGCTCTCTCTGAATCAGGGCAATAGCTTTCAGCACAGATCCCTTCATATTCCCATGGCGAATAACGTGCTCCAACTTTGTTAATAGCACTCAGAGCAGGATAAAGGAGGCATCTCTATTACTGCCATTTTCTTTTTTCCTCTAGAAATTTAGAATTAAAAATCCAGAATTTTAGAAATTCTCTTCTCCCCAAGTGAGGGGAAGAAGAGAATTTATAGGCAGCAATAACCAGTGCTACCGATGCATGTCCCAAGGCACTGACCGGGGGCTCTGAGACTGGCCATCTGGGCCCTGTGTATGAAACACAGGGAGTTGTTCTTTACATGCCAGCTTCTTGAGCCTGAAACTGCCCTCACATCTCAAAATCAGGAGCATGAGGTGAAGTGTTTTTCTGATCACATACCATCCAGTGTTTAATTGGCCATACAACCTGAAGATGTTGCATCCCCTCTGAAGGGGGGAGGGTTTGGCACAAGCTTCTGAACTTACCTCTACATCTGCTTCCTTTCTTTAAACAAAATCATCAGCCCTTTCTAGCTTTCTGCACCAATTAACAAAAGTAATGAAATGATGATGCGGCACTTCCCATTTCTCCATAGGACCAACATATTTCAAGTACTTCGGCGGATATTTTAGCAGGCATTTGTGATGTCTTCAGGAGTGCAGAAGAGTGCATTTGTGTTCATGAAAGGGCTTGCTAACTGTGCTGCCGATGGCTGCCTGCATACTTACCAGGCTTCACAGGTTCAAGGACTCCCTGCTATTTGCTAAAGAAACCACACTGTGGTGTAAAGGTCCCTTGCACGGAGTTTGCGTGTTTTCATTAACATGTAGGGCTTTTGTTTGTCTGTTTGTTTTTAACTAATGTAGCTATCAGTATGTACCAATGCCTTTTGTGCGTTTGATTATGCATTTAAAAGATGGTAACAGAAAGTATCCTCTGGAAAACAGACTATTATGTGACCTTCATGCCCTTCCCCCCCTCTAGAAACACCTTTTCAGTAGACATGATAGTCAATTATATCCTCATGTGATGAACAACTTACTTTGGTTAACCCAATGAAAGGTAAGACATCAGAAGGTCTCTCGTTTTCCTCTTGGAACTGAGGTTATTAATTTCCTTCAAAGTGTTCAAAGATGTGCTCTGATTTTCCTGGTTTGGGGAATTCTTACAGTTTCCCCCTTTGCACCCTTTAAACATATAAATTAAAAAAGGACAGTGACATTCTTGGGAACAACTAAAACACAGAATTAACATATGACACTACTTAGAAAAATTGACAGCATAAAATTATTTCTTTTGAAAGTAATGAGCGTGAAAGCTGTGATTTTTGAAAGTGATAGAGAAGCTGATGCGTATTTTATATCTTATGTTGACTATTTCTCTTTCTGCTTCACAGTTCAATCTGGTGTTATTCCATGGGTTCAGGAGGTGGTGGAATGGTAAAATAAAAAACGCTGGAATGTTTGAAATGTTAATTTTGTTATTTACATGAAGAGTAACAAGGGATCAGGGCACATACTCTGGGTCCTGAACAGGCAACGGATAGACCCTATAACCGGATCCTGCTCACTCTGAAACTCCATGTGGATATCCTGCATCCCTCATCACGCAACAGAGCTTGGCTCACTGAAGAAGCCGAAGAGAGCAACACTACAGAAAATCCTAAACCTACAAACATGAGGTAATGTCACTCACAAGAGTAACTCCATTCATATGTGAAGATGTCTGAAAGCTGAGGCTATAACACAGTAGTTATTTTAATACTAGTTATTTACAGGAGGGGGAGAGAACAGTCTTTAGTATTTTCTTTGCTTGATAGAACCACTGCTCATTAAAAAAGAAACCCAAGAAATAAAGGTTATGTCTTAGCAGTTTCAAACTGGAGCACTTGTAAAGGTAATGACACACTTAAAAGAAATCTGCAGTGCAAAGATAAAGATACATAAATAATGAATTCACAAAAATCTTCTTAAATTATAACATGAAGTTAGTGAAACATAATTTTGGAACATATAAGGGGAAGGGAAGTAAGACATTGTCTAGGTACAACACAAGTATTATGGGAGAAGTGATCCCACCCAGTTTTAAGTAACTGCTAGAAAAAGAAGTGTGAAAGGTACAAAATACAAGAATTTACCAAACAAAATTGAGAGATTTAATTTTTTTTTCTGTAAGCAGTAGCAAACATTTTAAAGGCTGCACTTCGATTATTAAAAAAAATATTTTCTTACCTAAAAAGCTTCATTTTTTTTCTCTCTGGTCTGCCTGTATTTCACTCCTTTCTTTGCACATGAAATTCCTCTGCTATAACTTTACACTGCTAGGTACACAAAAAAGAATTATTTTGACAGGGAAGTTTTGGTGAAATATAGAAATGAAAGTAAAGCCAATCCTCTGCTTATCATCCAAGAAAAAAATTGGTGTACTTCACTCTCTGAGCTTTAACAGCATACTCCCTGCAGCAAGTCATTTACAGACAATCAACACCTTTCTACTCTCACCTCCCATTTCCCTACTTGACCCCTCTTCATTAACCCAGCAATTTGCAATGGCATTGGGTGGTGGATTTATCACAGGATCTGCTCTGAAGTGGTCTCTGGGGGCAACAGAGCTAAAGGTAAATTGAATTTCCTATGTGAAGGCCTCTTTTTCTTTTTTCTCTTTTTTGTTTTTTTCTTGTCTTAAAAGGTAATATCATTGGCATGATTCAGGTTTGGTTAATGACATAAATATAGAGCTATATGGTCAACACACCATAATCCCTAGAATAAATCAGGAATTGATCTGAAAGGTAATATTTTAAACTTGATTCTATTTTAATAATTTCTATTTTCTATATGTTTTTTTGGTTTAGAATATATTTTTTATGTGACATGCAATATTTTCAAGATTGGTTTATTTTAGCTTGACAATATTAGGGTGTCATTATTACTGTCCTGGGAGGTGAGAAAAGGAATTTTGAAGCTAGTCTGTTGTGACCTAATCTAAACCAAAAAGACATTATGTGCCAAAATTTGCCTTGCTTTAACTAAACAAATGTCACTAAACCAGTGCAAGTTTCTGTAGAAACAGTTGCAATGAAACCTATTACCCTCCTGGACGTTTGCATGCATCAAAGGGCATGTCTTTCATATACCATTTGCAGTAATGTCAAATCTCCACCTTTTTGAAATAACTGGTTGACCTCACCAAAAAACTTTCTTCAAACAGTCGTGTTAGGCCTGAGCCTTTCAGTTTCACTTGGTTTGCATTCTATTTCTTGATATTGCTTTTATTTTCTGGCTTCACTTTTCCAAAGATTGCTCTGCACTCAAGAACAGACCAGTCACTGAATTTCTACTAAATGAAGACCAGGATTGTCACGTGACTGTGTGGTACCAGGAGTTTAGATTAACAGTAGATTGTCATACCAGGAAGAAGGCACATGTGCGTTATGTGCAGGAAATACTTTTCAGGTTTATTTGCTGGACTCTCAAAATTACACGGTGCCAGTGTAACAGTTCTGTTGCTTGTTTGGTTTTGCCCTTGGAGTTCAATCGAGAAAGAGCACCTATTTAGGAGGCATAATGAGCAAGGAGTAGCTTTGCTCTATTGGACTAATCTCCCAGAGCAATTCATTGCTCCTTTGATGATTTACTCCCCAAAACTGATGCTATCTCTTCCCACCATACCTTCCGCATACACACCTACGAACGACTTTGAAACAATTACCATTCTCAGCATCCTGGGACAGTTTAAGGAGAGTAAGACTTGCAAATTGAAGTGGTGGTCATTTCTATCAACTTTGATTTAGGTTAATGATTGTAAATAATAATTAGTGGTTGATATTTGAACACCTCGTCGCTGAAAGCTCCCCGGTGATTACAGCACATCTAGGTCATTTAGATGAACAGTTCCACTCATTCCAAGGCAAATGAGCAGGATTTGTGGCTGAAATCTAGGGCCTTAAGCGTGGCTTAAACTTTTGCATGCCTGGAATAATCCCGCTGGAAGTCATTCAGTGCACTCTATCACATTTGTCTTGTGTGAATTACTGTTTCACCATTTCACCTCTCAAGATGAAAATTCTGGCAGCACATATGATAGATGAATAATTTTAAAACCTAACATTTCCTTTTCGATTCTTTACAACATCTATCTATTTTAAAAATTATATTTAATTACAATTAGGAGAAATATGCTGTCGCTGTAGTGAACCCTGAGGAGTCTAGGATTACCGCAGGAATACAAAGTGCGAAATGAGCTTGCTTAGTTATCGGCCATTACTAGGAAGTTCAAAGTCCTTGCTACACCATTTGAATCAAAGCATATTTATTTGCTCTACTATCCTGTCATTTCTTTAAAGTTTGATTTTTGGTAAGGTTTATTAGTAGGGAATTTATTTTGACCGAACATTTTCTTAGAAATCTTCATGTAAAATCAGCTTATTGAAGATTGTTTTAAAACACTAACCACTGTTTTAAAACACTAACCACTGTTTTAAACTTTTTTTTAAATAAACAAAAAGTAGCAGCAAACCTCAGAGATAAACTTGGGTTTTGATGCTTTCTTGTTAAAATAAAAACAACGATTTCCTGCTTTCTCTTTTGATTTCTTTTTGATTTTTCTGCGAGGCAAAATTGAAAGGCAGTGCTTTTGGGTAGGTGCGATAAAACTTAGCCGCTTTTTAAAACCTAATGGCTCTCGGGGTGGGAGTGTGTGTGTGTGCCAGGGTNAAGACTGTTCGAGTTTGTCATTGTTGGGTCTTATCCTCATGTTTGTCATGTTGCCCTTTGCCTGACTCTGTGAAACCCGTGCGATTTCTCAGAAGCACAGATTAAATCTCGAGAACACTAGAACATAATAGTAAACTCATTAATTTTTTATTTCAGTTCCATCAATATAAACATACAGATTTCCTTAACTTGCTTACTTCTTACATGAGTTTTGCAGTTTCTCTCCTGTTGGTGTGTATCTATGCGAAGGGTATGATCAAATCCAGTATTCCTATAGCACAGTAGTGATTGAAACCCCTTAGCTGCATTCTAACCATAACTTAGCATGAGTAAGGCGAATAAAGCTAGTAAATTACACCTCTTCCAAAGACATCATCCAGAAAGTGCTAATGCTCCATTACCTGCGTGTTGTTTCATATCTCTGTGGTTCAGTTCCCCATTTATAAAACACAGATGAAAATATTCCCTTGCATCAGAACAGTATTATGAGCCTATATTCATTCATAAATGTGATGAGTTACATAAAGATGTTCATAAACATGTTGCTGAGAAAGTAGTGTTATAAATGGCTTCAGGATAATGGGCCTGCCTATCTAATGGTTAAAACCATTTTCAAAACAGTTACTAAGATTATGGTTTTCATCTTTTTGATACACATATTATACCAGGAAAATGCAGCTGTCTGAATCTTGTAAATATGATGTATAACTCTCTTCTCCATAAGCTCATGGAAATTTTACCCTGGGTCACTGTTGTCAAATATCAGTTTCATATTCTACGTTTGGTTAGAGATAATTTACAGACTGAACTGCAGATTTTGTGCAGCCCAGTGGCACCATTGTGTAGGCATTTCTGCAAGTGTTTTTTTGAAGGAGATGAAGGCTCCTAGGATGCTTGAGGCATTCAGGGTTAAAAAACAGGAGAAGAGGGCATTTTAAGAGGCTGGAGTTG
>WAAD01016689.1:19425-48885 GCA_013389945.1 Fregata magnificens
AGCGCCTCCAGCCCACATAATGCATCCCTGCCCACATGTGTTCAGAAAATGGGTATTAGCAGGTCTGACAATGAAATATATCTCTTGGCATTATGCTTAAAGAACAAGCAGATGTAGAGAAAGATCTTAAATTAAATTTTAAAAATAAATTTAAAGTGCCTTGGCCCCAAATATTGCTAATACACAGAACGAGTACAGCAGCTGAGATCCCATGAAAAACATTTCTCTAGTCAATAACCTTACAGAGGTTTTCAACTTGGAACAATAATAAAGGAACTCTGCTTATTAATGCTGAATTTAAGATAATGGTCTATATTTCCACAACTGTGCAAGGAAAAACGTTTTCTTTGGGACTGGTCATGCAGCCACTATTTCTTTTGCTCCTCTAACCCATACTGAGTGCACGCAATCCTATTCCATGCCAGTCCTATCTGTCTTCAGGATTTTCCAGTGGTTGGACAAGGTACCTGTAGATTTAGCTCTTTCTACCTTAAAAGTTTCCAACATCCCCAAAGACTCTGTATCTCCAGATATTCTCACACTACTCTCATGTCTTACCCAGGGCATGCAAAGACACCACCTCTGCCAAGCAAAGAAAACTTCCCTCCAACTGGCTGCAAACCAGCCGTCACATTAACAGAGAAAGCAGGAGCTCAATCCCTCCCTCCTATCCCCACCTCACAATAATTATTATGTCTTAAGGCCATCAGGACATGACAAGGGGCTAAACTCTCTATCGTGCAGCTGCAGCCAGTTCGTACAACTTCAGCTCACAGGCAGAGAGCTGTCCTTGTCCCTGTTTCTTTTAAGGAGAGATTTCATGCCTACGGTTCTGCTGCTACACCTCCAGGCTGAGCCTGGTGTAAGTTTCCATTTGGCCTTTCTGACCTAGAAGTTCTTCTATTTCTGCAGGTCTCTGCATCACTACCCTTTCCTGTAAATCAGTTCTGGATCACAATGTCCTGAAGCGGCACTTCCCAAGTCAGATTAGTCCAGATATATAGTTTGCCAAAGTAAACATTAAATTTAAATCTCCTGCTCCTCCGCTTCTTTCATTAGTTGAGTCAGAGTAGTACCTGCATCCCTGTGAAACAGCAGAGTCAAATCCAACCACCTGCATCACTGCAAATACATGTGCCATCTGTTCCTTATTAAGGGCTGTCAAATTCACATCATTCAGAACTGGGATTTTGCTGCCAGAGAAGCTGTTCAGAAGTGGCACTGGAAAAATAACGAACGCCAAGAAGATAATCAGAGGAATGTGTTAGTTTTACTTCTCATATAATTTTTATAGTTTCTTGTAGATATGCTACAATCATGAGGAGAAAAATGGCAAAAGATGGCTTTCCCATCATAAGAAATCTGCCTGTAGTACAAACCAGTTAATATGAACAAAGGTAGAACCACAAAGAGGCAAAGGATTTACCAGGAAGCCCATGTATGGTAAGATAAGGTGTGGTGGATGCTGCTATGCTAAACCGTTCAGTTCTTTCCTGCAGGTGAGGAAAGTAAATTAATGTAATATTGCCATGGAGACAAGACCTTAGTGACACTGTCTTGGTATCAAACAGATTTGTAAATCATCGTGCTGTCCACACCCAGTAGAAATATTCGGAAGCGTAAAGGAGAGAGGACCCTGCTAACAACCAAAAGACTGAGGCAGGCTGAGCCTGACATTGATAAGGAGTTCAGCTAAGTTACCAGTGCCTGATTTTCCTCCCAAATTCAGAAGGTCATAGTTCAAAGACCTGCTGGAAAATGGTAGTGTGTTGGTGACCCCTGATGAAGATCAGAAGAGAGGGGCTGTAATTTGGTGAGGAGAGCAGAGTAGCTGCCTGCTAAAACTGAACTGGGGAAATGCCTTGGAGTCCAGGAGGGAGACAACTGTGCAGAGACTTGCAGAAAGAGCAACATTCATTGCCTTCCACAGACATGGTGTAACAGGCTCAGCAACTGAAATGCATGAATGAGCTACAATTACTCTTCTCTGTCTTACTCTTGCACTAATCATGATGACATTCAGTTTAGCCAGTTCCTTTTCAACGTACATCAGAAAGTGGATGGACGTGTAGCAGGTCCTCTCTCAGAGACTGACAGCCGGGGGTGGTGTAATTTGGGTTGTAATACTAGGAAGCTTCTAGTCATTCATTTGTGGTGTGCTTTACTAGTTGCCTCTTAGGCTGAGTTCTGAGTCATGTTTAACATGGCAATTAACGGGGATTAGAGTCTTCTAAGGAGGCAGATTATGTCAGAACATTATACTGTGTCACCATCCTTATTACTAAACTATCATGGGGAGTAGTACATTCATTATTTGATAAAAGTTGCTGTTTATCCATTAATGAAAATCAGCTGTTACAGGTGAGTTGACAGCTTTTATGAAGAGGGGATAAAATGAGAGTGAGGAAAACGGCGTCTGAAACCTGAAACACTACAGTCATAAATTGTTAACACTAATACTTTGTGATCTCAGCCTGGACCTCTCGAACAGCTTGAGCTTCTGTTTGGGCTTTTGTCATATCACCATCAGCAGGGTTATGCTTGGAAGGGCAGATGGGTAGAGTGGCTTCTTGCCTGTAAGGGATGTAAGGCTGCCGTGCCCCATTTCAAAATGAAGCTGTGAGACTTGTGGGAGATCCTGGAGGTCCTCTTCCATCAGTTTCCCATGACAGGTATTATACTGATGTGAAGATTTTCTATGCAGCTTACAGGTTCAGGAAAGCTGGCTTCCTTTCACGTATTGCTTATATATATGCATGCTCAGCTTCACACCAGTGAATTTGATTTTTCACAACTGAGTTCAAATACCCATAAAACAGTTGAGGTTTTTTCAGAGATGCAGTCAGGAATTTGCTGGGTGGGGCTGAGGAGAATCTGTATCTCCTCCTTGCTGGGAACGTGCTCTAACTGCTAGGCAGAGTACCTCAACTAATGAAATGGAAAGGATTTTCTTTGTCCATTTGTTCTGTATCCCTTCTGTACAAGCTGGTATTCTGTCTCTGCTATGTTCTTCAGGAGAGATGCTCTTCTTGTTACATGTGAGAAATACGCCAACCACACTGCCCCTGTCAGGGGCCTTGTTTGCTGCCTTGCCTATTTTCATGCCTGAGTGAGGCATGAGTGAAGTGCCTAATGCTTCAGGCTGGGGCAGCTCTGGGCAATCCAGTAGCAGAGCTGTGGGCATGTGGGGGAACATTTAGGCTAAAATGACAGAGGTTTTGGAAATAGGTCCTTTAAGGTTATGCAGCTGCTGTGTTTTCATCTCATATGTCTTAACCTGGTCTTTCTGGTTCAGCATGCTGGGTCTCCTGAGTCTTTGGAAGAAAAAGATCAATTAAATAAGGAACTGGTCCAAGATTAGTTTTAACATTTGATGTTCTGAAAGAAAAACTAGTAGCACCTTAGCAAAATCATTCTTCCCACTCAGCTATGTGTTGTTTCATTCTTTCAGGATATGAAAGTAGAGAAATGTTACATCCATGTTACAGTAGGAGGCAATCTTTTGCTCCTGAAAGCCACTCTGTTAAGGTAAAGCAAAGTCTCTTTCAGGTCCTTTGTACTGTGAAGTTGAGGAGCTTTATTTCCATTTTCTTGAAAAAATATTGCTCTTGAGCTGAAAGAAATTATAAAAGAAGAGATCAAGGCCATCATAATCATAAAAGTAATTTGTGGTATTCATAACTTATGTGTAAAGAAGGATTATTTGGTTGAATACAATAATCTCTGACCTGAGATGGCCACTTTCTTGAATAACCCATTTTAATGTGAACATATGTTGGATGAATAAATGCTTTGTACAGAAGATGCCCAAAACTAAGAGCTTCTGTACAAGCACTTCCATAGATAATCTTCAAAAGATTCAGCCTGGATCAATTTTCATAAAGGATTGTTAAACTCCATGTTGTGTAAATGCTGGATTTTTCTTTTTTGGTTGCTTTGCCCAAAAATTCTTGGGGGGTTAGACTGCAAAACAACAATGCAAAAGGGGCATTTCTCGCCACCTAAGCATGGGAATGAAACATGGATTTAAAGAGAACTGAAGAACTTGTCCAGGACAGGTTTGCTATTTGTGTGATTATGATAGAGAGTTTTGTTTTCTGGAAAATGATGAATGGAGTAAATCATGGTACTGGGACATGTAATTTATGAATGAGCCAAAGCCATACACCCTAAAACTTTGCAATATTTTGGCCAATTTGAGTGCATTCTGACTGTGTTTGGCAAACAGGCAGTGTTTCCTGGCACATATGGGGCTGGACTGGTTCACAGAGCTGGGATCATAACCAAGCTCTGGTGCTGGCCAGTTAAGCGGCCTAAAACACAACAGTTCCCTATCTGTTCCTAATATCTTTCCTAAGGGAAAATATGCCTTATTCTCCCTATCAGTGAAAGAATGAGGTAATAAGTCTTGCCTTTAAATGCTCTGAAACCTATTAATAAAAATCACTATCTAAATTTTAGGTGTATGTTACTGTTTGGTGGCTTGGATTTTTTTTAACCCTTTAGAGTAGTTATTAATGAAATGTTTTTGCGTTCAAACTGACTGGGGAGGTAACATGTTAAATAGCTCAGACATGGGCAGAATGAAGTCTGTCTTAAATAACCAGGATGAGTAGTATGCTGTGCAGCTCTGCTCTCCATCAGCCAGGCTGCTGGCACCCCTCTATCACATACAAGTATGTGAACAGGGAGAGAATAAGATCAGTGAGCAGATCCAGCCAAAAAACACCCAAACAAAAATATGTGTATTTCTGTTTATTTTGGCTGGATGGGTTCCCTGACTTGCTCCACTGCGCAGCCTCCCCAGCAGCTCTGCGAGCACAAGGAGCCAGGTGGGGAGGCTAGAGGGGAGGGCACAGCTCATGGCTAGGAGTGGGGCTATGAGCTGCTAGTGTTTGTTTGCTCAGTTATTTGTTAAATTGCAGTTATTTGTTAAATTGCAGACCATGGATCACCGTGTGAGCTTGTGTTGACGAATCTTCAGGAAAAGGCTGGTCTCCTGGCTCTCCAAGATTTCCACTCAGTGCAGTGAAACCGGAAGGACCAGAGCAAAGCCTTCCTCGAGAATCCTGCAATACACAAAATATGTGGGGGCTGAGAGATGGGTGTGGAGCAAGCAGGCTCTCTTGTGTGTTGAGAGCCTGGGCTGTGCTGCAGAGCCCCTCTCCTGAGCTCAGCTGCTCCTCTTTACACTGTGCCTCAGTGGGGCTAAAGGGTCTCTGTATTCCCACAGGTCAGTAAGTCCCCAAGGGCTGTAAAAAAAGCCTTGGTATTTCTGACTCTCTGCTTCTTGTTAATATGACTGCTTTTGGGCTGTTGTGTTATATGATGAGGGCCGAATAATGGTGCCTAGGGCTTTTGGTACCATTTCAGTATGCAAATCTATGCATGTGTAGCTCTAGTAACCACTGAGGAACGATTTGCAGAGCTCCTTTTGGGGTGGCAGCTGATACCGTTCATGGGACCATTCAGCAACTCACAGAGTCCCACTGCTCTTGCTTTTGGTACAGCTCATCCTCAGCTTTGAAGCTGCTCTCTGTGGGTAAAAAGGCTATCCCAAGGTTTGGCCTTCAATGTAACACTGCCTATTAATAACCTGCAAATAATACAAGGTTTATATGAGCTGATTCCTGTTTGCTTTTCTTTTTCAATAGACTACCTGATAATTTCCCATACCTTCCCTTTAAAGCATGACCTAAATCATGAAACACTGCTTAGGTATTCTGACAACAGCATTTAATCTAGGTAAATCAAGTCAAACAGAGAACAATTTTTTTTTCCCCAGTTGGTTTCTACTCTAAATTTCTAATTACAATAATCTTAAATGCCACATGAAGTTTCATTCACGTTGCTTGGACATTAAATGAACTATTAGGTAGTGTAGGATTAGAGCAACATCAAAGCCCTCACAGATTTTCAGCATTATGCAAAGCCGCTCATTTTCCTTTTGACTTAGAGCACCATGAAGATTATAGGTTCTATTCAATAATTATACCGGCACTGTTCTTTCCTGTCCATGGGTAAGGCTGTGTCAGCATTTCTATTATAATCCCCTAGTTTCAAAGGACTTTATTACTTGTCCATAAAAATTTGTTCTGGGATAGAATTTGGTATTAAACTCTCATCCTGGGATAAGGAGAAGAAAAACTATTTAAACACTTGGTGACTGCTCCCTGGTTTTAAAGATAGTATGTGCATTTTAAAGCAGTCGGAGTCAGTGCCTGAAAATTCTCTGTCAGTTTTACAATTCAAAACGAGCTCTATTTTCTACAGTCAGTGTTGGCAGGTTGCTATTAGTCTACTTGGTGGATTTGTTCTTTCTCCTTCCTGAAGCACAGAAGGGGCAAAGGGTCACAAATACAAAGCACTCAAATCTCAGAGTAAACTTTACCAGTGACCTCTGACACCAGGGCTACTGCACTGGATCCTCTGGGACAGTAGAGTGGTGAGATTATAAAAAGGAATATGTGCAAGGACTGAGCTGGGAATAAAAACAAGCCTCTGGGAAAGGTTCAGTGCTTTTAAAGCAGCTGCAACCAAGATCTTGCACACTGTGCTCAGTAACAAAAAAGGTTGCAGAGGAGGATGAAGAGCTGAGGGAGTTTTTTCTTTGTGAGGAATGCTCTGGGGGTGCTCGCATTAGTAATATGTATCCTAAAAGTAGGATGAATTGTAGAAGTGTAGGACAGGTTGAGGATATCATATATACTCATTAGCAAAAAGTAGATTGTGTTGGTAGAAAAGTAAGTTAAGAGATGTAAGTAGGGTATCCTGTGAAGGCACTTTATAAACTGTCCCTGTACCGGGCTAACTCTCCAAATGGCTACCAGCAGCTATAGACAGCAGGCTGCCAACAGAGAAATGCCCTGCAGATGTAAGGCATCAACCTAAAGAGCTGTGAGCTAGGTGTATCACAGCTGTCTTCTTTGGAGGCTCTCAGACAGAACATGTCTTTGGGCACTCTGGTTTCTTTTTCCCTTCTTCCTGCAGGCACTCTGCTGTCCTTGCTCTAATTATAGAATCAGAAAATCAGAGAATCATAGAATTACAGAATTGTTTGGGTTGGAAGGGACCTTTAAAGATCATCTAGTCCAACACCCTTACCACAGGCCGGGACATCTTTCCCTAGATCGGGTTCTCAAAGCCCCATCCAACCTGACCTTGAACACTTCCAATGATGAGGCATCCACTACTTCTCTGGGTAACATGTTCCAGTGTCTCACCATCCTCATTGTAAAAAATTTCCTCCTCATGTCCAATCTAAATCTTCCCTCTTTCAGTTCAAAACTGCTACCCGTTTTCCTGTCACTACAGGCCCTGGTAGAAAGTCTCCCTCCATCTTTCTCATAAGCCCCCTTTATGGTATTGAAAAGCTGCAATAAGGTCTCCCCAGAGCTTTCTTTTCTCCAGGCTGAACAATCCCAACTCTCTCAGCCTTTCTCCATAGGAGAGGTGTTCCATCCCTCCAACCATTTTTGTGGTCCTCCTCTGGACCCGCTCCAACAGATCCATGTCTTTCTTGTACTCGGGACACCAGATCTGGATGCAGGACTCCAGGTGGGGTCTCACAAGAGTGGAGTAGAGGGGGAGAATCCCCTCCCTCGATCTGCTGGCCACACTCCTGTTTATGGAACCCAGGATACAATTGGCTTTCTGGGTTGCAAGTGCACGTTGCCAACTCATGTCCAATTTTCGATCCCCCAGTACCCCCAAGTCGTTCTCTGCAGGGCTGCTCTCAATCCATTCATCTCCCAGTCTGTATTGATACTGGGGATTGCCCCGACCCACAGGGCCACTCTCAGAATGGGATTCTCTTCCTAAGGGGGAAAAATTCAGACCTGTATGTTCAGAGGCCATTCAAAAAGCTATCTGTATTTTGACATACTTAGTAATGGATATGAATATTCCTCATCAACCTTGAAACTTCAGAACTCTCTTACCAGTCCTGCTTGTAGGATGTAAGTCAGTTTGATGCAGACTGAGTCCTCTTTAAGCAAGAAGAGGGTGGCTGCAGCTTTTATCATGGGGAAACATCTTATCTAAGTATAGAAAGGCTCACACAACACTATGACTTAGGGTCCAAATCTATCTCTAATGTAACTTCCAGTGAGCAGTTGCTGCAGATCATGTGTGGTTAATGTGCATGTGGCTGAGCTAACACCAGCAGTGATGTCTGGGAGAGGCTCCATGTGTAACATGGAAAGGCGAGAGAATGAGTTCAAAACAGTAAAACCTGTAATCAATATTAGGCCTTCAGCTGAATCTCTTCAAAACCCTTTCAGTTTAAGATGTTACCTTTTCATCTTCTTTAACTTCCCTTCCCAAAGTTCCTGCTTCTCCAGAGTTAATGGTCTCCCAGTTATCTTAATGAACCTGGCATCCCAGTGGCATCTGACTCTTCATTTTCCTCAAACTTTTATGGTGAGAATCCAGTTACACACGTAGTGATTCCCTCGACATGCAGTGTACTTTGCCACAGCTATGGCATCTTTCATGGGTTGGTTCAGGGTGTTTTTATTTTTCAGACCTGTTTATTGGAAGAAACTGTCTATGGATTTCAGTTCCAGCTGGAGCATTGGCCACTGTGTATGTGGAACACATTATCCGAGTAGAGCAATTAGACCTTGACCCAGGTACCATGGCTCTTCCCTGACTTCTGGCTCTGGCCTGTCTTTCTACTCCCTCTCCACTGGTTCTGTCCTGTTTACACAGTGAGCTCTGTGTGGCTGGGATTATCTCTCATGTTGCTTGTGTATCATAGGATCAAAATCTCAAAGGTAGCCTGTAGGCTTTTCTATAGTGCAAAATAACTCATCCGTACTTAATGCTATACTAAACACAGAATATGTTGAGTAAACTTGGTATTGTACAATGGGTTTATTTCAGTGCTGACAACTTCAAGCACCTCAGAACTGGCCAACAGATCAGTCTCCTCTTCAGTGAATGTGGCCAGAAGCCCAAAGAAGCATAGCTGCATGGACATGAAGTGGTTGCGCAGCAGGGAACACATGGCTTTTGGGTGTCACACTGAAGACAGTCTGCTGGGTGATCCTGCACTGGGCTGCAGGACAGGCTTCACTGCAGAAATTTTGCTGTGGCAGGGCTGGGGAGCTTCAGCTGGGCATACCTGAACCATATCCCTGATTTGTCTCTGCCGTCTTACCAGAAGGACATCTTGCCTTTTGCCTGACTTGCATCAGTTGTTCAAATTCAAAACTTGGCCACGGGGGCTGAGTTATGCTTATTTGCTCCTTAATTAGAGAGATCCAGAGAACCGCTCCTTGGTTAGAACAGGACATTGGTCAGGAAGGACTACTGAGCAAATAACTGTAAGCTCTCTCAGTTTGGGCTAAACTGCTAAGAAGTCTGTTAAGTTACTGACAGAATCATTCTTCATAGCTGTCAGCCCTTATCCATTTGCTAGAAGGATCATTAATATGGCTAAAATGGAGTATCTGTCACTCTTGTGCTAACACACAGCATACTTCCCATAAATACTATTTAAAAGGACTTGAGTCCAGATTGTTTAGTGTTTGTTTCAAGGATGGTAAAACTTTACTACATTTGATTTTTGTCACTGTTACAAGCTTTTTCAAAAAGTTCTGTTCATTCTGTTCAAAAAGTTCATGCATTTGTAATGAGAAAGCAACATGCATTTTCTTGCTACTCAGTGTCAGCAAAGGAATGGCAAAATAATGAAAGCTAGGAAGATAAACAAGTATCTACCACATTTTAATTACAAAGCTAATAAAATTAGATTTGCATACCTCAAAATCTCTTGCTGTAACCCTCAAAAGCAATGTGAAAATATGGATTAAAAAAATGAAGAGAAATGAAGTGTTTCTTCAAGGAGCTATTTTATAAACATTTGAGTTATTAAGTTTAACCTGTTTAACTGAATACTGCACTCCTCTGAAACTGCATATTGGTGAAAAATAGTCTGAAGAGCATTTAAGCATCCTCTCTAACTATAATGATTTTATAAAACTGAGCTGATTTTATAATTTTTTAGCTGATGACTTTTCCAGTGCTACAGTTAAGTTTCTCTAGTCCTTTTTATAACATTATGGCTCATTTCTGAGCCTCACAGAAATTGCAGCTTACTTTTTTTTTTGCCTCCTTTTAATTTATCTTATGACCTTCAAGGTAAATTAAAGATTTATATTTTTGTGTTTTCAAATTACTGGAACCATTTTCATCTTGGAGTCTGCTCCAGCTTCTGATTAAGATTGTTTCTTGACATTTAGATTTGAATTTTAATGCTATCACACTTCTTTATTTTTGCTGATTGACTCTAGATTATATTTATTTCTCTGGATATGTATTCTTATTTTGCTGGTAATTTACAAAACTCCTAGGTAAATTATCCCTGCAAAAGTGGTGGTGTTTGTATCAAAACATGTTGCTAGCACTTAGATAAATAAAGATTACATGGCCCAAAGTCCTGAATCTAATGCTGTGGAACCTGAGCCCAAAATAATTCATCTAGACACTAAAGGTGAAATTGCAAAGCTCAGAAGAAAAGTGGCTTAATTCTGGAAATATGTTTTCAGAACTCCTTTTGGCCTTGGGCTGGAACAGATGCAGTCTGCAAAAAATAAGTTCCTTTTTATCATTTTAAAGAGATAATTTTGGGGTGTCCTAACTTGATAGGGACCTATTCCAAAGCATTCTTAATGACATAACCATACGAGATGTGCAATGAGGGACTCGGTGGGATTGGCACTTCCTTTCCTGGCTCTACGTCGATTTTCCTCATTCTGACTTACTTTATGAGAAGAGGAGAAGAAGGATCTCAACTATGTGAGATGCAAAGAAAAGCTTATTCCAGGGTTACCTCTTTCATTTTTAAAATATGCCAGCTCTGATTCCCTCTGTTTTGCTCCTTGTGCAGTCATTTACACAATGAATGAGGGGATGCAAAATGTTTCCCTTAGCTCAGTTCAAGCTCATATTTCAGCAAAACCGGTATAAAAATCAATGCTGTTTCACGATAGAGTTCAGGTAGAGCTCCAGTAAGCACAAGGCACAGACATATAATGGGAGAATTAAAGTGTGTGAACTGGCATTTTCAAAGAAATCACATTTTTACTAAAACCCAATATTAAGTTGTGTGTCTACCTGGTGATTGTTTATTAAAGCACAGCTATATTGTAATTATACTGTTATCCTGTGTATTCCCAGTTGATGTTACTTTAAAAATTGCTTAAGAAAAAGACTCAACTGAAGAACATGAGTTTAGCAGCTTTTTTTCAGCTGGCGGGCAAACTCTGCTCTCAAGTTCGGTGACATACCTGCTGATGTCTTCATTTCTCAATACATGTTCCAAGGTCCCAAACATTATTTACATGTTTAAATTCCCATAATAGATTTGGTTTGACCTTGGGACACACAAAAGTGAATTTAAAAGGTGATGGATAAAGAGAGAAAAAATAACATTTCAAATTTTTGTTTTGTTTTAAAAAGAACAGATATTCTAAATATTTTAAAACCCCAAACCCTTCCACTGTTCTCTTCTCACCCCACTGGCACTTCAAATCTTTACTCTTAAACAATTGTTAAGCAATTGAGGGTTAAGCAATTGAGGGAAGAGATTTTTAGCATGCTCAAAACAACCCATTTTGCAGTACATTACCCCAGGCATTCTGGTGGCAACAAAGCAGTCACCCTAAAAAGGAAGCGATTTTATTACACCAGCCTACTGAAATGCTTTGATACTGTTGGAGGAAATGCCACATTTCCTAATGGAGCATTAGGAAGGGAACTAGAAACATTTTTGACTAATGATGAACGTGGGAGACGGAAACCTGCCATGTTTCTGAAGGTACTGGTTGCTAAGGAATATATGCTGGGTCTTAGAGGGAAAAAGTGTTAGAGGAAAAAGTGTACTCGTCACTCATGGTGACAGACAGCTGTGAAAATGCACCAAGCTGCTCTGTGAAACAGAGATATTAGTCCAGCTCTAGACAAGCCAGGTCGGGTACCAGAAGCAGCCTCAAAACTCCAAGTCATTTTGTCTTTGCTGATGTAGTGCCTTAAGTTAGCTAGTGTGGGTTAACTAATTAAGCAACTCCTGGTGGTGTCTCACAGAGCATTTTTCTCATGATACATATTAATAGCTTCACAGACTTTTAATACGGCAGCTGGGATCTGTAACTCCCACCAAGTTTGGCTCCATTAGTGATCTGGGATGTGGTGGCATTGTTTGTGCATGTCCTCTCTTCCTTAGTCTGAGTTGAGCTCTGCTGTGTTAAAAAAAAAAAAAAAAAAATTCTCAACTATTCATTAAACAATTTTGAAAGAAAATAACTTCATTAGATTACAATCAGTCTATACAGAAACCTAAAATGGTGAGGAAATGCTTTTGCTGAGCACTAGCAACTAAACTCTTTTTCCAGGCATCTACAGTTCGGTGAACTATGATTTATTAGTCTTGAAGACTTCGGAGTACTTCGATCTCCATTTATCAAATGAAGGGCTGTATGCCTAATCTTAAAAGTAGCAATAGACATATCACATATGAAACTTGTAACAATGACAGCTAATTAATTATAGGTCATTTAAGCCACAAAGTAAAATTGACTTAAGCTTTTGCATCACACCATCATGCTTTCCTACAAAACAACTTTCTTTTTCCTTCAAATGTGTAATGACTGTAGGATCTTCAGCTAGATGGGTCTTCAGATTGGGTCCTCAACATCTTTATCCGTTTTTCCAGCCTCTCCATCCATTCATTTCTGAGCCTAAGGATAGAAACATGGATCAGCTTGTCCCCATGTTTTTATAGGGAACAGATTTATATTTTTCATGTTTCCCACCAGTGCTATCCTTTGGTGCTTTTTCCCAGTTGTCATGCAAACTGTCCTGCCCCTTTAGAGTGCTTTGCTGGATGGCACTTCATGACTAGCTCTTAAATCCAGATGAGGGCTCACCTGAGCTTTGTGGTTCATCTTCATCTCCAGTGCACCCTCTCTCAAGTGCCTCTGTGTGCCGGAGTGACTTGTCGTCTCCACTGGAAATTGCCTGCTGCCACCTGCTGGGTAGCATCACCCAACATTTCCCCAGTCCCCCTCCTCCTCAGAAATGCATTAAAAAAACCTGCATAGAGGCTCCTGAGTGCTATTTGGCTTGGAAACACTGTGCATGTTGAAACTTCTGTTAGACTCATAGCAGACAGCTTTAGGTGATAGGTGGCACTTTCTTTTCTTTTTGGTAGTATCTAGGTACCACAGAAAGACTGCTTCAAATAGAAAAGACAGGAATTTCACAGCTGAGGAGTTGAAATTAGTGAAATTAGGTTAGTCACGAATGGATAAAACATGCTAGAGGCTAATTCCAGTTTTCCTTCATCCAGGTTTATTAATGCAAGGCCGTCCTTGCTCTTATTTTTTCAAGCATCAATCCAAAGAGAAGTATGAGGGAGATTTTGAAAAAATGTTTTCTCGTTGAATGACCTCAAGCCAAAATAGCTATCTTTGCATGTGCCTTCAACTTATGGAGACTTCATGTGAAATAAAACTGTATTGATGTTGCCACAGACTGGTCTTTCTTATTGTGGCTGATAAAGGTAAATATGGATGACTGAGGTAAATAAGGATATGGATGGTGGTTGCCTTGGTCAGTTAGTACCCTTGGACTGTCTGCTTTATTATGGATTTACCTTATACAAATTAAGCCATCTTAGTTAATTCAAACTATATTCTTGTGAAAACAAGGCCACCAAGAAAGAAGGTGGGCCAGGTACACCCCTGTGCTAGCTCTGCTGTGAACATAAGTCTTGATGTTCAAGACAAGCTTGCACTGCTACTGCTAGATGTTGGCCTGATAACTTCAGAAAGTTCAGCAATTTGGACCCACTTACAGAACAAGAGTGAATTATTCTCTTATCTTGTGAAGCCATAGCTTAGACATGTTAGCATTAGCATACCAATTGGGAAGCTTTATTATTTTCTAAAAGTCTAAGAAAACTACTTTCAGCTTACATTGCATGACTTAAATATAGGTATCACCTTTCTTTAACAAAGAATTACAATGCAAACTCAAATAACCTTTCCAGATGCAAATTACCCACTTTGTCAAAGCACTTCTTTGCTGACGGTCTTTTTCAATTTGCAGATACCGAGTTTGTTGTTCAATAGTCTTTTCCCAGAAGTTCCTCAGGTCGCTAGTTTCACATCCCCGCACTTCATGTCGTAGGTATTGGCTATTCATTTTCTCTAAAGGAGAAATTTGAAACAACCATATGACAAGTTATTGGTTCCTCATCTGTTTTCATGGCTAAAGCACACTCTTGCTGTTTTGGATTTTCACAGAGTTAGGGTCACATGGCCTTTTTTTTGTAGGATCAGGGTAGCAGTGGGCATGACTCACTATTTAAGCTTTTAGTTCCTAGCTCTGACACTTGAGGAGATACTGTCTGCAGTGATTTGAATTCTTACTTGTCCACCTCAGATATCTCTCACCTCCAGCTGCCTGTGACCTTTAAGCTCACAATGCAGGACAGTTCTGTTGTATTCTCTGGCTTAATGATTAACATACCTTTTACTGTACTCATGAATGGAAAGGAAATATAAAAATTGCCAGATCTAGTGATATTTTCCCCCATTATTTTCATGTCTATAAAATGATAAAATTACCATTGTAGATTAAGATTAAAACAATAGAGAAAAAGAGTGATTTGCTGTTAATCATTATAACTCTTACCTTAGCTTTATTTGGGAATGGAGAAAATTTATTTGTATAAAAGTATGTACATAATTTTATATGATGCTGACTTCCAGAAGCCACCTTGCTTATTAAATATTTCTCCCTCTTCTGCATTTTTCAAAACAGAGCAAATTCATTGAATATATTTATATATCTGTGCCCATTCTGTACTTCCCCCTTCATCTAATGTCATCTTAAAAATAAATTTTGGAGTGAATCTTATCCTAGGAAAAGAATATCTGTCTCAGGGTGACTCTTCATGGGCTAACAGTGAAGCCCCTGTATCCCACGTTACAGCCAGAAAATCATATCATTACTTTCAAAACTTCATTAAATATTGAATGAGCATATCCATGCTGCCTTCCAAATTGCTGTGTGCTTTTGCATGAACATGCCATTATAATATTTTCCAGAACATTTAATTTTTTTTAACAAGTATTTAGGGCTTTCTCATGTGTTGTTTGAATTCATGGCAATTATTTGTAATTTATTTTAATCAGAGGCATAGAGAGCTAGTAAACAAGCCCCTCAAGGCTAGCTTGGAAAAGCTTGGAGAAAGTGCTGCCATTCCGCTGCCAGGCACTGTAAGAAAAGCAAAATTGGGAACTGGTAATCTTTACATAATTTCATTTGGAGATTTGGCTGTTTTGTGAAAAACTGAGTGACACATTGTAAAGACTCTATGAGCAGAGAACAAAAGCAGCCCTTTTGAAGAGGTCCCTTTCTTGCTGGGATTTCCCTGTGACTCCCCTGTGGTTACCTGTAAAGCCTCCATATATCAGCTCACGGCCTCCAAATGATAGAAGCACAGTATTTGAGACTAGCTTTTGCAGAAGAAATGTACCGAGCATTTTTTTGGGTTCTGAGCAAATTATAGCTGGATGTATAAATGTTGGCATCAGTCTATAATGTGAATTGCAAGTACAGCTGAACACCTCCAGCTGTGCTAGGGGGTAACCAATTCCAGGTCAAAAGTTCTCTTTACATGGGTATGTGTTTTCATAAAATATATGTATTCTATACATAACCACATATATGTCAATGCCAACCCAAATCTCTCTTCCCAGGCAGCAGTTACTACCCTTTTAAACTTTTTGTGTACCAGGAGTAATCTAGAAATGTATGAAAAAGATAGAGTAACAGCCATCTGGGTCAGAATAATGGATTTACCACTCCAGGAGTTAATCTCTAAGAATAACAGTATTTCTGAAGAGCAGCAAGCAAAATTACCAGATATCCCTGAGGCTCCAAAATAAACTGCCAGGAAATAACATCTCCTGGTTTCTATAATCAGAAGTGATCCCAAAGCGTAATAACTTCATCCTTCAGAATGATTATGAATTCCTGTTTAATAGACTGTGGCTGTGTCTTTTCTATATATATATATATGAGGGTGAATACCTCTCCTGAATAAGGCAAAGTTGTAGAAGTCATTGCCACGAGGTATAACTGAGCCCAGGTGTATGCTTTCAGAATACACATATCCTTCACTGGTTTTAAATGCTCTGCTTCCTGGTTTGATTGCATATATTTTTGGTGCTGGCTTGAATGTATTTTATAGATGTGTCTCTCCAACACCCCTTGCCACAGCAAAAAATCCCAAGGAAAAAGTTTTAAACCCAGTAAAAGGGACGTTCAGAATTAGTTTTCGTTGTTATTCACCTTACATCTGGTGCTGGCAGTACTTAGAAGAATGTTAGAACTCTGTTGAGACTCCAAAGTGTGCATAGTACCACACATTACAGGTTTGGGTGGGTTTTTTGGGGGGAGGGGCGGGAATTAGTGCTTTTCCCTGTCTATTATCTGTCAAATTTTCTTTGTGTGTGCTTGCTCAGGCACACTAAGAGCATTGTTCAAGCCTGTCCTTCTTTCCTAATCTTTTATTTTGTGTTAACATACAGATACCTTGGTGCTGAATTTTCTTTTACTGAGCCCTTAATCTTTCTCTTTATTTTCTTTTCCCCTAATGCTTGAGAACACTCAAATATGTATCAAAGCAACTGAACTTAGAATTTCTGCATCATTACTTTACTGATCCTTGGACATCCTGGATAAACACCAGTGCGTCAACGCGCCAGCATTTGCTTCTCTGAACTGTAGAATCATCCTAAATTACCTTTTATTTCAAACACCCTATTTGAGCCCGTTCACAAGGTGGTTGTAGGAAACTGCACAATAACTCTGCTAAAATAACCCACCTGATTTCCTTTGCCTTTATGCATCATGTGCATAGGTGTTTGGACTCAACTCTGTCCTGCCATTCATTTCAAAACTGTTGCCATAAATCTTCAGGGTTGTGTGAGCAATCAGGGATATCAAACCTAGTCTATCAGTATTTCACTTGCCCTAAGATAAAGCTTCTGTGCTAAAATCTTCTCAGGAACGGAAACTCTTTATTTTCCCCTGCTACTTCATCTTTTTTCAGAGGAGAGTAACAGGACTTAAGCCTGTATGTGGCTTTGCCCCAGCAGTTATCACCTGGGAACAGTTTCTTTTCATGCCTTGGAACCTCATTCAAAGTAATTAGCAAAAGGGACCTCCTTTAATAGGGAAAGAGAAGAATGGATAAGAATTCATGGAAACAGCCTCCAAAGCAGCCTGAACAAATAACGTCTATGTATGATACAACAGACGGACAGAAATATACTGTTAAAGCATATAGGCAGTTGTAATAGCACTTTTATAGATCTTGCAGTTAGGTCTGACTTAAACTACCCTGCAACAGCTAGGACTAAGTGAAGCTTTATTTAAGCTACTAGTGACAATCCTTCAAGAGGACAAGAACGAGAGCCTCTTTCTGGTAATGATCGTTGACAGAGCCCTGGTTGCAAGCTGGTGAACAAATGTAGCTGATCTCAAATGAAAGGAATAGCTGGGTAAACTCTAGGAAGGCTTTATCCTACACAAGATGAAGATCATTGCTTCTTTTTAGATTTAATAATTTTAGAGCAAGTTGACATTATTTAGACTCAATTTGCTAAAGGAAATCTTACAAAGGCAGGGAAGCTGTGACACTAGCACTGTTATCTGGAACTCAAAAATTATGTTGGTAGAACAAAAGAGGAATGTAAGATCAATTCAGTGTGACATCTTGACTTTTTTGTAAGTAAAAAAATCAATAGTTTGAGGCTGGAACTCACTGGTTCTATGAGAGACCATTACCATCACAAGAAACACACCGTTTCATGGGGAGAACTAGAAGTCACAAGTTTCTTAGCTAGAAAATGGTATGTAAAGAAAAGTGTGGGGTTTTTTTCCTGTAGTAGAACACAAATTGTTATTCTACATATTTTTTAAAATTTACAAACCATCTACACGAGTCAGGAAGGCTATTTTTTCCCCTTCTTGTGCTTCTTGTATAGCACAATCGGTCAGAGTTTTCAGGGTGTTATGCATCTTCTTAGAAATAATACAATATTTTATTCATCTACCTTTTCATGGACCTTGCTCGGTGCCTGTGCTTATTATATAAATGCATTGGATTAATAAAATATTGCATGGTGTATAGGAGAGTAGACTATCTATGCTAATGTGGATGTTTGACTTTAAAACAATAAGAAATCTGCTTTCATTTTAGCAAATGGGACTAGTAATTGCAGCCATGATTGCCTTCTTTTTCCTTGGATCTTGCATACGTCATTTATCTTCTGCTTCTGCAGCTGGCAGCAATTCACATCTCAAAGGGCTGATTGAGGTTTGCTTTGAGATCCTGCCTGGGGAATCATGCCAGATTCAAGTCTAACTCAGGTCTTCAGACCCTGGGTAAAACTCTTTGGGGTCAGAAGAAAGGACTTTAGTTTAATCCCCTGTACCCTTCTGTTTGTATGGCAGGTCACATAGTGGTGTCTAGCTCATGAACGGCCTGAGCCTCAGTGCCGGTCATGAGCAACAAGGGGAGAGGTTCCAGCTCTTTCTGGCTGCCTTGCTGGTGCCCAGTTACAAAGCTGCACCTCTCAGAGCTGACCTGGAGCACCAGCCTGCGGATGGGGGAAGGCTGGTATGGTCTTCTGGTGCACGCAGGTCCCTAACACTGTGCTGGTCCCTTTCAAAAATCCATTAGTGTATCCCATCAGCAAAGATGCGTGGCTTTGCTTGTATACTGTACTGTTCTCTCTCCATTTGCATTTCGGCATTACAGACTAACATTCTATGCTTTTCTTTTGTAAACAATATTGTCTGGAGTTTGCAATGAAATAAGGGAATTCTAGAAAAGTGATTTATTCTGCCAGCAGTATCCCCTAGTTTGGCAGAATTTGAAGTACATGCTCTTACTGGGATGTGTGCTCAGTCAGGAGTTTGTTCTCTGGGTATAAGCTCCAATCAAATTAATTGGACTTTTCTATGCAATGAGAATTTTCTGTGTATAAAAATGACAACCATACTGACATGTGACTGAGCAATACTAGTAGGAGTTACCTGTGTGCATGAGTTACAGGTGTGCATCTAGCAAATCAGTTCTAACATGCAAGTTAAGCAATTTTAACATGCAAGTTAAAGTGTTTGTACTTAGGCACCGTGCAGCAGTCTCTGTTCAACCAATTCTCCTTGTTCCTAATTCCCACAGTTCATTATTGCTTTTCTGTGGAAAGTCTATGGGTCTGAGTCTGTTTTTCTGAGCTGAAGAATAGCTATTCTTGAAACACTTTGAACCGGTACAAAATTTGGACCTTTTCTCATATGATACCTTTATGACAAATTATATTAAGACAAGGCTTATGGCAGCTATGTGGTTTTTGCATCTCATACTGCTACAGTGGCAGTATCAACGCCTTTGAATGCCATGCACTGTAAGTGTTTTCTTCTGTCCTCCTCATCTGTTGGGCCTGAGTTCTCTTTATCTGCTTTCAGTCTTCCCTGGATACCAGACACCTGAACAATTGCATTATCAGACTGGAGGGAATGGATTCTCTGCCTTGCTTTCCTGTACTAGAGGGCTCAGTAGTCCTCTGGCTGAGGGTTAAAATTCTTAGAAACTTTTGAGCAAAACACTTGAGGAATCAACAGTTTTGTTTCCCTCCAGGTCATCCATTCAATTGTTACTATCCTAGTTCTGCTGCCTGTTTATTTATTTAGCTACCTGCTCTCTTCCACTCTGCGGTTCTCACTGACCCTTCTCCTTCAGCCCGCAGCTGAGGGCTTCCATGAGAGGTCCCTTCACTTTTCCATTCTCTGCCTTTGTGTCTGTTGAGCTTCTCCTCCTGCTCTCTTCACCTCCCATGCCAGCCCTCCAGCCTAACCTGACTGACTCACACCTCTGCTTTCAAACATCTTTCCGGCTGATTTCCCCAGCTCTCTTGTTTTGTCTGGAAAATCTCTCCCCACTTCTTGCTGGAGCTGCATTCCTCCCTGACTGCTCACGCTGATCTCACCAAACTTTCCCTGGAGCATCTTTTCAGTGCCCCTCTGCTCCCCAGCTTCTCCCGCTCCCTGCGCCTGGCTCTCTGTGGTGGCCGCCTGCGTTCCCGCACATCCTGCCACCGGCACACACAAACATGACTGTGGTGGCAGTTGCAGAGAGGCGAGCATCAAGGGAACAGGCATTCATAAGCATTGTGCAATACAGAATGTCCAAATGCCTTTCCTGAGCTCTCCATAGATTTCTCCAACTCTTAATGGCTTTTAATTTTCAACATCTGAGGCATATTTAAAGCAGTTGTAGTTTGCTTGCTTGATCAAATATTCTTTCTGATCACTAGATTTTCCCCACTGCCAGATACATTTGAAGCCTGATCCTATGAAATACTGAATTCGTAAGATCTAGTATATAGCATAAATTAGTAATTATTAGTCAAGGATCTTGAACATGTTTTGTTTTGTTGCTTGATTTTTGAGTACAGGAGGACTCGATGGTCTAGGATCAAAGAAGAGAAATCCTGCCCAGGGCTCATGTTCTTTTGTTACATCATCCAGTTCTGACAAAACATGCAAGAGAAACCGATCCTGATTCATGTGAAGGTGTCTACCATTAAAATAAAAAGCTTCTTGGCAGCAGATCACTGTTAAAAAACCTTTGCGAGAGGAATGTGTGTGTAACCTTGGCTACCGTTTAACCTATCAGCTGAGAATGTACAGCCATATCTCCTGGTGTTTTATCCAGGGTTGTGGCATGGAAATTGCCTGTAAATATTTTTTCTGTATCAATGCTACTCAGCTTCCTTAGAATGCTGCTAAACTGGGCAGTCTTCCCTGGCATTTTCCTCACACTCTCATCTTTCCTAGAATATAATTTTGTGAGGAATTAAAGTTAGAGAACAAACGCATTTCTTGTCGACATTATTATGAAAAACTCGCTACAAAAAACACACACTTACTTACCTTTGGAGTTGAGCTCCTCCTGCAAATAAATCCTCTGTGTGACACAAACAAATGAGGAGTATTACCACTGCAGCCCTGACTTCTCCAGTGTCACAGGGCAGTAATGAAATGCATCCCTTGGTACTTTTTATTTGAAGAGGGGGTAACATAAATCCTTCATCATATCAAGGCTATTTTGAACAGAACCAGCAGCGAGATAAGATCATTTAATGAACTTTGCAGCCCCCTGCCTGAGATGACCATGAAACACAGGCCCCCTTGAGAGCATGCATCCCTCCCACACTGGCAGATACCTCAGAGAGCATGACTTGGCAAGTGCTGAGAATTTTCTTTAAAATGCGTGCTAGTATTATCCATTTTAATATTCCTCCTGTGAAGCTTGAAAAATTCCACACTACTATATTAGCTGTAATGAAGGCTGAAATGGTGTGACAAATCACACTTGGTTTTGCATTACAGGGTGACTTACAGAAGTATGCAGTACTTTGGAGCTGTTAATCTAAGGATGTGTTCTTGATTATGACCTATCACACAATCTGTTCTCTTCAAGGCAATCATCATAGGAATTGTCTGTTTGGTTAACATTAGCTGACAAAATGCATTAAACCAGCACTAGTTTTACCATTTGGAGTTGTTATAACTCTATTACAGATGAGCAGTTATATCATCACATTTCATTTTCTGAGGAAAATATTTTGTAGGTTTGGTTGATGACAGATGTATGCACTGATCTCAGTTTTCATTAAATCCATCTACATTGCTAATATACCATATGTGACTGCTGGCTTAAGTAGTATTTATACCATTGCTGATTATTTTAACCTTCCTTTGTTGTAATTTTTCAGACCCCAAGTAGCAAAAGCAGCAGACATTAGATGGATGCTTTCTGTAGTTCATATTTACTTACTTATTTTTTCTGCAGTCAGCTTTACAGCAGAAAACCCTGAGCAAAACCTGGTAGGTGCAGCCTTTCTCTGTAAAGGAAAAATTCAACTCTTTCCAAATACTGGGCAGTTTGTTTAACACCTTAAAGACGCTAAGACATTAACTTTCTTCAGTGTGTTGTCCCACCTCATATTATATGAAACCACAGAAATCAACTCTTCCTTCCACACAAAGGTAATGTGGTCTCAGAGCTTTTGATCCTGCATGGCAATGAAAAAAACCATATCATAGGTAAAGCTGATGATTGCTCTATTTTTGGAAAACCAGATCAAACTCTGGCTGGCTTTGGAAATCACAAGCAAATGCAATGTCCCGGGTGAATATTAAAATAATAAGGTATTTTAAAGACAGTTTGGTGCCCAGGCTTGATACAGCAGTGGTGCTAACCACCATGGTGTTGCAGAGCAGCATAACTGCTTCTTTGCCATTCAACTCAGAGCTTGAGTAACTTCCCCTTCTCCCTAAACACATCTAGCTAAATTTACAATAAATCAGAGTTTTGTTTTTTAATGTTGTAATGTAGGCAATAACCTCCCTAAACATTTGCAAACATCTAATTTCAGGAGGGGACTTCAGTGTTCAGGCTCCATCAGACCACAACATGTATTTCTGGTCTGATATGCTCTAGACCCATTGACATTTCTGTATTTGTGCAGATTAGATGCCCTGTGTAAAGCACAGCCAAAATGTGATAGACATTACACACACTCTGATCATCTGCAGTAGATTAGACACATGTTGCATGATACACACTGACTGTATTTACAATGAACAACTCATCTGTGCATTCATAGTAGCCTCTTATGCAAGATAAATGGATACCCAGCATCCAGAAACCCTGGACAGAACTAGTATTCTGCTGGGCTACCCGTATCTGAAGAAACAGTCAGGTGACTGGTGACTAGAAAGACATAGTTCACCCTTAACAGCAGGGCAGCTGTCAAGCAAGCTTTTATGTAGTGAAAATTGTTTAGATTTTTTGTGCACCTCAGCCTTTACTTCATAAGCAAATCTCAGAGCTGCTTACCATAACCTGCTTGTATGACAGCACTCATCTCTAGTTTGCAAAAGTCCTTGTAAACACCTGCTTAATGTCGTTAGCAGGGACCACAGAAGGATCTGTAAAATGACTGACACAGTGCAAACCTTTGGAGGGCCTGAGGTGTTACTTATCTGCAGCGATCAAATTCTGCCTCAGTGTTCTGACTGTGTGCTGTTGCTCTTGTGTGGGAGAGTTGGAAATAAAAGCAGCAATCAGCTCATATTCTTACGCAGGTAACGCTGGTACATTTTACCCGTATTTTGTCAGTCTGGCCCCTTCACTCTGTGTGTGTTTTTAGACCTGATGCTAAAGAGGAGGAGGTGAAAGGAGAAGACATTATACAAAATCTACAAGAGCTTGCTAATTAAGTAAACATCTCATGCCTCTTTTCTCTTTGATGCTAGAGAAAATAAAATCTAGAGAGGTAAGTTTTTAAAGCAGATATTGTACCATGTTGTTGGGGTGGCTTTCTTCTGTATTCACCGTGCATCTCGTATTCACATCCTTTTCATTCTTGATTGATGCAATGGCAGTCAGAAAGTTGTGAGGAGGGATTTCTGTCACTACTGGATCTTGTCCTCACTGGTCCAGGAGCAGCACACGTCACAGCAGTTTTAGCAGCCCTCTCCAAGCTTCACAAATTCCAGAATGAAGCAATTGACTGAGATGGTAGGTAAAAGCCTGGTCAGTTTAGGTGTCTGTCTTCCCATGAAAGTTAGTTGTTAACTAGTTTTGATGCTTTTGTAAACATTTACAGTGTGAGGTTTTTAAAATCGGCCTTTGGAAACCACCAGACTGCATCCTTCAATGGGTCTAGGACTCCAGAGTGAGACAGCAGGCAGGAGGTTCCCCAATGGACTGTCCTGCAGCTGATGCCCTGCGTCAGGGTGGCGGGCCAGTGTTTCCCTGTTTCCCGGCTGTACGTGCATTGATTTAAACCCTGCTATGCTGCCTTGGCACCTGTGAAAGTGCATCTGGAGAAAACAAGTCTGCTTAGAAGTTTCTAGCCCTGCCTGCTGGATATGACACTGAGTATTGGATTAAAGTATATGGGAAAAATTGTCATGACTGGACAATTGAATCAGTCAGTTAATTTCCCTGAGGTTTTCCAAACCATTTTTCCTCTCTTGGGCTGAGCCTTGGATTGGGGAATGACAAAGCAGCAGGGACTTGTTTAAACAACAGAAAAAAATCAGGATTAAATAGGAACTGGAATTCCACTTTACACACAAGAATAACTTTTATCTACACTGGACTTTTCCTCTGAGTGCATTCTGGATGCTGCATACATCACATCATCCATGCCTATGACACACGATTGTTTTCTTTATAATACCTATTATAGGACAATCTCAAGGTCAGTAAAAGCAGCAGATTGAAGAGCTGACATGTTTTATTAGCTGAATGAAACTTCTTATTGACACCACTTACATGACATCTGAAACATTTATAGAGGTCGTTTAGTGTTTATTGCAGTTGTGATATTGCCTTTGTGACATAGACCAGAAAAATTAGATATGTAAGATCCACTAGTACCTTTTGGTAATTCTCTTGTTAGTTGCCTCCCTGCAGCTTTTTCGTGATTCTGTTTCTCCAGGAATGTAAAGTTCTCTAGCAGTTTAAATTGCATCAGGCTGAAATTTACCCGCTGGAACTGCTAGATACGCAGATGCTTTCCCATGGAAGCGTAATTAGCCTGGCTCCTTGCACTGCAGGGGGGAATTCTGCTACAAAGGAAGGAAAAGGCTGCTGGTGTCACCTTGCTCTCTCTCAGCATTTCCGTGTGTTTGAAACTACCTTGAAGTCCACATCAGATGAACTTCTACAGAGACCTGTCCAGAAAAGCTTCTATGATGATGTGGTGAATTTGCCTGCAAATTTGGCCTGGATGTTTTTCCATCTTACCATGGCACTGGAGATAGGAACTCAATTGCTCTAAACACCCTCAGGCATCAGTTTAATGAGGGCAGGAAAGAGGTTTTTGATCCTCTGTTAAAATCAGCCAGCCAAGAGCGTGATCCAGTGCACATGCTATTTGCGTGGGGGTTGGGGCTGTTCTACCCCCGTACAAACCATGGAGGGAGAACAGTATCTCAGTGGGGTAATGCAGTCTTCTGTGTCTTTTTATAGCACTAAGTATATATCCTATATAGCCAAATTTTAGGTGCTTCAGTTAGACAAAGTTAAATGGGGTGAACTGGAGCTCTTGGAGACTTCAAACTTGCTGCTGGAAAATTAATGAAGGTCCACAGAGACTTTGCTATTGATATTAATTTCCATGGGATGATGACAGATACTTTGGTGATAGCGAAGTGGACGGTTAAGGCGGCATATCAACTGCATGGCTTTTTATCTTCTTTTAATATTTAACAGAACTTAAGTGTCTGACCCTTCTGTACTTGTGACAGAGGCAAATACTACCTCACTGTTTGCTTTATGGACGCTCAAGTCTTCCCCAAGATTGCCTTTGGATGAGTTTGAACAATTTTACCTGGGAAGAAGGTGAGGAAAGAAGAAGGATGATTAAGGTCCCTATACATCCCTATTTGCTTTTAAAAGTAAAATTTATGGTCATGAATAAATCTGTGGTTGGAGTCCCTACGTAAATACCTCAGGAATGGTGTAGCTGTACCCCTGCTGTACCCCAGCTGAACCCCAGTTTTAGCTCAACTAAGACTCAACTTAGTACCGAGAGTGGGTGAGAGTGTCGATCTGCTCGAGGGAAGGAAGGGCCTGCAGAGGGATCTGGATAGGAAGTGATCGATGGGCCGAGGCACTACAAGAAGGACACTGAGGTGCTGGAGCGTGTCCAGAGAAGGGCAACGAAGCTGGTGAAGGGTCTAGAGCACAAGTATTATGAGGAGCGGCTGAGGGAACTGGGGCTGTTTACCTTGGAGAAGAGGCGGCTGAGGGGAGACCTTATCGCTCTCTACAACTACCTGAAAGGAGGTTGTAGGGAAGCTGGTCTTGGACTCTTCTCCCAAGAAACTAGTGATAGGACAAGAGGAAATGGCCTCAAGTTGCATCAGGGGAGGTTTAGATTGGACATCAGGAAGAATTTCTTTACTGAAAGAGTGGTTAGGCATTGGACCAGGCTGCCCAGAGAGGTGGTGGAGTCGTCAACCCTGGAGGCGTTCAAAAAAGGTGTAGATGTGGCACTCCAGGGCCTAGTTTAGGAGTCATGGTGGTGTTAGTTGATGGTTGGACTTGATGATCTTAGAGGTCTTTTCCAACCTTAATGATTTCATGATTCTATGATTCTATGAATAGATGTAATTAGATGTACTAGCTTCCCTTCTACATGTGTATCAGAGGGAAGGGATGTGGCTGCATTACATCTCAGGGCACCTCTGTGCTGCCCTACAGTGCTTTACTATGGCCAATTAACCAAACCGAGAAGCAGTCCGTGTTTTGCTGCTTCTTGCCTCCTGTTAAGACTGTATCAGTTAGCATTAGAAAGACAGCCCAGACTTTATTCTGGCTGGCCTGAGACTTAGGAGAACATGAATGTGAGATCTGAGGGCCCATTCTGCCTCTTATGTGTGCTTCCTGGAAAAAAATCTGATTTTAACTCTTGCACTCAATCCAGTAATGAAAAGTAATGTTGGATGTGAAAGGCTGTCACCAACATGTTTCTCGTAAACACTGGGACCCGAACTGACCACTAACTCTTAGAAGCTGCCATTATAAAAGTCTCTGACTAAAACAATCCTCAGTGAGCAAAGATTGCTAGCAAGATTACAAAGGTACCAGGTATGTGTTAAGTAAAATTTAAGTGATGGCAGATTAAGATCACGTATTTACAAGAGAGCAGGGCTTGGCCTGGGCCGTTACATAGTAGCAGACATTGGCATCCCAAGCACTGCAAAAGCTCTGCTAGTTTAGTTGCAAGATCTGCTATGTGAATAGTTTGGAGACACAGATCTGTCAGCTGTGAAATAGCCAAACTTGAAGGAGGGATGAAAGCAAATAGAAATGTTTTTCTGTTCCTTTTGCTTTGCATTAGTACACATAGCTAATGCAAATTAGTATAGATGTTAAATAGTTTTAAGTGTGAGTGCCATGGCCAATTAGACCACTTAGACCACTTCCTAAGTATGGATTTAAATGCCTAATATTATGCACCAAGTGTTGAAGCTTTTGTCCACAGCTGTAGAAAGAGGACCGCAGTGACTTCAAATGGAATAAAAAAAGGAAATGATATGTTGCATTGGCTAAGAACATTTTTCTGAACAGGAACAGAACAAATTCTTTCCTTGTCTGTTGTGTACACATGGATTGCTGATGAAATTTTAAAATGTTTAATGTGTCAAACATATCAATCAAATTCATGTAAGGAGCCTTTATATGCCTAGCAGGTACCAAAAGAACCTTCACAAAATGTATTATCCAATGTCTTTAACTTGAAGGTAAAGTGTTTCAGTGTAAGTTTGACCTATGCTAAGGTTGCTCTGGAGTTGAGTTACCCAGAAAATAATCCTAGCTGAGCAGGCATTTAAAATCTGCCTTTGCAGGAAATCGAATACAAGATTGAATAGGCTCAGAAAATTCTTCACAACCATGTCAGTGTGTAGGGGTGTTCTCAAAGCACATCCATGCACTCGTTTGAGCTCTGCTCCCTGGACTATCATCTTGTCTCCCTTCCTGTTCATCATGTACACAGAAGTGTTAGTGGAGAGACATGGGTGGTGGTCACTAAATGCTCTGCTCCTGGCCTGCATTTTTTTCCCTCTTGTGATGTTACTCTGCAGCTGAGCACATTGCTGTCTGCATAGTGGAGATTGAGTCTTGATGGGTGAAGCACATGGTTCAGATACTGGGCAGAGCCACCAGGACATGGACCAAGAATACCTTTGACAGAAGAAACCAGCCTGCCATTTATTACTCCAGCTACAGGTCTGGATGGATCCCATCCCTGATGAACACAACTGACAAACAGGTAACATTGGATAAGGAGAAGGCTGAGGTACTTAACAACTTTTTTGCCTCAGCCTTCACTGGCAACCACTTTTCCGACACCTCTCGAGTGGATGACCTCAAGGCAGGGACTTGGGGAGCAAAGTCCATCCCACTGTAAGAGAAGATCAGGTTCGTGACCACCTGAGGAACCTGAACTTACATACGTCTATGGGAGCTGACAAGATGCATCCCAGAGTCCTGGGGGAATTGGCTGATGTAGTTGCCAAGCCACTCTCCATGATATTTGAAAAGTCATGGCAGTCAAGTGAAGTCTCCAGTGACTGGAAAAAGGGAAACATTGCACCCATTTTTAAAAAGGGTAGAAAGGAGGACCTTGGGAACTACCGACCTGTCAGCCTCACCTCTTGTGCCTGCAAAGATCATGGAACAGATCCTCCTAGAAGCTATGCTATGGTACATGGAGGATGGTGAGGTGATTTGAGACAGCCAGCATGGCTTCACCAAGGGCAAGTCTTGCCTGACCAACCTAGTGACTACAGCAGTGGACAAGGGAAGAGCTATGGATGTCATCTATCTGGATTTCTGTAAGGCCTTTGATAGGGTCCCCCACCACATCCTTCTCTCCAGACTGGAGAGACATGGATTTGATGGATGGACTGTTCAATGGATAAGGAACTGTCTGGATGGCCACATCCAGAGAGCACTGGTCAAGGGCTCAATGTCCGGATGGAGACCAGTGATGAGTGGTGTCCCTCAGGGGACCATATTGGGACCAGTACTCTTTAATATCTTCATCAATGACATACAGACAGTGAGATCGTGTGCACCCTCAGCAAATTTGCAGATGCCACCAGGCTGAGTGGTACAGTTGACGTGCCTGAGGGATGCCATTCAGAGGGACCTGGACAAGCTCAAGAAGTGGGCCCATGTGAACCTCATGAGGTGCATGGTCCAAGTGCAAGTGCAAGGTCCTGCAGTTGGGTCAGGGCAACCACCAGTATCAATACAGACTGGGGGATGAATGGATTGAGAGCATCCCTGTAGAGAAGGACTTGGGGATACTGGGGGATCGAAAATCAGACATGAGTTGGCAACGTGCACTTGCAACCCAGAAAGCCAATTGTATCTTGGGTTCCATAAACAGGAGGGTGGCCAGCATGTCAAGGGAGGGGATTCTCCCCCTCTACTCCACTCTTGTGAGACCTCACCTGGATTATTGCATCCAGCTCTGGTGTCCTCAGCACAGGAAAGGCATGGACCTGTTGGAGCGGGTCTGGACGAGGTCCACAATAATGATCAAAGGGATGGAACACCTCTCCTATGGAGAGAGGCTGAGAGAGTTGGGGTTGTTTACCCTGGAGAAGAGAAGGCCTTACTGTGGCCTTTCAGTACTTAAAGGGGGCTTATAAGAAAGATGGAGACACAGTTCTTAGTAGGGCCTGTAGCAATGGGACAAGGGGTAATGGTTTTAAACTAAAAGAAGGTAGATTCAGGCTAAATAGAAGGAAGAAATTTTTTATGATGAGGGTGGT
>WAAD01016689.1:60687-75128 GCA_013389945.1 Fregata magnificens
TTTCTGATTAAATCTGCTGTGGATGTTATTGCAATGGAAATAGCTCTTCTGTTGTAAAACCTGTATTAGACCACTCTTTCCTTTTGTTAATTGCAATCTTTTATGGCTCTCTATGTTTTCTGTAGGGATAAAAAATGAGTATTACTTCAGATATATTTTTGCTGTACTATGTACTTTACGCATATCTTGCTGCTTTCCTTCAAAAAGTAAAGCTGATTTGAAGCACATTAGAAGTTGTATTGCCTACAGACTTTTCAGGTATACTTTATGGCAAGCCAAGATGTTTTCACAATGGCATTCCTGCAATTTCAACATCTGATAAATAAAGGCATGACCATTTTCCTCCAGCTGTTCTCTTTGATATTTAATTGTCCTAAGCTGGTATCTCCTTTTCAAAGTCTTTGGAAANGAGCAGTCTGAATCCTTTGCAGTAGTTAACACGAATATGTTTTTACACAACTCCCTATAAAAGTCTGTTACTGAATAGTCATAGATGCAAAGGCAGCCACAATATTATGTCATTTGTTGGTGATGCGACCTTCTCTGCATAATAACTGAATTGTTGTCTTGGTTTATGGCACCAAAGAAATTAATAAAGAAATTTTAAAAACTAAATATATTGAACTTTTTAAAGTCTTTAAGGTTTTTATACATCAATGATGTGTTTTAAGCCAAAAAAATTATGGCTCTGATAGTTTCTATGTGGTAGCTCCACATTCAAAGAATGAAGTTATATTTTAGGCTTCTCTTCGCAATTTTTTTTTTTAAACAAACGTGTTTTTGGTGTTTTATAAACTCACATTACAAATGCAGTTACATATTCCAAACATTTTTTTTATTTTACAGCCTAGAAATACTCATATTTAAATGGTATATAAATCAAGACAGGTTTCCTATAGAAAAAGTTTAAAGGAGTTGTTCTTTGTTGTCCTTTTAAAAAGAAAAGAGGAGCTCGTATTTCTAGGATGTGAAATAAAATAAACCCCCAAAAGACAAATAAGTATCAGCTATGTGTTCTTAAGAAACATATGCTTGTTGCCTAAGATTATGTATATGTACAATTTAGCCACAATAAATAATAATAAAAACTGAAAGACTGTATAACTTGTAGAGTTCTTCTGTATATTAGGGTTTGAAATACACCTACCCTTAAAACCGTCCTTATCTCTTCAAATTTCAGATTGTTCATTCTACCCTGCCTTTTTCTTACTGTTTTGTTACAGGATACAATAAAATGACATATGGTAGTTAAGAATTTTCAAGTTTAAATAAAGCCAAACATAAAAGCTCTTCAGAAATGAAACCAGCTTTATTTGTTAAAATAGTTGTACTATGTACAAATGAAATTACTATAATTTACAATACTTAAGGCATAGAATATTGGGGTTTTTTTGCTTCCACTGGAAGAACAGTATTTTAGAACTAAAGGATCATTAGAATCAGACATTGATAGTAGTAACAAAATAATAATATAATAATAAATACTTCACATTCATATAATCTGAATTTATAATAATCCAAGCGTTTCAGCATTAACTAATACATCTTAATCTGCCTCCAACATGTAGGTAGAAGTGTCTTCTGCAGCTCACAGAAGAAGAAAATTGTATGACTCATGGTGAGGGTTAGATCAACCCTAAGATATTTCCCCTTGTCCAGTTTCACAACTGCCAGCAGCAGAGCTCCAGGATGACAGTGAGCAGGCAAGCGAGTGCAAACACTGTTTGCTGTAATCTTAGGCCATTAGAATACAGTCTGGTAATTTCCTCCTTTTCTGATTTCAATTCTAGAAAAAATATCAAGGAAATAAAGTGATTAATGAGTAAAATACATAAATTTTAAACCATAAGGATTTTCAACATACTTTGAAAGTCCTCTGACATCTCTCGGGTACTTAAGTTAAAGGTATCAGCTGTTAAAGCCAATCAAAGAGGCTATTCTCAGAGGAGAGATGTGAATAGATGTCCCATCAATGATCGTTTGAGGAGCAACTGATAGCACTTATCAGCTCTTGCAGGCATTAATCTCAGAATAATCAAAAGTAAATACCAAGCAAGAGCAAGAGCAAGATCTTAGCAAGAGGTATGCACTCAAGTCTGCATGTAGCCTTTTAACCCTTCCTTTAACAAAGAAGGGGCTTCATTTATTAGCACAAGCAGAAAGCCATACCCTCATGCACGTGAAAGCCACCGAGTGCCTGCTCAAAGGATGAGCGGATGATTCTCCACTGCCACCTTTATTGCCTTTGTTAAGCTGAGATCAAGAGTAATAAGCAGTAGACTGCTTTTACTGAGCCTGGAGGCCTGTTAGGTCTTTTGCTCCTGTAATGGGAAACAATAGGGCTGATTCAAAGGTGAACACCCAAGGGAACTTGAGCATTTAACTCTTCTGAAGAGTTTAACGAGCAAGTTGGGCACCATACATAATTAATCAATACTTCTGTATTGTACTGTATTGTATTCTGTACTTCGAGGCAAAAGTGGTTTTGGTGGTGGGTTTTTGGTTTTGGTGTGGTTTGTGGGGTTTTTTGTTTGTTTTAGGTTTTTTCTGTCTGTGGTTGCAAAGATAGGAATGTCACCTTTCTTTTGTGTTTCACTTCTTTGGACTGATGGGCTTATCACACAGTAGGGCATATCCTGGGGACCTACGAGGCTCCAGTTTTGAAATTTGTATTTACTTCTGAGTTGGTGGTATAACTCAAGAGTCACAGCTTCAATGCACTGCTGCTCAGATAGGAATCTGGTCAGGAAAGAAGAGGCTGGTAGTTCCTTGGGGTGCAAATGAATCTTGATGCTATTTAGGTCTGTTGTTTTCTTCCTAGGCTAACTAGTGATGTTGGCACAACTGAAGGAAAATATATTACAGTACAGGGTGGGATTGAGACATCATGGATGGAGGAGGGCAAGAATATTTTGCACTAGCTTTGCCACTGGAGATACAAGAATAATAAACTCTTATTAGTCACCTCAGAGTATTGAAAATAGTCTGGATCTCAGTAGCCAGTTCTCCATGAAAAATAAGTACCTGTAAAGCAATCCTCCAAGTTTTCATACTAGCTGATAAACTGTACAAGAATATTTTGAAGATGAAAATACAGATCTTAAGGTTCAGACTAGTTTTCTGCCATTTGTGTGTTAAGTAGCTTATGCAAGAACATGCAAGTTTTCGGTACTTGTTTCCTTACTGTAATACTGGTTTCTACTTCTGCCACACCAGTTTACACTACTGTTTTTTCTCTTTCCTCATCTAAGAAAGGTTTTTGTATGCTTGGGTGTAGTTTAGTTGTACAAATTGTCCTGGCTGAGTGGGAAATCATAGACATGTACAGGTTTTGCAGAACAGAGAAACATTTAATCCCTGTAATCCCTTTAATTTTCAATTAAAATGGGGGGAAGTTTCCTACTGCACAGGATTATGAAGATCTCAAAGTATTTTATGCGATGTACTATATAGGCAACATCAGTATTATTTACTGTCTCACTAATGCATTCTCTGAAGCAAAGCAGGCAGTCTAAATAGAGCTCATACAGCATCCTCCAAGTACCCCACATTTGCAGAGGGCAATTCTGTTACCCACAAGATAAAAATGGTCAATTTAATGCCATTCCTTACCACAGTTACTGTGCATTATTTCTGAGAGACAGTTCAGAGTACCATAGCCGCACCGACACAGCCAACAGCCCTTCAGCACCCAGGCACCGTGGGCGATGCTGCCGCAGTTGCTGTCAAGGACAAGGGAGACATTTGATACATCCCTGATCCCACCAGAGAAAACCATCCAGAGCAGCTCACTCGGTCTCTCTGGTTTTGGTCTGGTTTTTACCTTTGCCGCTCATCATGTTCACAGTATCTGCCGGTGAAATGTTTTAGGCAGGCACAGAAAGCCCCTAGGATACAGGTCCCTCCATTTTGGCAGCAATGTCTGTTCAGTTTTTTACCTGCAAGACAATATTACAGAGGTTACCAAGCATCCCGGGCGGCTCAGAACCTCCCCTTTTCCTCACTCGTTCTCTCAGGTCTCTCCAGTTGCCAAAGGATCTTAAGGATATCTAGTTTTATTGTCTTTAGAGACAATAAAATTATCTGCCTGTTAGGAGTGTTTGTTCAGTTAAGCCCAGTTTGTTTAGCTAAGGATTAGAAGCAAACTACTAGGGATTACAGGATGGTCCAGAAGCAACGCCTGGCAAGTCCCGTAGCAGCAGCAGCATATATTCAAGTGAAATATTTCACTTTGACAGAGGCAGGTTACAGTCACACTAAGAAACAGGGCATTGTTACTGGGAAGTGGTACTTATTTTTGAAGAAAGGAGGCTTTGTGACTAGGAAGAGTTGCTTAGTTTTGAGATGGGAGTGGAATGCTCCCTCAAGCCTTTCTCAGACTCCTGGGATTGAGTACCGATCTAAAACTTTATATATGTGGGAGGAAACATAAGTCTGTCCTTGTTTTTTCTGTTGGTACTGTTGCTTTCAGACAGCTTTTTTTTTTTTTTAATTAAATAATTTTTGGTCATGCAATATGGTGAATTTTAAAAAATGAACAAAATTTTACAAAATTTTACGAACACTTTTGCAAATCCAAGAGACCAACACCTTCTTAATTCTTAGTATCCTTCCCTGTTTTCCATTACCACCTTTTGCAGGTAAGAGATCACTGGTTCTACCTGAAATATTTGTCACCATTTCCTAGGTGGCCATAGGAACAATTTAAATGAGCAACCACAGAAAACCAACCATCTGGAATCTTCCAGGACAACAGTCAAAGCATTACTGTGATATTTTTAAAAGCAATTTTATGACATTGTTTAAATAAATAATGTTACCTACTCTCTGTAATCCCAGTGAAAGGTACCAATGCCCTGGAATTCTGTTGCTTTCTGCTTTCGTAACTCTGATTCATGTCACTAAGAGCATTTAAAATAGTCCTTTCGTTCTTGGGCTGCTGCTTGTGTGCTGTGGCGTTGAGACTTCTCATATCTTCTTCAGGTTCTTTTTCACGGCCTTGACAAGAAGTGCAAATATGGAAGAGAAGGGTAGCTCATAATGAAACAATGCATACTGTAAATGTACAAGAGAAACACGGGGCGGCGGAGGTAAACACGAAATTTTCCTTACCTTTTCCTAAATGAACAGCCTGCCAGACCAGAGTCACAGTGAAAAGAATTCTACAAAAAACAAAGAGCTGAAATAAATTTGTGCTAATAAGACACAAACACCAAAACGAAGAAGGGGGGAGGGGAGAGGAGCTTTTTCAAAGCTTTATCAACCATTGATGATATAAACCATAAGTATTTTATGCCAGAAATAATTCAAATTAACACATCAAAAATCTCAAATTAAGGTTGAAAATTGGGGTGGGGTGGGGGGTGCGGCGGGCAGAGAACAGAGACATACAGATTAGGCTTGCTTCCAGAAAGCTACGGATTCCATACATTTGCTGGTTGACAACCAGTCAAAAATGTCTCTTTCTCTACATTTCTTTACCGCACCTAGGTTGTGGCCAGTAGTTACAAAAAGCAGCAAAGGCAAGAGGAAAACATCGGCCTTCACTCCACCCGCAGTTCCAGGTACGTTTGTTCCTTTTGGTTTCCTGGCCTGATTATCAACTAAAAAAAGCACTGCTAAAAGGAAAAGCAGCCTTGGCTTGAGAAGGTCCTTGGCAGCTCAGGCAGCCTTACCTAACATGATTTCCCCAGTACATTTTCCTGCAGCCTGAAATACCCGTGAGATCCTCCAGGAAAGCTTGAGCAGAAGGAAGAGTTCCAAAACCCCTCACTGCAGGCTGTTGCATGCAGCAGTCCTCACACCGTACACGGCAACAAGTGAAGGAGAAAGGAGGATGGATGAAACTTTTCTCTTTCTGTCCAGCTTATAACAACGTCGAAAAGACATAGTTCCCAGTTGTACCGCTTGCTGAGCCCTCACTGAGGTACTGGCAGGCAGGGACCATCTCTCCGAGCTGGGACGCCCTGGCCTGCCCCCGATTTACATGCACTGCTGAAGGGTGGAGCAAAGTGGAGGCACCTACTGCTGCGGGGAGACTTAAGGGCCCATGACCACAAAAAAGCCCAAGCCAGTAACATCTCAACTCTAGTTTATTTCTTAACATAAAAGAACTTGTACCACCGCATACTGCATGGGGAAGAAAAACCTGTTTTGCAGAACCGCAACAGGTATATAATAAACTGCAGGAGGTATAAAACAAAGGTAATAAAGTCACAACTCTACCTACATGCCTTGTCTCTACCAGGGTTTTCCACGGGGGGCTCTACTTTACGAAATTGTACCACTTTGCAGCACAGACAATCCTTAGAGCCCACATTAGAGATTTCTATCAAAAGTACTACAGAGAGCAGTATAAGGTTCTTGACAGAGGTTTGTTGTCTCACAAGAGATGTTAATAAACTCTTGAAATACCTTTTGAAACTTCTTTACTATTAGTAAAATTAGACCCATTAGTGAGTATTCCTAGTCTCAGTCCATGCAATATCAGCAGATACCTAGATTTAACTTTTACCAGGTGCGCTGAAATGGACTAGGACCACTCACACAACTTTACTATGGCTCAGCAGCATCAGCAAAAAGACCTGCAGCTGGACAGTGGTAAAAAAGCAGCTCTGGGCAGTCTTAAATGGCTCTACCCGTCCCCGGAGTGCACATGGCCTTTACCTAAGTTGTAACAGGAAACTGCAGCAATGCAGCTTTGTTTTGTTGCCGGGGGGGGGGCGGGGGGCATGTGGAAGAGGAATGCTTTCACTATGCCAGTGCAAATCAAGCTGGTACAAATTGTACCCTGATGATCACATCAGACATATAGGTCAGACTTTCACTGAAGAAATGGCTGTACTGGCTAAAGGCATTGTCATTTCTTATTGTTTGTAACTCCCTGTGGCTGACACTTGTCAACTTTGCCTCATCTAAACTAATGGTTTGGAAGCTGTGAACACCCCTCATCCAATTTGGTACAAAGGCTGGCTTAATTTACAAAGAGAACAAGTCAATCCGCTTGGCACTGAAGCAGATGGAGAGTGTTCTGAGGTGCTCTTTCATGTCTCCTGTGGGGACACTGATCTCCAACAAGAGGATAGAAGTGCATGGCTGGAGATGTGGAACTGCTGTTTCTGCAGGGAATGCTTGCAGGGAGTGCTCTGCTGGGCTACATCAATCTTGGTGGATAAGGCATTTTCCAGTGCTGGTACAACTGTTGACTCCAATTGATCTAAGATCAACTGTTTTCTTGGAGATGTAGGTTAACTCCTTTAGCTTCATGGTAACTTGTTTCACGGTGTGTTTTATGTTTGTTACTAGTTTAAACTGATTTAGATGAAGCTATTCTTGTTCCAGACTTGTACCAAAGTACGATGTCTTTTGGAATTGAGAGTCTGTGATCTATATTTGGGTGTAATTCAGCTAAATCAGCACTAGAAGAACTTATATGCTAACACTTATAGGTAAGATATTTAATAGAAAGAATGTTATGATAAAAATCACAACAGGTTAATTCAGGAAGCCCTTTTGTTTTTCCTATCTTAAACAGCAACAATTTTGAAAAGACAGATTACTCTCACCATTATGCTGTCTGCCTCTACCTGCTGTGATTCACAAGAACTTCTAAACTAAATGTGTTAAAGTTTAGGTACTTGCTTAAAACCTATCATATGTGTTCAAGTACTGTCATGACAACAGATGCTGTTCTGAGTTAGGATGGTAAGATGTTTCACAGAAAATGAAAGAGATGTAATTTTTGCATGCATTCACAAAACATGTATGTTTTATCAACATATGAAAATGCTTACTTGTAGAAAATACTTACAATCCAAACAACTCTTGCTTTCATTTGTGTTCTCTAGCCATATAATAGGGTTAGTATTTTGAGTTTAAAAAGAACAGCTGTAGTTACATTTGTTCGTTGTTTTTTGTTACTATATTAGGAACAAAATATTAATTTTCTATTTGGTCTAACTGGTAGTGTCCTTTTAAGTTACAATATTCAGATGCTGAATATTGAAAAGATGCTGTCATTTCACATCTAGTTTGTTGGTTTTCCCCTTCCCATAGGTTGAAGGCAGAAAAAGTAAACAGAGATAAGTAAACTCAGGAACATAACACCTACTGTTTTTTTAACTAAATGCAGTGTCAATATTGTTCTCCCGGAGAGCTTTTCTGGGTATCAGATTCCCAGCCCTACGCTGAAGGTAACTTTCAAAATGGGGATGCTGGTAAAGAAATATTGATCAATTTTCACACCCTGTGCCATTTGTTTAAGATCAGAAGTCATCCCTGTAACTGCAAGAGCTAACAACCTGGGGAACTGTAAAGCAGTTGGTAAGCACTTCTCACTGTGATACCTTGTTTCTTCCTTCCTTCTCCCTACAACCTCACCAGCCAGGCACACATAGGAATGGGGACCAGGTAAATTGCTCGGTTGCTGCTGTTGCCTGCCTGCCCTATAGAGGTGAGATTGGTGTGACACTGTAGAAAAGCACTGCTGTTTGTTGTTGACAGATTCCGCTGGAAAGTGATTGCTTCTGCCCAGGGATTTGTGAGGACCTGCAGTAAGGGTAGACACAACCCCTTTATCAGCTTCAAGTAAGATAAGAGTGGAGCCAACCAAAGAGCTGGTCCTGAGCATTTCAGTCAAGCTCTGTGTGCACAGGACATGGTTAACTATTAGTTAGGGGCTTTCAGTGCTGTTAGTTCTGACAGCAGGTCAAGTAGGCTGTATGGGTAAGGGTGGTAGGAGAACATGGTGTTACTTTATTAGTCCACAGAACCCGTCTTGTGCTCATTGAGGGAAATGTAGGCCTGTAGCCTACACCTTCTGGCACTGTTGCCCAGTGCAGCCAAAGTGTCTGCTGACTAGAAAACTTTAGGTTCCCAAACACCAGCTAAGGGCTGGCTGGCTAAGAGGCCAGATCTCGAACCAGATTGGTCAATGTTAAATCAGTTATGCACAATATTATGGAAAAAAATTGAAAGCAATTATCCCCCCTGGACATTTATTGAAATCTTGGGAATAGAGACTTCTATGAAGCAAAGCTGTCAGCCTGGGTGACTTACAGTTCTCTGAGGAAAGGGCAGACCCCAGGCAGCCTAGGCTGGGAGCTCTCAGAATGTGCTTAGCTCATTAAATGGTAAGGATCCTGGGTGGAAAGACCTAATACTAGCCACCAAAGATTTTTATTTTTATTTGTTTATTTTTTGTTGGCTACAGCTGCTACTAGGACTCCTGACAGCTACCCAGGCATTCTTGCTTTCTAAAGTCTACGTAAAACTTAAACAGAGTTGGACTGAATGATTTTTATGATGTCACAGAACTTTCCTGACAGGGGCTTGTCAGACCAGCTCTTACTACTGTCAGGAATTTCCTGTTGTTGCCTCTTAATCTCTGTGGATGTATGAAGCAAGATCATACACGGGCACAAGAGCTTTCACTAGTTCAAATGAGCAGTATAAGTGCCCCAAGCAGCTTTCTGCACTCCAGGTTAAGAATGGCTTACTTTGGTTTAGCTGGAATCTGCCACTAATTGACTTGAGGAAGTAAGAAGCAGGAAAATAAGGTAATCCATACAGTGACTGGCACCAGTTTAACTAATGCCACAGGTCCATGATCAACGTAAACAGGATAAATGCCTACTGCTGCTGCTAAAAAGATGAGTCTTCCTCTCTTTTACACCATGGGCTATTTGTTTGTACTGCCTCTCTCACACTGCCATTACTGTTTGTGCAGCCGTGAGTGAGCTGGAGCAGGGAATTTGTCTGGACAAAAACTCGGCTGGTGAAAAAAAAAGGTTAGTTTTTAGCTGGATCAGTTCCCTGATGTGGTTCACCACATGAGCACTAGTGCTGGCAGAAGCAGGAGGCAGGGATAAGCAGCCGTGGCTGTGTGATTGGCAGCCCCTTTCTGTAGCGGAGCTGATTTATACCAGATTAAATTGGCTGTGGAATTGTGAATAGATTTCAGTTCATAAATTTAAACTGGTGTTCCCCTCCCTAGGAAATAAAGCACAGCCAATACATCTACATGATAATGATACCACCTTCTACACTCTCATCCTATTAGCACTGACTAATACAGAGGAGTAGAGCAGTCATCCCACATCTCTCTGACAGCATATGGATGAAGGTTAGTATAAACAAGGTAGGAGTGATATTAGCAAATGAAAGGAAACAGCTACAGCAGTCCCTTGGAGAGGGAACCTTATGCAGATATCGTACAAAGATGTAATGCTCTGTCACAGACTGGCATAATTTATGGAATAAAACCAGCCTCATAACAGAGCATCCTGTAGGTTTTCCTTCTACTGAGTCTAATGGTTAGTCATTAAACATGATGAAAAAAATCAATATGATAATGAAAGGGTTTTGTAATGAAAATGAATGTAGTTTATGTCTTTTGTGTACAGCAAAAAAAAAAAAATCTGCCAGTACACAGGGGAAGTGATAAGAAGATCCCGGTTATCCTCCTCTGAGGGAAAGGTTCTTTGGCAAACGAATCAACACACACACCAAGAGACTGCAAGACTGAGACTTGTTTTCTTCTTCTTCAAATAAAAGAAGTTTTAGTATTTTATTGAAGAAAAAGGAAGTACTGAGGAAAAAGAAGTTCTGCACAATTATTTATTTTGAAGTTTGAAAAGATCATGCTTTTAACCACCCCAGGCTCTGCAGAGAGCCAGAAAGTATTTTTATAGAGTTAGTAGTGCTGAGCTCTACCACATTTGTGGCTGAACGCACTTCTCCTCCACATGTTATGAGGTGTGTGGCTCTGTCCTGTCCACATTTGGGAAGCTGTGTCAACATTTCAGGTTTAAGAATGGGTTCTTTTTGGCTTCATAAAGCTTACCAAGTCTTATGCTGTCTTACTAAGGGGCCATTTGGGGACACTGTATTAGTGCAGTCATGTACTCGAGCTGCATCTTTCTTGCAAAATTATCTTAGGCATCTATCTGAAAATCTAAGTTTTCCAAATACAAAACACAATTGCTTGAGTTTAATGGCATATTTTGACCTGGCTCAGCAGTCCTGTTTGGTCCTGCCAACTGAAACCAGAGTGAAATTTTCACTCAGTCAGGTGATCCACCCTAGCAGTAAAGACCGAAGCAATTCAAAGGTCGAATAGCTGTCAGGTGTTTCCCCTGTTGTTTTCACTCAGAAATATTGCAGTGTGGCTTAGCCTGTTGTTAATGGTGCTGTAGTAAGTTATGACCCCAGAAAGCCTTCTGGGTTTATGTGGCATGATACAAACTAGGAATTTCATAGCAGCCTTGAAGAAGTCCCAGATGAAGTGGTGATCCCACAGCCTAATTCAGGGAAGGGGATGGAAAACCCTGTATAGATCTTGCCTTTGACCTTCAAGCTAGCCAAGGATGCTGGCATTTCCTTAAGATGAAGCTACATGTTAAAGCTGAGACAATGTTCGAAGGCTAATTCCCAAGTCAAGCATATGCTGGGATTTGCACTGGCTCTAGGGGCATTGGACCTCTTATGGAGCTGAGTCCATTTGTTAATCTGGAATAAACCTATCTACCTTTTTTTCCTGGGCTAGTTTTCTGGCTTATGAATTGAAGCATCTCAGCAAGAGGTCCAGTAAACACTGGAGCTGACATGTAGGGGGGTAAGTGAATGTGTGCCTGGGTGCCAGGCATTGAAGGAAGGAGGTGGGCAGGACATCTTTTCAGGTGTTATGAACTATTAGATCATCCTAAACGATAGCGTCTTGCTTGATCCTTCTTTTTCCCCTCATTGAATTCACTGTTTCAAATACAAAGTAGAAAGCAGCTTGTGTATATATAAAAGTCACTTTGCAAATCTGGGTATTGGTGATGAGATATGTGTAAGGAACAGGTCTGACAATTCTTGAAGAGTTACCCTTGTAGGCACCAGGGATGGCAGACAAAAATGAGAGATCTAGTGGTTATTTTAATCTATGATAATAGCAGTTAAATATTAGTATCAATTAAAATAGAAACAAAACACTATATCACAACTTACACTGCTGTCAGCAGCCCAGGCCTTGTTTTTGTCTCCAGTCTATTGCTCCACTTGATGGCTCCCATCCCTGTGCCAGCCCTGGGTTCCAGCTCAGCCCTGGCCCAACAATTCAAAATGTGCTACATGTGCCACTGCATGGGGCTGCAGGACAGGAGCCATCTCTCTTTCAGCAATGGTTGACTCCAGTGTGCTGGAGGGCTCTGCACTGACAGTGGGATTAATGTCAGGGAAAGCAAAAGCAACAGTGGGATCTGTACCGACAGAGTCATGCTCTTGGGGACAGAGCACGTCTCAGCATATGCTTGACTTGGGGATTAGCCTTCTGACATCACTTTTCCCTTTTGGTTTGGGAAGATTGGTTACAGATTTAAGGAGAAGTGACTGGTGTAGTTCCATAGTCTGTTACTAAGTGTCTGCAAGTAGTAAAACTTTCTCTTTCTTTTTAAGCATGGCTGTACAGTGAGAAGAAGAAACAGTTACGAGTGACTGACTGTGACAAACTCTGCTTAATGGCATTTGTTTGTTGAGACTGGAGAGATGCATTGTGAAAACCCCGTTTTCTGGGTACTCTGCAGGTTAGGAACAATGTAACACTGGCATGGTAGGACAGTCACTCTGCCACAGAAACCAGCATGAATGTTGTTAGTGTAATTCCCTGAAGACAAAAGGGTAGAAATAGTCTGAGTCACCTAACATGTGCATATTGTGAGCAGTTATATTAATAGTGTGATTGCTCTAACATCAAACGTTCTGAGGAGGAATTTCTGGAAGCCAGGAATGGTAAATTGAAAGAAGATTTTTCTGGAACACAAAGTTTTACTTGATGATAAGGACTATGAAGGGCACAAGACAGGATGCCAGCTGCAGTTTCACACTGCGATATACATGTGTATATTTGTGCAAATGTAACTTTTTTGGAGGGGCAGAAACCTGATTTTTATGAGCTTCCTGCCTTGCCCCTCCTCCCACAGACTTCTGTCTCCTCCGTTGTGCTGCCCAAATCGTTCAGGTCATCATTCACAGCAGAGAAAAGATTCAAGTTTCTAATTATTTCATCTAAATTTGGGCCTTTGCAGATCAAACATAGAGAGCAGCCTTGCAAAAAAGTTGAATTAATATAACTGTATTTAAATGAAACTTTTGCCCATGTGCTCAGCTCCTGTGAATAGGGCACACCTGAATGACTGATGAAGAAAACTAAACTTCTGTAAATATGGTGATTTTTTGGCAGTGTTTGCTTGTAGCCACCTTTAGGGGTAAAAAAAGATTGTACCAGTTTAATAGATTACCACTACGTCCTGAGTCTCCAAGGGACGTAGAGGCCTGAAATGAGAACACGGTGTGTGTGCATTTTGTTAACGCAGTTTTGTTTGGCTAAAGATGAAAAAGAAATAGTTGGGGGATTCTAGTAAGCAGTAAACTTCATTCCAGGCAATGACAGCAGAGAATATATCTGCGAATTTGGGGTGACTTTACAGCTTGGGATGAGTATGTGTTTAACATTTATGGCGAAACTTGGCCTAGCTTAATTAATTTCAACTGGTGCTTAATGGATGCTCTGGGAACACTTATAAGCTTCCTCTTTAAGTGAAAATCTACCATTTTCTCTGCTAAATCTTCCTATTTTTACAGGGACACAGATTTCCAGGGGCCTATGACAGTTTATCATTTGGAAAACTGCCCTTCATTTCCACACATAAAAATTGACGGGAAAAAAATGCTTTCTTCTTTCAGTAAATTGTGTTGATGTTTCTCTAGTGGTATAAAGTTTCTTCCACAGTCCTTTCCCTGGCTACATTTGTATTTGTGATAGGTTAAATCTATTCAATGGAACAGATTCTGTTCACAAGAATAAAACCAGAAACATTTGTGGGAGAGGAACATAATCCCTGATGTAGGTGAAGGAACCATGTCATCGTGATACACCCTCTGATGTACGGAAGTGTATTAGCTAAGGATAGTGCTTGTGCAGGTGGGGCTAATGTCACTGAAACACCCGTGCCCACCGATCCCACAGTGATAAATCTGTACTTGCATGCACATCTTATGTGCTCTTATCAAAATTATGGCTGCCATCTATAAACTACCACAAAACATCTGGCAAGTTAATTTGCAAATTAGATGCAGAGCTACATTAATGAATATTTAGTCTAGCACTGTTTTCTGGGACGTATTTCAACACCCAGACAGCGATCTGATCCAATGCCTATCTATGCGTGCCTGACCTTGAGTGACTACATCACAATAATTTTTATGTGTCTTGTCTTCACTGTGATTTTACTGAGAGAACTGTCTCCAGTTAGCCTGTGTTTTCCCTAAGAATACCATGAGTAAGTGCTTACATACCTACTGAGGTGAAGCCACACCACTATGTTAACTCTGTAGGCACTGGCTGGAGTTCTGCAGAGCTGCATTCACCCCATGAGGATGGCTGTTCCCCTTCTTTAACC
>WAAD01016690.1:2015-27510 GCA_013389945.1 Fregata magnificens
AATATACAAAGCAAGTGATGCACAATGCAATTGTTCACCACCCACCAACCGATGCCCAGCCAGTCCCCAAGAAGTGGCCCCCTGGCCAGCTTTCTGCTAGTTTATATACTGAGCATGATGTCATATGGTATGGAATATCCCTTTGGCCAGTTTGGGTCAGCTGTCCTGGCTATGCCACCTCCCACCTTCTTGTGCATCTCCAGCCTTGTCAGTCTGTAGAGCACGAGAAGCTGAAAAGTCCTTGACTTAGTGTACACACTACTTAGCAACAACTAAAACNTAGTTCTCGTAAGAACTTTGTAAACTAAAACATCAGTGTATTATCAATATTATTCTCTTGATAAATCCAAAACACAGCACTATACTAGCTACTAGGAAAAAAATTAACTCTATCCCAGCCAAAACCAGGACACTGTGCTAAATCTTCAAGTTTCAGAAAGGCCTCGTTAAATGAATCCTGCAGTTCATTTGCAGAAGTGAACCAAAAATGCAAATTAATTTCACATATCAGTGTATTCTGCTGGATCATAGAAACCTATTTCTTTCCTTCCTACAACTGACTTTCCAGTTTCATGACAATTTTTTTTTCACTCAAGGGTTTTCTCAGTATTAGGACCTTGGGCAGATGCTTTATGACATTAAATAAATGTTTCTTTACGGAAGAAATTATGTTACCTCCTACAGCTAAAGTGGTATTATCTGTGATCTACTCAGTACTACAAGACTTTTTAGTTTACAAAGTTCTTACGAGAACTATCCTCATATAAGACTTGGAGAGCATTTGGCATGACTGCATCTCAATTGTGATAGACATTTTCAAGCAATAGTACAATGTGAACATTCATTTGAGCTGCATAGGTAATTTAGCAGTTCCACTGTTCCTTAACCCCAATCAAGATTATGGGTACAGGTCAACAAATTACTCTTAAAGTCACGAAAAAGACTTTTTTCCCGTCATAGGTCACTATATAAAGGAAGGCAATGCTTTAACTATGCAGATACTTTAGAAAATGAGACAATAATAAGACACTGAGCACTCTATAAGAAACATGCTGCAGAGCTGTAAGAAGAATATGGAGACCATGAGAAGCTGCTTACCAGTACGTACGAGGAACAGATAGTGGGCAAGTGCTTTGCTATCTCTGTTTCCTGATTGCACATAGGAAAATAGTGGCATTACACATTCTGAAAGTCAGGTCAGTTAAATAGCAGGAGCAAAATTTGGCATCTGTACAACCTCCCTCAGTGCCTGTGAACTGTTGTGAATTCATAGCGTGTTCTTTAAATATACCAACAAATCTCACACCATTTCCATAACATTTGAGATTCAGTGAGGATATTTTACATGGCTTCAGTCTAAAGCATTGTTAAAGATGACAGTGGTACTAAGACAAAGCAGGGTGGGGTGAGGCAGAATTTTACCTTTGCTAAATACCTTTGCTATGCTAAATACCTTTGCTATGCTAAATAAATTATACCTTTGTTAAATAACAATGTAAAATGTAACATCTATTCTCTAACCCATGTTCCTGTGTATTATTGTCATTTAAAATAATGTGTACAGAAGTATTGGAGCAACATGAAGCTAAAGACAAATTGAATTAATAAGAGCAGATGGAGCAACTGACTTCAGATGTGCTGACAGTTAAAGTACTTTTAGAAACATTAACACTGTTGTATTTTCTTTTATAAATATCACCTGTGGGAATAAAAAGATGGCAGGCTGATCAGCAGAAGTGGTAGGAATTAATGCAGTCTCTTTCTTTGTACTAAATTTCTGCTAGTACTCCTAATTAGCACAACAGCTGAGGAGTAGGTGCTAGCTATAGCCCATCTTTGAACAACGTTTGCATGTTCCTAAATATCATTGCTACTAAATGCCACAGAGGAGTTATTTGGCTAAAAAAACCCATTATATGTGAGATTTCCCAGAAGAGAAAGATTCACCTTCTTGCTATAGAAAACAGTAATAAAAATAACTGTATAATATATATATCTATTCCCCCTGAGGAAAGTACCCTGATTTGACTTAATTTTGTTGACATTTTCCTCATCAAATTATAATAAAAAATAAATGATATGAAAGTGAGACTTCACGTGCAAGTTTTGTAACAGTAAATGTGGGGTAAGGATGGAGTCACCACTTGAGAAAATACTTGCAACAACACTTCTATGAGAATCTTCTTGATGCATAAGGTTAGGTCTCAAATGTAAACTTTTGCAGATGTTTTATTAGTTCCATTTTTATGTAAGGTCTGGAGCAGAAGCCTATCCAAACCTATGTTCATTAGTTTCAGCCAGGAATCAGATAGAGTTTGAGCAAGGACAGCCTTTTCTTTACAGCAAAGAAAAGAGGAAGAAATCCGGGTTCATGTCTATAATTTTGGGTACTACTGAAACTTGAGTACCATTATTGTCTTCTCCTTTCATTGTGGGAATTTGTTCAGGCTGACTGTAAAATTTATGAGATACAAAATCCAAAAGGGAAAAGTCTGCTGGAAAAAATATGACTAATTCAACATAGTCAGATTTTTGTCAGGTTCCAGATTGGGCTAATGAGGACTTGTTACTCTTGAAGGACATGAAGAATGGTCTGCCTTTTTTTATAAGACACGTCACCTCTTTAATAATTCAGAGAGTGCTCTGGCCCTCTGATGTTATTCATGTAGAAGGGATAGACCACAGACATGGATAGTGACTCATCTAGTTTTGCAGACTTCTTTTTCCCAGTAGCCCAGGCAGGATTATACAGTACAAATCTCCTGGTATAATAGTGAAGACAGAAGTATTCTTCTTGAGTGATCAAACAGATATTACCAAGCATCCTTGTACCTACGTAGTTGATTTACATGATATCTGAGCACTGTATAACTATCTTTGAAGGCATATACCTTAAAAGAACATGAGAGAGCGCTAGATGTGGCTAGAAAGAAGTTGTTAAACATCAGCTAGAGGTTGGATGGGGCTTTGAGCAGCCTGGTCTAGCGGAAGATGTCCCTGACCATGGCAGGGGGGTTGGAACTAGATGATCTTTAAGGTCCCTTCCAAACCAAACCATTCTATGATTCTATGATATCGCTGCTCTAAAGTATCCAAATAAAAATATTTCAGTGTAAAGAAGAAATTCACTTTAGTGATTCACAAATGCTTCACAACTTTTTAGCTCATTATAGAAGGTCACATTGATCTACTGCCTCTGATATTATTACAAGTTTTACTACTTCCTTTGCATTAAGGCCATAGCATTACTTCAAATTACTTTCCTAACCACATTTGGTATCTCATAAATTCAGGAGACAGGTAAAATAGAAAAGTTTGATAAAGCATAAGCTCAAGTGTCTTTGGTAAGGAAATTATTTCTTTCTAAGTTCTTGTGTATATAGCAGTCTAAGAAAAGTGTGGCCAAAAAAAAAAAAAAAAATCCAACCAAGCAACAACACAACAATTCTACCCACTCCAGGCATACAAATACTTTACTGAATCATACTTTTGCATGTCATATAGGCTACTTTAATATGTGCTGCTGTTATTTTGTGCTTTTTTGCAGGAATTTTTATTAAAAATTCTAAATTGATTCAACTATATGTATAAGAAAAGTGATATATTAAGTTGTGGAAGTCTGGGTACAACGAAAGAAGTTTCAGGTTTTGTCCTACTTTCTTCCATGTTAATTAATGACCACCTGAGCTGTGTTTGGTGTATGGGCTGTGAGTTGGCTTCACCACCTGTACTCACCAGCCCTGTTCTTCAGTCAATGTGACTAAGAGGAATTCTCTTCTGTCAATGTTCACTACTTTGAAACATAGTTTGCCCCCCCCACACCTTTCGTTAAAACACTGAAGCACACATTCTATTTACCAGTACTTGAAATTTTGCACAAAATAATCCCATATCATAAATTAAGGACTGGCTTAATCATTTTGGTGTGCAATCCTTTGACTCTGTCATGTTTTCTTACCTGTATATGTACAATATAATGCCTTAAGCAGAATTGCTATAGTAATTAATATCAAATATATAATATGAAAATCAAGTCACAAAAGTTAGAATGTTTCTGCAATGTTGAAAACATCTTTTCACAAATGTGGGGAATGCAAAGGAATAGGTTTTGTTTCTGAGTAGCATGTGCAATATAGATGTTTGAAGATTCATTATTTTGCAGTCTGAACTTTGAATTTTGATACTACCTTCAACTCAGAATGAACTTGTCAGCAAGAGAATTGGCTGCATTTTGATAAAATAGAATTAACGTAAAAAGAGTAAAACATAGCAAGCAGACTGACATATTTAGAACAAAATACAGAAAGCTAAGCTGTTAACTGCAATCTGGCTGGTGGATATTTCATGCTTCATTAGTGGTAATTATCTTAATTTGAACAAATGATGTTACGCTGTTGAACTCAATAGTACAAAACTATTAAATTAAAACAATATAGTTTTAAATTGTAAAAATTATAAAATTTCACAGAATATTATTACTGGAAGCTTCATTTCAGCAGAACCCCAAAACTCCCATTGCAGTCATAAAATTAATATTCAAGTACTCGCACTTCAAGCAAGAATTAATCTCTGCCCTGAGGCACCTACATTGTAAAACATGAATTTAGATAGAGTAGCCTAAATGATCTTTTATTTAAAAAAAATTAAAAGAATCTTAACAACTTCAGGTCATAATATACTGTGGAATATGTATTTATTTTGGACTGTGTACTATAAGTCCATGGAAGTACACTCCCATAACTAGAAGCGGATCTGGTCCACAGAGCAAGGAGAGGTTAAACCTAAGCTGTAAGCAAATTCCAATGTTGCAATGAACATTTTGAAGAATAAAACTCATCATGTTTCCTATAAAGCTACCTAGGACAAAAGAACCTAAAATTATTTTTAGAACTACAGCTATGAACAATAAACTGAAGAGATGAGCAGCTACTGATCTTACATCTTTTCAGTGAAAGATAGAAATTGAATCTACAGTAACAGCTAATCAGCTCTGAAACGATATGAAATGATACTACCAGATTTAAACACTAAAAATAATATTCAAAGATTAATTGGTCTAAAACTTGGATAAATGTAGTAGGATAGAAAACGAATAAGGAACAATTAACCTTAAAGATATAGCTGAATGTAAATGAATTTAACAAGATTTAATCATAAATGTAATTATATCTAAAGTGATGGGACATGAGCATACAAGAGGGGAATTAAACTGGAACTACTATAAAACAATTCTATAAAATGGAGAGTCTCAGTGATACAAGTAGCAAACAATGGTCAGTTTCAAAGGACATAAAATAACAAACTGATAGGGGCTTACATTAACACTGTATATTGTGACTACTGTATAATGTGAAATCAATAGACAAGCATCGAAAGGGAGTGTTGAAAGAAAGCAACCTGTAATCTCAAGCCATGTCATTTCTATTCAGAGCTGTTGAAATTGATGCAGACCCAAGGGATATGCATGAGACTGCACAGAATAAGGTTAGTGAATCCAAGATTAAAAGAAATAAATTAAAATGCGATAGCTGAATAGGCTATGATGGATACATACATGAATTATACTAATTCAGTTAAAGATGATGGGAAATTAACTCATAATGATTGAGCTGTAGTCAAAGACAATATGAAACAATGCCTCAATGTTAGAATGAATCAAAGCAGCTATGCAACAAACTCTTAAAGTGAGAAATGCAGCAAAATGTAGAGAAACTTTACAGAAGGGTACATGTAAGATGGTTTAACAGACACCTCATGAATGTTACTGAACATTACATACAATATTGCACTGAATATATAGTCTGGAGAATTAAAACAAGAAAACCAACTAAGATTTCTAAAACAAATGAAATGTCTGTTTTAAATGCACAGAAAAGCAAATTAATAAAACATAGCCTGAAGCAGCAGTTAGCATTTTTCTCATTGAAAGTAGTGTTAACCTGAAGCTGTAACAATGGACAAAATCTAACCAAAACTCCAATTCCATATAATTATTTAAAGCCAAACTAGGCTTTATTGAAGACTGAACACAAAAATAACCTGAGTTTTCCACTGCTCAACTCCAAATATGTTGAATCTCAATCAATCTTACTTCAAATTCACATAAGAAACTCCTCAGCTGTGAAATTCGGATGAACATTGGAATTTCTTCAAAGCTTATGGATAGTTTATGTCTTGGGACCTGCCTTGGGTGCTAATTAGTGCTTATGGATATCATGTACATGCTGTCTTGATACCATCCCCAAATATACTCCACAATGCACAGGGTTACATGAATTATGAATGCTAGGAGAGCTTTTATGTTGATAGTTTAATAGTACTTGCTACAGGTGTACAGAGGAAAGAGAATATTTGCTTGTATTCATCTTGGGGACTGGCAGGTGCAATAAAAGAACCCCCGATAAAGTCTTCTTTTGAAGACTGAGTTAACATAAGAATATATTAAGACTTGAAAGCTGAGCATTTCAGATGAAATCTGTTGTCTACCCAGACTTTAGTAAAGCCTTTGACACCATTTCCCACAGCATTCTCCTGGAGAAACTGGCTGCTCATGGCTTGGATGGGCATACCCTTTGCTGGGTAAAAAACTGGCTGGATGGCTGGGCCCAAAGATTTGTGGTGAATGGAGTTAAATCCAGTTGCTGGCCGGTCACAAGTGGTGTTCCCCAGGCCTCAGTATCGAGGCCAGTTCTGTTTAATATTTTTATCAATGATCTGGATGATGGGATCGAGTGCACCCTCAGTAAGTTTGCAGACAACACCAAGTTGGGTGGGAGCGTTGATCTGCTTGAGGGTAGGAAGGCTCTACAGAGGGATCTGGATAGGCTGGATCAAGGGGCTGAGGCCAACTGTATGGGGTTCAACAAGGCCAAGTGCTGGGCAATGTTACAGGCTTGGGGAAGAGTGGCTGGAAAGCTGCCTGGCAGAAAAGGACCCAGGGGTGCTGGTCGACAGCCGGCTGAATATGGGGCAGCAGTGTGCCCAGGTGGCCAAGAAGGCCAACAGCATCCTGGCTTGTATCAGGAATAGCGTGGCCAGTAGGACTAGGGAAGTCATTGTCCCCCTGTACTCAGCACTGGTGAAGCTGCACCTCGGGTACTGTGTTCAGTTTTGGGCCCCCTCACTACAAGAAAGACATTGAGGTACTTCCAAAGAAAAACAATGAAGCTGGTGAAGGGTCTGGAGAACAAGTCTCATGAGGACCAGCTGAGAGAACTGGGATTGTTTAGTCCGGAGAAGAGGAGGCCAAGGGGAGACCTTCTCGCTCTCTACAACTACCTGAAAGGAGGTTGTAGTGAGGTGGGTGTCGGTCTCTTCTCCCAAGTAACAAGCGCTAGGACAAGAGGAAATGGCCTCAAGTTGCATCAGGGGAGATTTAGATTGGATATCAGGAAAAATTTCTTTACCAAAAGAATGGTTAAACATTGGAACAGGCTGCCCAGAGAGGTGGTGGAGTCACCATCCCTGGAGGTATTTAAAACACGTGTAGATGTGGCGCTTAGGAACATGGTTTAGTGGTGGACTTGGCAGTCCTAGGTTAACAGTTGGACTCGATGATCTTAAAGGTCTTTTCCAACCTAAATAATTCTATGATTCTATGAAATCTCAGCTCCATTAAAATAAATGGAAAAGTTTGCAATAGCTTAAGTGGGACTAGGAAATCTGTTGTTTTAAATGTTTCTTAATTTATTGGTATTGACCAGTAAATAGCAGAGGTGCCTGTTTTCATGCTTCCATACTTAAAACCGTGCCAAAAAAGGGATACACAGCTTTGCTCTTTCAACACTCCCCAACTCCCTGAAATCCTTATCTCAAACACCAGCTTGATTTCCAGAATACTGTGACTAAGGATGAAAGAAATTATGTATGGATATTTTTATGATTCATCTATGAGCTGTTTAAAAACAGAAGATATTTTCTTGCTATATATTGCAAAATCTCTCTATAGACACTTACATATGAGGAACTGTGTTGGTCAATAGTGGATAATAAGCAAATCCTATACAGCAATCATACCAGTATGCCTGAATGCGGGTTGTAGAGATTATCTATTTCAGGTTTTATCTGGAGTATTTTAGCTGATATGTTTCTTAAGAAATGGGACAAAATTTTCTGTGTAACTGATGTTCCTTATATTTGCTGTGCAATATAAATAGTGAATATGTTGGCTGTCATTGTGAGACAAATGTTCAACTTTCCATCACTGTGTAAGATCTGATTCTCATTCCTTTTTCTGACATTTTAAAATAAAGTACTTCAATATAACAAATTTTCTGTGTTGCAGTACCAGTAGAATTTACATGCTTAATGTTAGAGGAGATTTTAAAACAAAACACAGTGAAGGTCCTCTTTGATTTGTAGAGACAACACTTACCAAGAAATTGGATGAAAACATGAAAAGGGTAAACAAAGGAGAGCAAAAAAGCTTTCTCATAAGCTTTTATTATCTATATACTGCAGAACCTTATAAAATGCTATACACCAGGGCTCACAGTAGCCCTAGCTATATTCAGAATATGCATGAATACATCACCTCTCATGTAAAGGAATCCCCCAGGAACACACTTACTTATCATTAAATAACAATTATTTCACTAAGGGAATGGGAGAGTTGTTTTACAGTGCCCAGGAGTCAAAAAAAAAAAAAAAACCCCAACAAACTACAAAACCCAAACCAATACAAAACCTGCTCAAGAAAGTTTTTGCCACAGCTAAAATGGTTGTAAAACTTTAGAAGGATTGCAACTAGCTTCAGTAGAATTTAGTTGAGCCAGCTGAAGTCACTTCTGAAAAGGTCAGAAAACCTTTATCAACATTCTGTCTTAGGAAACTGATTAATGCCAAGATTTAAAAAATTGCAGACTATGCAGCCTCCGATAAAAAGCAGTTAACTGGCAATGGCACACTTTTGTGGTTTGAAGACTGAGACGTTATGCTAATATCTGTAGCCATATTTAGGCTTTTGATAAATAAAATTTATTTTCACAGAGCCAAGCCAGCAGTAGCAATTCTCATCCACATTAGCCAGATGTACTTATACTCAAAAGATCAAGAAATTAAATTCTTTTTCTTTTGATTTAAGTGACTGACTGAAAAAAAATGACTAGATTGAGCTGTTGAATGTAAGGTAATTCATTTGTCCAGGCTCACAAAGAAAATTTTTGTGAGAATTTAATACAGAAGCCAAGCCTTCCAGTCCTTAGCCCTCTGGTCTTAACCACAATCAATACTAAACTGTTTCCCAAGAAGCCTGAAGTTTAATGAACTTTCCCATTCATGGATATAAAATAAGTTACATTTTCCTTTTGGATTCGTAGATCAGACAGAGAACCACAGTTTTAGTATAAATGGAAGAGGTCTGTAATTCACCATACTACCTTTTTTCTTTCTAGATATTTTAAGCATTTAAGTTCCTCTTACAGAGCAACATAGACACATTAACGTTTACGTAAGATTCAAAGGACTCAAGAATAATAGTAAATAGTCTGTTAATTTAATGGCTAAACACTGTGTTTATTATACATACCTGAACTCTAGCCTATCATCTAATATACCTTACATAGGCATATTAGGTAACTAACCTACCCCTTTGCATTATATCTTTCATCAGTATAACCAAGTCCTATAACTTACTTTGAGTATTCTAGTTGCAAAATTAGAAGCAAGAAAGGAATACAAGTGAATTCCCAGGAATAAAATTAAAGTGTGGGAATGAAAATACCTTTTATATCCTACCACCACAACCTTCATTTGCTTTTATCATAAAGTAGAAATTAAAGATGGAAGCCAATACCGTAAAGTTCAGTAGAAAGGGTAAGAACTGTTTGCTTAGAAACCTCTTCTGCTTCTTCATTCTTTATGCTTCAGCCAAGAGCTAGAAGTAAATTTAGGTTCCAGATCTAAGCAAAGAAAGAAAATAAGCCTTAATAAAGCCATACTTGTCTTTCTCTCCCCCTTTCCTTTCGTCTTCCTTTTTCTTCATGTTTTACCCAGTGGTAATTCAAGGCTAAGAAAAAAAATGACCTCACAAATTCAGCTTTTTATTGGAAACACCAACAAATCAGCAACAGAGACCAGGAGGAAAAGCTATTTTTATTGTTTCTTAGTGCATGAAACCAAAAAGTAGGCTTTAGATTGAAGGAAAATATGTGTTAGTCAGACCTCTTGACTTGTAGCAATTTGTCAAGTTTCACAGAGCTATTCCTCTGTATACTACTTTTCTCAGTTACTTTAAATATAATAACACTAGGGAATCTTCATTTATTGTTTCTTCTGTGCTGCTCACTGAAAGCTATTCAGAGCTGTGATTGTGCAAAGCTGCCCTCAGGCTATATCAAATGTCTCTACACCAGCTGGACAAGTGTCTGTCCTAAAAAAGGTGGTATTTTCTCATACATTTTCTTTGCAGCAAAAGCTTTAGAAGTGATAATACAAACACATTAACTACATTTTACTCTATACTTGAGAAACAGCATAACATTGCTGTGCCTCAAGGTGACTAGATCATTTGCAGAGAGTGGTGATGTTTGCAAGGCAAAGCAGTAAATTGAACTGCAGTTTCTTGTGTCCCTCACAAGTGTCCTAACCATACAGTTAAAAAAGGGGGGGGTGGGAGGTGGGGGGGCAGGAATGCCCAGTCTTAGAAAGTTTCTGATAAGTTTTCTTGAAAAATTTTCATTTTGATGACAGGTGTTTTTTCACAAAACTTCATCCTGATTAAAGAAAACAACAGCAATGACACAGAAGACCAAAGAAGTAATCAGAATAGTTAATTCTGAGGCCTTGCCATTGTTGGGAATACCAACAATTTTATTACAAGTTGTGTTCCCAACAATATTCAATATTAAAGAAATTATGATATTTATTCTGTTCAGTTATTTTAACTGGGAAGCTACATATTTGGTCAGAACTGTCCTATTTATTAGATTCAGTGCACAATTTAGATGTCTTTTTTGCTGATTGAACTTTTCTTTAACTATTTAGTGTTCGGTCATTAATTCAAGAAAAGATTTGTATACATTAATCCATCTGCAGTCCCATACCTAAGTTCATTTTGACTTCTAACTTAAGATCATATTTAAATACTGTCCTGACGAGAGCCTTAATTCCCTTTACAAATGTATTATTTTTCATGTGCACTTTAGATGCTATCAACCAACATGAGTTTCCTGAGGATTCATCTGAAGTTTAAGTGATCTGCAAATGCTGGCTGCAAAGCACGCTCCAGCAACGTTAGCTGAGAGGACAGCGTTCCATGCATGAGATGTTAAGCACATAGGTGCTCAGTGCTAATTTAGAAAATACATGTTCAACAGCTGCCAATATAAAAAGTTGCAATGCAGTCTGCAGGTTTTGCAGCTTCCATCTTGGTATTGATAATAGCAATTAAGAGAAAGAGTATACAAACAAGATGGAAAGTCAATCAGTCATGGTCTGTGATCAGTAGACAGAAATGCATCTGTTTCATCTCTCTCCCACCATATAATGAATAGAACTCAACAGAAGTTTTCTGATGAAACTGAGCTTTTGTCACAAAACACTCATCTGCCAAACTGAAGCATTTTGTAAGAGCAGATTGGTTTTGTTGAATTGCTGATGAAATGCAGAAAGGTTGCAAACAACAACCTGCCTGATTTTCTGTCTGCTTACCTATGGGACTGCCAGAGTCCAAGGACATTCTGGAAAAGCAAAGAACACTTCAGGCACACATCTTCGGAGATAAGTGAGTGTTCAGTACTTGTGACACCATGGATTTAAAAAAAAAAAAAATTATTCCTAAACATAAACAATAAGTGGAACATAATATAAGAACAACCAGCTATATCACACGACTATCAGAGTTTTGTATGCAACCAGAACTACAAAGAGAAGACATATTATAAAAATAAAATTCCACTGAATTTAGAGCTGTCAGGTAATATGCTAGAAGTAGCATCTCTATACTTTGTGAAAAGTCCTCCGAGACCTCTATAGTAGATAACCGAATTTCCTTTTATGTGACCAGACAGTATCAAGTATGCATACAGTGCTCATTTAAGAAACTTTCACATATAAAATATTCTACCCCCCCTCACAAGTGGCAATGCTCCAAATATTCCTGCAGGGTTCTAGGTACACAAAGTTATATGCATACAGGACCTGAATGATTCTTCCAAGGAACATCCGCTCCATACAGCAAAAGCCAAGAAAAAATTGTCGTAAAGTAAAAATGTTCATTCTGCATTGGTACTATTTTTCATAGGAAACTTTGAGGAAAAAACTTGATACTACGATTTTATTTATTTATTCTGACTCTGCTTAATGTGTGAGAGCTGACAAGACTGTCGCAAATAGTGATGGCAGACAATTGTTACACAGATATTTACTCCTAGTAAAATACATGTCTCTAGGCAGTACTCAGAGTATAATGGTCTTCCAATCCATCATATATTTGCTGGGAAATACACTTTAAACTTGTCATGCCTCCTGACCATAAATAGAAGGCTGCTCGCTGAGAAGATACCACGGGAGTGTTCTGCAGCTAACTAGTGACAGATGAGTGTCCCAGCAATCAGAAAGCAGCTTGCCTTGCATGGCTAATCCCCACACTCAGACCTTGCACTCTCTTCTATTTACAGTGAACAGTTTAAAACGCAATACAGAAGCAGACCCAGCTGCTATACTGAAAATCTGTAGAAAAGCTCAGTTCTCATTTGACCTAAAAATACAACTCAGAAGAGAGAGCATTTCTTTGTCGGTATTGCTTCCGCTGACACTGCTTAGAGATGGTCAAAGTTAAAATCAGATGAGCAAAAATAGAAATAATCACAGCCTGACCAAACTAGACAGTTCAAGTGACAAACAGAACTAAATACTGAAAAGATAAAAAAGGCAATCTAGCTTATGCAAACCACTTCCTTTCAGTGCCAGACTTTCTGCTGTTCTACATTTTGTATTTACCAGCCTAGCTAAAATGTACCAAATGCCAAATTCACCAGTTCCAAAAACATTTTATATAAACCAATCCTCCAGTTAACAGAAAATTTCCTTTCTAATTTCATTCTACTTTTCCTACCTATTTCCTCATTTGTTATATTAAAAATATCCTCATTCAAGTCTGCACCCTAAAAAGTGCATGCAGTTGTCAACTCACCATCCTCTACTGCTAGCCTATGTATAATTTCATCTTCAATTACATTTCTTCATACCTGTCACCACTTTTATAGTTTAGTTCTGAAATAGCAGACAGTAATTCTGAACTTGTATTAATAAAGCCGCTCTAGAGAGAAACTTGCAACTCTATGTATGTTTTTTTCCACTGAAGTATGCAAGAGAATTATTATCTTCCATGCATAAGGTTTAACGCTAGTTTACACTGATCCTTTTTTCTTGCCTTTTTCCTACCATTACTGCTTCTCACTTTTCTTTAAAGAATCTCTCTGTGGGTGAATATTGATGTTTATGATCCCCAAGTTTTTTCTTTTACCTTTATTATGGCAGATAGTAGGGAGAGGTAGAAGGGCAAAGCACCATTCTCTCACTTGTAGTGAATCTACATGTGGGCTGCACAGCCCACACTTTTTGTGTTGCTGTGCTAAGTTTGGCCAGAAATCACCCACGAGAGAGAAAGACTGCTCTCCATACCAGAATCCTATGGAAGAGTCATTGAAACATGGTCACTTTGTAGAGAAACTGTGTTGTTGTGACAGGCACTTCATATTTGATTTTCTTAACGCTTTATTTCTGAAGCATGAAATGTGATTTCACTCAGCAGGAACAGTTCTATATACTGCTAATTATTTTAGTGTTACCCACCCTAGGTAGTCCAAAGAATTCCTAAATATGTGTGATAGAAAGTGAGATTAGATGTGCTTCCATAATGAAACAGAGATGTATTATGTACTTGTGATTAACTGTGTTATAGTTTACTTAACAGTCTCAACATGTCAAACAATATGCCAGCTACTGCAAGAACTTACTGAGTGATTTTCACAAATAATTGGTGGAATTCCATTGCATCTTAACACTAACTGACTTTGTCATACCCTAAGGCCATCCATCAAGGCATGGGCAGAGCAGATGAAAGGCTGCATAAGAACCCAGTGAGAAACACAAGCATCCAGAAAGAACCAACTTTAATTCTCTCAAAGCCCTGTGGCACTTAGGAGTCCATCCTAAGACGGTAGGCATTTAATATTTAACAACCAATTTAACCATTCTTCTAAAAGGATTTTCTTTTTGGGTTCCAGGAGCTACTTGCATAAGGGCTACCAGATATTCAGGTAAAGTGTTTATAGATTTTGAAATGGGACATATATAGGTATGATCTACAATTCTTGTAACTTAGCTACGTCAAGAGCTTTCTCAGACAGTTTTTCTCATTAGAATTCACTGTGAGATGTACTTTTGTGGATGATATTTCTGGAAAGATGAAGTGGCTTGTTCTAATTAATACCAAGCTTTCTTATCATTTAAGTTTTAATTAATTAAAAGGGGGTTTTTTCATTTAAGAACGATACTACAAAGTTATCTACTATCTGGTTAAATAAGCATAGGTCTAGATCACAGGAGTCAATTCCTCTGGCAGATCAATGGCTGTTCAGCTGCAGAAGTATGAAAGATCTCATCTTGTTTTAAAGGCTTGGTATCTACCCAGGAATCAAAAAGACAGGCATTCTAGTTGTAACTTTCTAATTGTAAAATTGAATTGAGAATAGTAAGTCAGTGGGTCCTTCAAAATATACTTAAGTCTTTCAATTTTATGATTGTCCAAAACTACTGAGAGAAAAGGAAAGCCATTTTGAGATGTTTTGCAGGAAATAAGCAACCTATATAAAATACGCTGGCCATGCTTTTCAACTTCCTTGTTGTCAAAGGATCTATCATAAAATCCACTAGTATTAACCAGTACTCTTTTGGTAGCCTCAATAAAGATACAAAGAATTGAATAGACACAAAAGCTGTTCTCTCTTTCCTCACTAACATGGCCCTCTCAATAAGGGCGAATATAAATTTTCTTTCAGTGCAGACATACCTCTATTGTTAATAAACACAGAAGCTCATTCCCTAGATATGTCAATGTAGAATTTCTTTTGCAAGAGTTATACAGAAGGCGGACTAACAATTAGTTCCTGGGGCTCGAGAGGATTGACCTCAGCTCCTTTTCCCTTCTCTCTAAGCCTATCTGTAAAACTGAAGTAACAGTACCTACTTTCCTCATCAGGGATTTGTGAGAATATACACATTAAGATGATCGGGCCTAGTAACTATAATAATAATGGATATTTTAGCACCATTTGTATCATCAGACAAGGGTAAGCATCCTCTAAAACTGCTTCACACACAACTTCTTTGTATATAGAAAAAAGAAAAATATTTAAACGATGTTAGATTCATTAACAATCTATAATAAGTATGATCAGTATAACAGTAATTGTATACATAATATTTTTATGTTAAACACTTGTGTTGCATTAATATATCATATTGCAATATTCAGGGGTACAATATCGTGAGTACATATGTTAGCGTTCAGAACTAACAAAACTCATTATACTAGCACCACATTAATGTGTTTGGCTTATTTATCAGAAGAAATCTATGCCTCTGATTAAGGAAGTAAGCAAGCTTTCTCCTCTAGCAACCATTCTGTTTTATCCTGTTTTGCTATATCCTGAATAGACTCCTATCTGTGTTCTGTTATGCTAATTTACAAACTGCTTTGGCAAGTAACCCCAGATTTCACTGGCAAAATGACACTAGGTAATTACATGCTCGTTGATAAGAATTGTTTAACCTTATATTTTGGCACCAGAGTCCTATAGTTATAAAAATTTCATTCAATATCATTAATAATTATGCATGTAACAGTTTTAAGTCATCTTCATATGCAATTTGTTTTATTGTGTACAATTCTTATTACGCATCCTATGCAACTACAAGACAAAAAGTAGCATTACTTCCACAAAATGTTTGCAATTTCCATACAAGAGAAGAAATAAAGATGTAAAGACAAGCTTGGTCAGCACAAGAAACAGATCTCAGTAATTAACAGGCTTACTTATTTAGAATTTTGTAGATATCTTGGCCAAGAAAGTCTTAAAGGAGGAAAATTGTGAATATCTGTTAGAAACTCCTAAATGTAATGATCAGCGTGGGGAGCAGTATAAAGTCCTTGGCTGGTCAGGTGATATTTTAGCAGTGAATGATGGATGACAAACAGGATACAGCCTGAAAGCCTTGAAGTTTATCTTTAATGTGACAGAATAGGAAAAGTGCTATAGAGGGCAATCTCTCTGACAGTGTAGCCAGGGTAAGGCTGTGCTTGAAGCTGGAGATGAGAAAGGCACATGAATTGAAGAAGTTATGTAAAACTCAATGAGGATACTACATATGCTGTATATTTGGTATTTGCACAAAAGCCACGGGCGAAACTTGGACAACTCTTCTCTGCTCAGACCCATTTAGCTCATCCACTGAACTGCTTCCTCACTATCAGAGCACCTTTGAGACTTCCACACATCAATGTATCATCCAATTTTCCTTCACTCATTAAAAACATATATTCAGTATAGACTAAAGCAAAGACATTCAAGAAAATAAGGATATTATGATATGAACACCCCTGTGAGGTTTGTATCTAAGTTACATTTGGCTTAAATATTTTCTATTCATTCTGCCATAATTATACTCTGCTACAAAGACATTTTACATAAATAGTTTTACTGCAAGGAAAGGACCGTCTGCCCCAGCTAGCTTTAAGACCTAAATCTATTTTTTACATTAATGACACCCCATAATGAAACTTTTGAACTTGCTGTCATAGTAACAATCACAAATGGAACTGTTTACCTCTATTTGTGTCAGTTATACCAAAAAGCACTTTACATTTTTTCCCCTCATATATATCTCAGTGCAGTAAATGCTGTCAGTCTGATTTCCAAAAAGCTGTAATCCAATTTATTAAACCCTCCATGATTTTGTCCTTATTTGAAAGACAGTTCTCTTACCAACATTACTTCAGGAATACTATATTGCACATAAATATTAAAGCTGAAATTAATCAAAATCAGATTTTTTCTGAAAATAGCATGAAGTGTGCTGGATTATTTAATTTCCTTGCAGTAAAATCATGAGTTCAAACTTAGATTTAAGTTTTTAGCAATTTTTGGATAACAGTTAAGCTGTCCAGATTTTGAATGTACAATGCACACCATTAGCAATATTAACATCTGTGCTACCTCAAAAAGAGTTCCTCAAAACTTAAATAAGCCACCTTAAGAAATTTTTAGGTTGCTTTCTACAGTGTTCAGTAAAAAATAAACTGTTGTGAAAATGCCTTATCCTTAAAGAATTGATAAAAAACGTGACCATTGCATTATCATTCTTTCAGAAGTACTATAACTCAAAGCTAAACTTAAATAGCAAATAAGATGTTGTTTATAGAATAACAATAATATGTTACTGGTTTAGATACTACAGATTACTTTTTCAGTAGTTCATGTAGTTAGTGACACATTAAAGTCATCATTTGCATAGTATAGGCTCAATCTTTTGGTGGTTAACTGACCTCTACATGCTTAAAGCTTAGCAAGACCACATAATTCAGATCCTGAAGATGTCAAGAAATTCCTGTTAGTCTCCATAATGTACTTCTGCTAGGAATATACAAATGTTTTCTTTAGAACACTTCTTTCTGCTTTGCGAAAGTTCGCCAGACTGGTGATTGATAGAGAAAATTTTTCATACTTTCTTGTGAAATTTTGTTTTGATAGAAAACTTCAAGACAGTTTGATTTTATATATAGAAAATATGATACTTTCCCTTGAAAGACACAAAAACAGCACAGTAAGAGCTTACGTGCAATTTGGTTGCCTTCAGCTTTCCTGAAATTGTTTTCAATGTATACAATGCCTTGTCCTTCTACAGTTGTACTCCTCAGTCCACTTGAGTTAATGGCACAATTGTACAGAAAGGTAGAAGTGTCACCAATACTTTTAAAAAGCACATAAACATAGGGTCAAACAATGACCACAAATTAAAAATATACCAGTTAAAGAAAGCTGTTTGAGCTAAATGTCTTCCAATTACTAGGGAGAGAAGGAGGCTGAGGGGAGACCTTATAGCTCTCTACAACTACCTGAAAGGAGGTTGCAGTGAGGTGGGTGTCAGTGTCTTCCCCCAAGCAGCGATAGGACAAGAGGAAATGGCCTCAAGTTGCACGAGGGGAGATTTAGATTGGATATTAGGAAAAATTTCTTCACTGAAAGGGTTGTCAAGCATTGGAACAGGCTGCCCAGGGAAGTGGTTAAGTCACTATCCTTGGAGGTATTTAAAAGACATGTAGATGTGGCGCTTAGGGACATTGTTTAGTGGTGGACTTGGTAGTGTTAGGTTAACGGTTGGACTCAATGAACTTAAAGGTATTTTTCAACCTAAATGAGTCTATGATTCTATAATCTACTTTTGTAATATCACTAGTAATTGTGTAACATACTGTCAAGAAAGCACATATATTACAAAGTTTTTCTGAAGCTTTCCAGATGAGTTTATTCAAGTCTGCAAGACCATAAAAGTATTCTAGAGGAAAACACATTCAGAGTTAATTTCTTTCAGTCAAAACAGTTATATGTTGTGGGTAAAATTCTTGAAACAGAGGTATAATTCAAACACAGGTAGTAAGTTTCTGGTTGTTATACTCCAGCTTCCCTTGAACATTTTCCATTAAAACCACAACTGACAGTAGACAAAATTCCCTAAACAGGCGCTATCATTCGGGATTGGGAAACATCATTGGAACTATAGTATTTTTTTACTATGGCTACTATGCAAATCAGCTGAGACTTCAAGGTTACACTAAAACGACGTTCAACATTTGCTTCTTGCCCAAAGTGCTTATTACTCTGTATTCCTCAACCAGTTCTAACTGCCTCTGCAAAGCAGAAGGAGTTGTGTAGGGGCCTCTTCAAACCGTCTTAAAGACAGGGTTTGGGGTTTTTTTGTTTTGTTTGGTTTGGTTTGGTTTTTTTTTTATCATAAAGCTTAAAAAATTGCACCTTCTCCTCTGCCGACAAATGAACAATATTAAAATAACTTCTTAGGTGTGGAGAGCTATAAGACTACTTTTCTTGACACTTTGTGCTCTTGAAATTAAAAGTCATATGATAGGGTGGGTCATTAGCAGGTGTTAACATTGCTGTTTGCCATTCCTAACATAATCTGATGATTACAAAGTAGTTGTGGATCCTCTCATTATTTTCCTTCTCTGCTTTTTTGGATTTACCACTCAATACTTCTACAAATAGCTAGTTCGTCACATCAAGTTCTGTCACGGTAGATATTCCATTTCTCAGTTTTGCACTAAGTGGAATTGCTGTCGCTGACAATGTTTCATTAGTGAAATGCAGTAGTTTTAACTCATTTTAGTTATGAACTAGTGTCCTCTTCTGTAGCCTTTTTCAGACACTGTTTTATTTATTTCAGTCTGTTGGACTGGAGATAATAGGAGCTACTGCTTATGTCTAACTTATTTCACTTTGTAATAGCCATATACATGCTGGTAATTCTTAGAAGGTTGGGTATACAATATCAAGCAAAGAAATAGATGCATCATATAAAGGTCACCTCATTAGGGTAGGGATGTGAGGAAAGGTTCTCATAAGCGTAGCAAAAAACCATTACTATATTTTGGTAAGATTGTTTCAGAAAATGAGAATAATAGGCTAGAATTGTAGATTTATTCCAGTCAGCTCTGCTTCCAGGGAGAAATGTGGGCCTTTTGTGTCCACTGATCAAAGGAAGTTCATCCCAAGAATAAAAAGTCCATAGCAGCTGGTATACTGGATTAACTCTTTTCTTAATGAAAAAGCTGCTATTCCAGCCTATCTTTCAATAGGAAACCTCCAGTGTTAAAGCTAGAAACCTGGCACTCCAGATAAAAGTTGTAATAAATTCCCAGTCTTGTGGATTAAGCAAAAAAGGGAAGGTATGATAAATTCTCACCAGCAGATACATACACGTGAAGGTTCTGCAATTATGGGGTAGATTAATGCAATTTCCCAACCCACTGAAAAGGAGTATTTCACTTAATATCTACACGCAGCAGTGTACGTAATAACGACATTAAACACTGTTGAGGTCATAGTTAACAATTGTGAAAAGGCTTCTATTTTGTATATTGAAGTGTGTAGTAAACAGTGACAGCAATATACCTTCAGGTTGTTGTATTTGGTTTGTGTGGCAAGGTTTTGGTAGCCGGGGGCTACAGGGGTGGCTTCTGTGAGAAGCACCTAGAAGCTTCCTCCATGTCCGATAAAGCTAATGCCAGCCAGCTCCAAGATGGGCCTGCCACTGGCCAAGGCCAAGCCAATCAGCGATGGTGGTAGCGCCTCTGGGATAGCATATTTAAGAAGCGGGGGGGGGGCGGGGGGGACACACGACACCAAAACAAACTGCACAACTGCAGCTGGAGAGAGGAGTGAGAATATGTGAAAGAAACAATTCTGCATAGACCAAGGTGAGTGAAGGAGGGGGAGGAAGTCCTCCAGGCACTGGAGCAGAGATTCACCTGCAGCCCCTGGTGAAGACCATGGTGAGGCAGGCTGTCCCCCTGCAGCCCGTGGAGATCCATGGTGGAGCAGGCATCCACCTGCAGCCCGTGGAGGACCCCCTGCCAGAGCAGGTGGATGCCCGAAGGAGGCTGTGACCCCATGGGAAGCCCGTGCTGGAGCAGGCTCCTGGCAGGACCTTGTGGACCCATGGAGAGAGGAGCCCACGCTGGAGCAGGTTTCCTGGCAGGACTTGTGACCCCGCAGGGGACCCACGCTGGAGCACCCTGTGCCTGAAGGACTGCACCCGTGGAAGGAACCCACAATGGAGCAGTTTGTGAAGAACTGTAGCTTGTGCGAAGGACCCACGTTGGAGAAGTTCATGGAGGACTGTCTCCTGTGAGAGGGGCCCCACACCGGAGCAGGGGAAGAATGTGAGGAGTCCTCCCCCTGAGGCAGAAGGAGCAGCAGAGACAACATGCGATAAACTGACTGCAACCCCCACTCCCTGTCCCCCTGTGCCGCTCGGGGAGAGGAGGTAGAGAATAATCGGGAGTGAAGTTAAGTCCGGGAAGAAGGGAGGGGTGGGGGGAAGATGTTTTAAGACTTGGTGTTATTTCTTATTACCATACTCTGATTGGATTGTTAATAAATTAATTTCCCCAAACTGAGACTGTTTTGCCCATGACAGTAACTGCTGAGTGATCTCTCCCTGTCCTTAGCTCGACCCACAAGCTTTTCATTATATTTTCTCTCCCCTGTCCAGTTGAGGAGGGGGAGTGATAGGGCAGCTTTGGTGGACACCTGGCATCCAGCCAGGGTCAACCCACCACAACCACGTTGGTAATCAAATGGTATATGGTCAGTGAAATGAAAACTGAATGCTACAGCACCCATTTTCTCTGCATAACTGCTATTACTGATCTTATTTATAGGATTCCAACTAATAGTTTTGGGGATTTTTTTTTGGGGGGGGTCCTTTAATCATAGAGTACATACAATTTTTTTGTTGCAGAGCTGAAGCATAAGTGTCAAATTGATGGAGCTAAGGAGTGATTAAAAAGGTTAGATGACAATCTACAAATAAACACAGAAGTGAAAAATTTATAAAACTTCACAAGGTCCAAACACCCATCTAATGTCACCTCCAGATGTTTCTGAAATTTGCTTAGACCTAAAAATCACATTCTTGTTGTCCAAGTTGATAAAAACTGGGGATGAAATATCAGTGATTCAGTATCACTAGAAGTGATTGAGAATGCTTACAATGAAAAATAACAAAACATTTGAACTGTGTTGTGTCAAAAAAGAGCATCATTCAGGAAGACTCCAAGTAGATCAAACACACACAACAAGACTGTGTATCTTTAAAAAAAAATATGAGTCTCTTAAACAGTAATTTGAAAAGCTTTTGTCAATTTAAGTGTAAGTTTCTACATTAGAAAGTAGTGTGGTATAGCAGGATCAGATCTGTAGAACAAAATAGTTGATGTTAAAGAGCCAACACCTATGTTTTCAGCATTTGCGATGTTTTTCCTGAATACCCATTACTGTCTACTACTGTGCATCCTTTAGCTAAGTTCCACCTGAATACTCCAAGAAAGCTCAATGATATGAACCAAAGCACAGCACGTAGGGACAATAGTCAGAAGTGCATTCCTAATCCAACCTAGGAACAAAACCACAGAAAGCATAATTCACAACACTATGCCATTAACACCAATTGCTCCCATTTCTATAGCAAAGGGAAGACAACAATCGTGACCAGAATTTTGATCAGAAATATTTTCTTAACTGTGAATTATATCTGTCCTAAGACTTAAGCGAGGAGAATACATACACTTGTGAAGTCTCTTAGAAGACAACACTAAAACACTGAGCCATGTAACATTAAACAGAAGTAAAGTTTGGACAACATCTCCCAAGTCTATGTAGACACAGTTATCAAGTCTCCAGAAATTTGTTAATAGGAATGTTTTCCCAAGGGAGAGTTAGAATCAAGAAAACACAAATAAATAGCCATTCAAGTAGATCTAGTTTACAGATGAGAAGTGGCACCACAAATACAAGGCAGGAATGCATTGTGGCCTCCTCGATCTGTAGTATTCAGTGATGGTTCAGTGTGCCCAGTTCAATCATGTACTTTATACAATGAATGATAAGAAGATAGAAGGAGAAAGAATGGGTGACAAGTAACAATTCTTTCTAGTGTATATGAATCTTTCTGATAAATGAAGAACTCTGAGGAAGGTTAAATTCTCAGTTCAACAGAAGCAGAACCTATATTATCTCACATGCAGTTCATGACTCACACAATGAGTAATACTACTTCCAATCTTCTGCATATAAAGTTGACCTTGAAATCGGACTTGGATTCAGCAATACTTTTTCTTGCAAGTGTAAAAGAAAGTGGGAACTTGTGTCCAGAGAAATTGTAACGCATCCAAAAAATTAACACTTCTGCGAGAAGCTGTCACAGAACCAGTGTTTTTACAAAGGAAAGCTGGAAATCTTTAAATGTATACAAAGGAATATGGTTATCACAGACTTTTGCAAAGTTGGAAGGTTGTAAGTGCTTTCAACTTTTCACAAATTGGAAGAATTCATAAGGACAGCTAAGTGTCCCTAAAAATGTAAAACTAGGTATCGAAGAATTCATTATGAATAATACTGAAAGGAAGATAAAAGTGACTCCAGCTGTATTCCTCTAGACAAGGGCTATCTATTATAACATAGTCTATATGTAGTTTTTCAGGAAAGAATCTGGATATAACCCCAACAATGTGTCCACTGCACTTGATCCAATGAATTATTGCTGGATAGCTTTTGCCAAAGAGAATTTGGACATACAGTGCATCACTCATGGCCAGCATGCAAAGCTCTCCTTAAATGCCTGAAATGCAGCTGTGCCAATTCCTGCCAAAGGAACAAGTACATATGCCTTAATAAAACTCATGTGCACATAAATGTGCAAGCTTCAAATCTGTGAAAGCAAATAAATCTTCCCCCTACAAAAAATTACAGGATTCTAATTTTACTGCTACAGAACCTGTGCCTACTGTTTCTTACAAGTAATGTATGTATTTCTAATGTGCTAAACTCAAAAGATTTTGTTTGTGGATATTTAATAATTATGATTTTCTACATTGTTGTATTCTAAAAACCATTTTTGGCCAATAAATATGAAAAGTTAAGTGTTATAAATAAAACAATATCTAATCTCAGATCAAAAGGTATTATCAATAAGAGTGTTTATACTGTCACAAAACTAGCTTTCAGTGAATGCTTGTGCATCCAAAGTCTAGAATGCTAGATATCTTAAAAAAAAATCATTAGAATTCAGTAGTTGAATAGTAACAAAGAAAGCCAATAGCTAAAATATCCAGTTTTGGCTCATGGAATAAACAGATTTACTGTCCTCAGAAATGACCTACAGCTAATTAAAAGACAAAAAAGTATCATTACATAATTCAACATTCAAATCAAGGTAAAAGTGATTTAATTCTTTTTCGCTGTTAATCAAGTTGTGGTGATCTTAAGTTTCCAAATGAATGGAAACAACAGTAACATTGGGCCACATCCTGAGTGAAGTACATGGGCCTACTTCCACTGTACTCAATTATCAGTCAGTTATCTGGTCCCACAGAAGATCAAACTTATCTTTCTTCTTGTTTTTTGTTTTCTTTTTTTTTCAGCATGGCTCCTTAGAGTAAACCAAGAGCTACATTAAATATGTATTCTCAAGTCTATCATTTATCTCTTTCAATGATGTAGCCCCTACCTTTTATTTACACAAAAATGAAGCTTTTCTACACTAAAGAATGTCTAGCTAATTAAAGCAGAAATGAGACATTTGCTCTATCCCCGTTTCCACCACTGTGGTGATATACCATACAAGCTCAATTGTTCTAAAAATACTTAGTTTGACAGAAAGCATCCATACTTAGAAAAGCATGGAAGAACTGGTTTTTGTGATCAAGTTTAGAGGGTATTAACAATCCATGTAGTATCAAGAAGGAATCCAGCCATTATTCAAAATAAGACAGCATGCATAACACTTACTTAAAATGTCTAATGCTCACTATTTTCCAGTTTGGAAGGACATTCAATCCATTCTTATAATATCACTTTTAAGAGTTCAGCTTTTCACAATGTTAAATATCTTTGGTTTTACTCAAATAATTTTTCATTCAGAATTTTGTGTATTAAAAGTAGAAGTTATTTTAAAGGATGTCAAAAATAGAACATTTCATCTGATTTTTTTTTAACTTTTTAGTTTACTGTATATTTTGGAGAGATCTATTTCACATAGAATTAAAACCAAAAAACTTTTATGTTGCAGAATTGCAAATCAATTGAAAAGCTATTCACAGAAGTCTCATGCACTAGTATGCCAGAAAGGAAACTTCCTATCATTTAAAATAAGGTAAGGCAGACCTTTAAGATCCCATCTACTTAAAATTTCTAAAATAATTCTAAAATTTCTAGAATAATTATGCCTCTTTTTGAGCAAAAGATGCAAGTTTTTGCTATTGTTATTGCTTTTACTTTTGCCATTGATAATTGTCAGAAGGGTGTTCAGTTGCTAAACTGTTAGGCATTGTAGAAATGACAATAAATAAGCATATAAAGAAATAATAGTCATTCTGATCATTGCATGTGTTAGACATTCCTGTATTACAGAGAAAATGCTGTAATCATAGTATCAGAATTTATATCTCAGATAAACTACAGTTAGCAACAAAAGACTTCATGAAATTGCTCTTAAAAATTGAGGGCTCTTTACTGACTACATTATTTTTCAAAATGTGTCATTGTCATGAACAGGTATAGAAGGTGCTTGCAAGTGTAACACCACAAAATGAAACAACATGCATCAATGTACTTGTCAGTGCATACTAGAACTGTTTACAATTTGTCATGTCAGCAAATTTTTTCACAAGTTCACATTTACACATTTTTATGAATAG